>CAMXCT020006500.1:745708-843208 GCA_947184155.2 Cladocopium goreaui
TGATTTCCCTGCTGTTTTGTTTTTTTTTCAGGTGTTTTTCCGATGTTGCAAATCCAATCTGTACCAGGTGATATCATCTTGTCATGTTTTTTGGCTATAGGGAAAATCACAATTTCTTATGGGTAAATCATCATTAACACTTAAACCATCTAAAAATGGACCATTGTCCATAGCTATGTTAAACAACCCGCCGGGTTGGAAATGGGCCGAGTAAAAACAGCATTTTCATGTGACTGGCAAGAAGTCAATCATGCGTTTCGCAGTGTTTTTTCATGTTTTTATGTTGTCCATGAAGGTCAATTCTATTGTGATTTTGAATTTTCATTGGGATTTACTGTATATAGTTGACATGTCGGAGTGCGAAAAAGGTTCCTTTTGGGAAGTCAGCGTGCCCAAAAGCTCAGCGGTAGCCATTTTTTCCACCCCACCCCACCCCACCCCACCCCTGCGTGACGTGAAACATCGTCAACGTAGCATGACGTAATCCCTTCCCCCTAATACTAAACCCCCCCCCCCCTCCCCCCCCCCCTAATACAAAACACGGCAGGTAGTTTTTAGTATTAGGGGGGTATTTATTATTAGGGAACCAAATCGAAGTCATGTTAATTAATTAATTAATTAAATTTCCTTATATAACGCAATTAAAATATTGCCAAAAATGGCAGTTCGAAGCTTACCCCTAATACTAAAATAAAACCCTTAATACTAAAAACTATTTTTTCCGATCTCAAAATCAATTAAATTTCCTTATATAACGCAATTAAAATATTGCCAAAAATGGCAGTTCGAAGCTTACCCCTAATACTAAATTAAAACCCTTAATACTAAAAACAATTTTTTCCGATCTCAAAATCAATTAAATTTCCTTATATAATGCAATGAAAATATTGCCAAAAATGGCAGTTCGAAGCTTTACCCCTAATACTAAATTAAAACCCTTAATACTAAAAACCATTTTTTCCGATCTCAAAATCAATTAAATTTCCTTATATAACGCAATTAAAATATTGCCAAAAATGGCAGTTCGAAGCTTACCCCTAATACTAAATTAAAACCCTTAATACTAAAAACTATTTTTTCCGATCTCAATATCAATTAAATTTCTTTATATAACGCAATTAAAATATTGCCAAAAATGGCAGTTAGAAGCTTACCCCTAATTGCTAGAGTAGCTAGGCAGCTTGGAGTGAGGGATTGGGACTAGGCCCCCCTAATACTAAACACCCCGGGGTGAACTAGTTTTTAGTATTAGGGGGAGAACCCACAAATGGTAGGTTGATTTTTAAATTGTTTTTTAAAGGGGATCAATTAAAAGTCAAATTGGCCAAACTGAAATTTTCGGAAATTGGAGATGGATGCCTGTTTTTAGTATTAGGGGGACGTTTAGTATTAGGAGGAAGGGATTATGTGCGCACGTGCAAGTGAACGTGCCGTGGCGTAACATCATGATCATCATGGGAGTACGCAAGTACGTGAACGTTATTGCCCCACCCCACCCCACCCCAAGGAACATATATCAAAATGCCTAAAACGCTCGGACGGTTTTCAACCCGTAGGCTTAAACAACCGGCGGGGAACTTCCTGTGTAAACTAGTCCATAAACTATGGAAGCCCATTAGTTTCCCGTTGAAAAATACCAAAACATGTCAAGAAATCGTTGATTTTCCATACAATGTGGGGTCCCCAAGATAGCTAAATTGGTTTATCACTCCAATAACTATGGTTTATGATACTTATATCTATAGTTAATAGGAGTACAGACCAGCTTACAACTTGGGGGCACCAACCTTGCATATTAGTTTCCTGGAGGTTCATCTTGTTTGGGGTCGCTTATCCGCGCTGTTTTCGATAGCTTCTGTGGTAGATTCGGTCCACTAGCTTCAGCACAGGCTCAACTTTAAAGGTAGCCCAGTAGTAAATGGAATTTCACCGCATGATAATGGGAGATTTAATTAACATAGACCCTGAAAAAAATAGTGGAAACTATTCTTCCAAATCCTATCTGGTAGGGTCTATGTTAATTACTGGAGATTTAACGAATTTATTTGGAAATGATGGGAAAGGGGAGATTTAATGGGATTTGAGTAACCCCAATGGTGACAATACTTTGGTTATAGCAGTTATAACGAATTATATAACAATAGTGGCTATATATTGTTATATATCAAAATCCGTATAAAATGATATATGATGGGATGATTCAATTGGATCTAGTGGGAATTAACCTTAAATGCTAATTCAATGGGATTTGAGCAACGCACATGGCAATAGTGAATGGTTTTTAATGGGATTTAACCAATCATCACATGGTGGTATATATATATAGTAGTATGGATGGATAGATGGATAGTTAGATGGATGGATGGATGGATAGATAGATAGATAGTTGGATGGATAGATAGATATGGATGGATAGATAGATATGGATGGATAGATAGATATGGATGGATAGATAGATATGGATGGATAGATGGATAGCAATATGAGGGTACTCTCCGTTGTCATCAAAGGTGGCTTGCTGGGCAAGCCCCGTGGCCTAGCCATGGAGGTTTAGTTCGGGAAAATCATCGAACTAGCCGTGTTTGACTACTGGATAGTAAGTGAGGCACAGGAAAATATGTCCCCGTAGCAAATGTGTTAAGGTATAATATGGCAAATTCGATGCTAGTGGGCTATGTACCCTCTGGTAAACTAACAGTTTGCTCTTGAAAATGACCATAGTTGATTTACCCATCAATAGCATGGTGATTGTCCATAGTTTTTTTTGTATGTTTACCAGAGGGTAACATCAATTAGCATCCATCTAAGCAGTGTTCCATCTCTTGTTGCTGGTTTATTTCAAGTATATGATCATCGAACATGGGAATCATTGGTAATCCCTGTCAACCAAACAGTTTCTCATGGAACGACAGGTTCAGCAAACTAGGGTATTAAAAAAATCGCCTCGTATCCCAATATCCCAATGAATTCTGGTATATTATTATTCTATTAATGAACTTTATTTCCGAAGATATTTTCTATCTCAAATTCCCATTTCTCAATTATTTATATATATATATATACATATCATGATATCGTGATTTCTTCAGTCAACAGGGCGTCGCCCAGACCAGCATGAGGATCTTATCTGGATGATGCCCTTGAAGCTCTGCACCGATCCCTGAGGATCTCATGTCCTTGCGGCACAACAACAGCCTGTCGCAGTGTCCAGAGATCTCCCCAGTGCCAGGTGCGGGGGGCCGGGGGGATCGGCGGATGGCGGCTGCACGGCTGGATGAAAAAAATGCTGTGTGGCAGTCTCTACTTAGAGCCATGGAGTTAGGCAACTAGTTAGTAGCCATGGATTCTTTCATTGGGATTTAGAGGGTAACAAATCCCCAGTTACTAACCAGGAATCGTTAATCCCATGGCCCATCTAAGTAAATCCACATGGGGAATCAGGCAGTTTTTTGTGGTTTCTGAAGGGTTCCGTAAGGAAATCCCAGTAGCATCAAATACTGACAGACAAAAATGGCGGCTGGACCAAGACAATCTGTGGAATCGACCCCATGAACATGTGGGTAAACGTTGGTTTGAGTGGGTCGCAATGTGGCTTACAATTCCGCACGCCGCAATGCTGGGATTTAATCTTCACAATAGATGGGTTTGGTCTGATATATGAATCGAAACTAAACCTCAGTGAAGAGTATATATGAAAATGCAGTGAAACTAAACATTTACAGTGAAACTAAACATGAGTGAATTACAGTGAATTGGCTAATCTTCCAAAAGTAGTTTGTTGTTGTTCACTGTAAATGCAGGAAGGTTAAGCTCACCAAACAAGTGAAAAAATGGTAAAAGCAGATCTATTCAGATCATTTCAAATCTATGATTGGCGACAAAGGGGGCGCTGAGTGGAAATCATACAATGTGGGGCCCCCAAGTTAGCTAAGTTGGTGAATAACTCCAATAGATATGGTTTACGGTACTTGTAACTATAGTGAATGGGGTTTATAAACCAACTTACAACTGGGGGGCCCCACATTGTAGATGTCCTTTTCGAAGTGGTGAACAAATGGTACCTTGACAATGGAATGACCAAGAAGGATACACTTGGACCAGACGACCATTGAATTGGAGCATGTTCTCAAAGCCGAGCCGACAATGGGACAGGCTTATGCTGTTTCCCAGCAAAGTTTCTTGTTCAAACAAAGAATTAAAATTATCAATGGCCATTTCAGGAACCTAAATTGGAGGTACCTACCATATATAACCAGTGAAATTACCATTGAAATTACCATTGAAATTACCATATTATGTTTGAACCACAACAGTCTTGAGGGTATGCGTGTTGGAGCCGGTGTGTATGATGACCAGTCCAGGGCGTCTTTGTATCGTTTGGTTTTTAACTTGGGGTGACCTCTAGCGCCTGAGGTGTTGAACGTGTCAGCCCACACAGCACAGGGACGACCGTGAGACCACAAGACGCCGGGCCCGCAGTCGCAGCCCCAGCCGAGAGCCAATCCAGAGAAAACCCGCAGGCGAGGACCAGGTCAGCAGCAACGCGAAGCAGCGCAAGGAGAAGAAGTACCCAGATGGTGTGGTGTGCGAATATTGTTGGAAAGAGCTGCAGAGTATGAATGCGCTGTGGCAACACCAGGAGTCATCCAGCATGTGCCGAGAGTACCAAGGCAAAGGTGATGCTCGGAAGCCTTGTGCTTCATGCCAGAAGCGGGTGACAAATCAAGAATGGAGTTGGGAGCAGCACTATTTAACTTCCCCGTCCTGCAGGCCGAAGCAGACTCAGAATGTGCAGCCCAGCGAGAGTGGCAGGATTGACAAGAGAAGCGACAGGAAGGAAGAGAGCCAGACTCAGACCAAGATTCCCTCTTTGGCTCCACTGTTCCTGCTTCCTCGAGTTCCTCCAGTGGTGCCGACATCCCTCACCTTGCCAACTTTTTCATATCCCTTGGCCACATGGTCAAGAAATAGAACTGGCTGTGGAAAGCCCCTTCATTTATAAGTTAGTTGATAAACCCATTCACTATAATTATATCTTTCATGAAGCTATCATACATCAGTTATAAATGCCATGAATTCCCCTTTTTTGTGGCTTTAAACTGTTAAATCAACATGTTCCATGTTGCCTTCGGTGCCGGCCTCACCACATTTTGTTTGGGGACTACAATAATCCAAGAACGTGAAATCCCGATTTGAACCAACCAGTATTTCATGGAATAGACGGGATTTGTTTCACACTCCAGCCATTTGCATCTATTTGGCTGTGTAAATTGTAGCGACCGAACCCTGTTCTCCCGAAGCCTGGAATCATGATTTTTTATTTTGGGGAAATCATCCCTGAATGGCTCAACAATTCAGGTTAGTGAAATATTGTCATTTTCCCAGATTTGGGGACGTGTATATAGTAAAAGACCTACTCATGCTTTGTCCATGTTTGGGACACTCCAAACCTCTGGCCAACATCCAACGATCCAGTCCCTGGTAGAGGTGTTGGGCGGATGAAAATCTTGTCTCGGTCTATGTTCTCCTGTTGTAGGTCCTACTTGTAGGTTGCGATCCTCTGTTGCAACGAGTTGTGACAACTTTGTTTATTTGAGCAATGCCCTACTTTCTGGCGTTTGATCTTTTAGAAATGGGAACCCAATTCAACGATATATCCAAATTAAACTATGTCTTCCATGCGGTGCCCCCCAGTTCTGTTTGTTGGTTTATCAACCCCATGAACTATAGTATCATAGGTCTAATTTAATTTCAACAACTATAAATAGTTATTCACCAAGATGATAGAACTATATATCATAACTATAAAGATATATATTTCTCTATAAATCCAAGTTCACCTACTTATTCACCAACTTAGCCATGGGGCATCACTTTGTAGTGAGGACTCTGGTTTCATGTGAAATCAGCAACGAGTAGCTCAAATCGGATGACAGGTTCGCTGAACGCTGAACTAGCTACGGCTCAAGAGGATGGCTACAATAGACTTTTGGATTCATGGAACTAAAACATAATACATACATATATATATACATACAATGTGGGGCCCCCTATAATATTATGAATTAGTTTATAAAGCCTACTAACTATAAAGTCATAAGTACCATAAACCATAGTTATATATATATATATTTTTATTTATCTATATTTACAAACAAACAAAACAGCCCAAAGTTTCTGAGTTTCTTGGGCTATTTCCATCGTCATCCCGCTAGGTGGAGAGATTTACCAACTGACAGACTCTTGGCCAATTCTTGTTGTGGGATGCTGACAGAGGTGGTGCTTTTCCCGGTTTCCCCTACAATGCGGGACCCCCAAGATAGCTAAGTTGGTGAACATAACTCCAATAACTATGGTTTATGATATTTATAACTATACTTACTGGGGTTTATAAACCGACTTACAACTGGGGGGGCACATTGAAGCAATTTGGGTGCAAAACATGGAGGATTTAACAAAGAGACATGGTGATTTCATGGGATTTGCCAGGATAATTTCAGAAAGGCCCAAAAATTGTTGGGCAGAAACAGAAAGGTCACGGCACAGGGGACAAATTACCAAGGATAGATGGAAAAGCATTTTGGAAGCGTTCTCCCATGGCCATTTTGAGTCACCCACTTGAAAAATTTTGCGTTTGCGTTCAACGCACGCTGCCCGTGGGAACAACGGGAACTGCTGACGAGGTTGGATGATCAGTTTCGTGCCAAAAGCCTTGCAACTGGCAGTTCGATGGGAAGGGACGGCGGCGGCGGGGCCAGCAGTAAGGGTCAACGCCATGGCGAAGATCTCAGTTCTTTGACCCTTCAGGAGCTCAGACTGCAAACCGGTGCTGCGCATTTGGCAAGACTGCAGGGCATTCGTACACTGGAGGTGGCGGCTGCCCTTGCGGTTGCCCTTGCCCTTTTAGTAGTAGTAGGTGGACCAAGTTCATCCTCACCTGGCCCTAGCCGACCCCAACCAAAGCCGTGCAACCGAAGAAGAGCCAACAAGAGGACCTATCCTCCGCTGCAGCTGCAACTTACCAGTCACTGGAGAAATGCCGTGCAGCAAGCAGAGGCGGCAATCTGCAGGTTGCACATTCCTTGCGGAAAGCCGATTAAATGTGCAGTGTTCAAAATGCCTGTTGGTTGATTATAGGGGATTATACTATACCCATCTATACCCATTAATATATTGGGGAGCTTGTGAAGTATTCAGCGAGACATATTTAGTGTCTGAAAAAAAAAATGGGGGGAGTATAGTAATCCAATGGGGGAATTCCCATAAAGCAACCAGTAAAATGGAACGATAGAGGGATTTATTTCACACTGCTTAAATGAATGAAGTGGAGAAATTCCGACAAAGCCGCTGGCGACCAGAGCGAACGTCGGCCTTGTCCCTAGCTAAGTTTCTTTCAAAACCGACTAACATCGTTACAATGTGGGGCCCCCTAGTTATAAGTTGGTTTATAATTATAAACCCCATTAACTATAGTTACAAGTACCATAAACCATATAGGTATTGGAGTTATTAACCAACTTAGCTATCTTGGAGGCTCCACATTGTAGGGGTCATGGTGGGTATACCGGTAGTCCATGGGGTTTCGAGCAACCTTACAACTGGGGGCACCACTTTGTATTTTGCATCGTCATGGGCTCTATCCTGCAACATTCACCATTTTTGTTGCTGGCTAAAGGGCTGACCCCCAGTTTTATTGGTTGCACCGTGGTATTCCCCATGACCCATACTGAATACTATTCTGGAGATAGATTTCTAGTCTTACTGGCGCTTAGTAGGGAATGAGGGAATGATCCACAATAACTACCAATAAACAAATTAATATCTGGTTGGTGGTTTGGAACAATTTTTATGTTTCCTTATATTGGGAATAATAGCACCAACTGACTAATATTGTTTTTTTTCAGAGGTGTTGAAACCACCAACCGGATATAAATTAATACTATCTACTATCTTTATGGGCACCACCTTGTACTGAGGATTATACCCGACTGAAGCGTAAGATGATCAGATAGATGCAGCAATTCATAGGAATTGAAGCCACCAGCCAGAAGGGCTGAACAGCTAGGAGACTCCTGAACAGACAGCACCTTTTATTTTGTATCTTCAACGGTCGTCAACAACCCTTGGAATAGCCTGAATCATCCATAAACTCAGCAAACTTAGCCCCATGAACCATGGATAATATATGATCATCTGCCATAAACCCTAATTAGTTTAGGTAAAACAATAAACCAACCCCCAAATCACCATTTTTCTGGTGTGAACCATTCCCAGTCATGGGTGGCTTATTGTTGTTTTACCCACATGAATCGACTTCAAAGCCACCTTGGCTAACCCAGGAACAACGGGCCATTGGCAGCCGAGCAAGTTTGCGCTGCTACTCAGGTGCCACAAAATTACCGCACCGGGGATTGCAGGTTTTTGTTTTCCAGGTCTGTAGGTTAACATTGGCTGAGTTTCAGAACCCATAGGATCCATGTATGGTATATATTCTATTATATGCTAACATTGTTTGGGTATATTGATGGTAAATCTTACCATATATAGCATACACGGATCCTATGGATATGGATTCTTCCATTCTTGGTGTTTCCACCGGTTATAGATAGAGGAATCAAAACCTAACGCAGTTTCTAAGCCTTGCCATGGCTGCCACGTGAGGCTTCGCCGCGGCCGGTGGTGAACAGGAGCTTCGTTGCGAGTGGCCTGAGCCACATGTGGCCGGGCAGGCGCCATCTCCTCCAGGTTACCAAAGGCTGTTGGTTCCCTAGGAAAAGATCCAAGAATGTGGATAGTCCTCATATATCAACTCGTTGGTGGTTGATGACTTATTATAGGCAGGACTACCTGGCTTATGGATGCTTATGGGGAAGTATTGTAACATTTATAAGCCACACTAGGTCAATATAGATATATTTACTAACAGGTTGGTGGTTTCAATTTTCTCCATATATTGGGAATAATAACTATAATAACCCCAACTGACAAATTCATATTTTTCAGAGGGGTAGGTATACCACCAACCAGTCAATTTTGCCTTGGAAATCATCAAAACATGGTGGCTTGTATTCGAATGTCCGTATATTTACAGTATGTTAGTTCTTGGAGGATATGCGTTGTTCTTGGACATTGCTTTAGTCAACGCCATGACCCGCCAATTTGTTCATGCCACGTTCCAAGACATGTCTTTTGGTATGAAACCTGATGAACACGGGGATGCAAAGGATGGACATGGGCATCACAACACGTTGCAATACGCCAAGCACATCTAATCACTAGTCGGTTTCAATATGTTTCAGTAATTTTCCAAACACTTTGCTAGATTTTCCAAGAAATATATATTGAAAACTAAGAGTGCGGCATGCACCACAAAAAAAATGGCAACAAGCTTTGATGGCCCATGGAATGACAGTTCAAACCGGTGATCGTGAGTGGGTTATAGCAGTTGCAACCCACGAGATATATCCAGCGATATTATGTTATGTTACAAGGTGGTGCCCCCAAGTTATGTTTGTTGGTTTATAATCCCATTAACTAGTTCGATATATCTACCATAAGTCGTATAGTTATTAGAGTTATAAACCAACTTTGCTATCTTGGGGGCACCACTTTGTAGGGGTTGCGATCACCAGCTAACTAATTGACTATAGCCAATCTTATTTTCGACAAGTTTACCACTTTTCCGAACTAACTATAAATAGCCCCCCATTCGATAGGATTGGGCTATATAAATGGAACTGTATCCCCGAAACAGTTACGATCACCGGTAAACTAAAGTCGCTAACAATGTGGGGCCCCCTTGTAATGTTTGTTGGTTTATAAACCCCATGAAGTATACGTAGTTAAATGTATCATATAAACCATAGTTATTGGAATTAGGTTCACCAAGTTAGCTATCGTAAACGGGGCCCCACATTGTTACCATGGTTCATCTAAGTGAATTCCCAACGTCCAAGCGCGAAAGGTTGCAGGCTATGCTGAGTGGTTCAACCTCTCCTCGCTACCTGCCAGTGGATTGATGTGCCGTGAAAGGCGTCGTGGCGACGCGATATCAGATTTATCGGTTGGCGAGGAGGAAAACATGTAAGGGTACAAGCCTTAAATTTAACCACTGGTAGGGAGATTTCATGATTTTGAACATGGTAAACTTGGAAAGCGACCAACAATGGGGAACATTTAACAGGCCATGGCTATTTATCCAAATTCAGAAAGTTATTTTCCACCTGGTCAATCTTACATGGGTAGTTTAATCCTTTAGTCTTTTGGTATCAATGGGAATATCTACGTTCACCAGCTAAGAATTTATTTGTTTGCAGGGCATCTAAGATTGTCAATGTCCAAACCTATTTCCATAGAGGATTTTCCCAGCTGTAACTCTCCATTTAGTTCGCCAAGTTTGATGAACTACCCGGCCTGGCAAACGTTTACAAAAAGGATGGAAAGATCCACCATTTTTGAAGGGGAAATCCACTATTTCGACTGGGCAATTTTCAATAGCTATGTAACAAATTACCAGAGGGTAAAGTTTGAAATCCCAAGTTTGGGATGGAACATGTTGATACATGTTGGACACGGACCAAGGCCGGCATTCCCGGGTCCCAAACTTGCGCAACAAAACATACCCTGGTTCATGAGTTATTATAGGCAGGACTACCTGGCTTATGGGGGATTATTACAATATTTATAAGTCACACTAGGTCAATATAGATATATTTACTAACTGGTTGGTGGTTTGGAACATTGTTTATTATTCCATTCAGTTGGGAATGCCATCATCCCAACTGACGAACTCATATTTTTCAGAGGGGTAGGTATACCACCAACCAGTGAGATGGAACAGGGGTATTTTTTGTTGGCCCATTTGACAGAAGATGTGTTTGGAAAGTCGGAATGCTGACCTGGACCGACAACTCAGCGGAGCGCGGTCATAGCAACGGAGCATTTTTTGGGGGAAGCGATGTGTAATTTCAATGTGAATTTTGTTTTAACATAGAGTGCTCCTAATCCGCTGTAAATACATGTTAACAAAATTGAGTTAACGAAATGGACATGTATCCCAAATGGTACATATACATATCCATACATGGAGCATCTGGGTATGGTAAATCCCCCTTAAATTCATGTCGTCTTTTCAAAAACGGCCATTTGAGGAATCCATCCGTGTGAAATCTCGGCCAGTGAGGTCACCGTAAATATAAAAATGTTCGTCCCAAAAAGGATGTCGTATTTGTCTGGGCGATCTGAATTTAGACATCCAAATTCTCATCTCATTTCATCTCATTTCATTTCCTCTCATCTCATCTCAGCCCATGTTCTCTCATTTCCTCTCACCTCATCTCATTTCATCTCATCTTATCTAATTTCACCCCATGTTCTCTCATTTCCTGTCATCTCATCTTATTTCATCTCATCTCATTTCATCTCATTTCATTTCCTCTCATCTCATCTCAGCCCATGTTCTCTCATTTCCTCTCATCTCATCTCATTTCCTCTCATCTCATCTCATTTCATCTCATCTTATCTCATCTCATCCCATGTTTTCTCATTTCCTTTCATCTCATCTCATGTCATCTCATCTCATTTCATCTCAATCCCATGTTCTCTCATTTCCTCTCATCTCATCTCATTTCCTCTCATCTCATCTCATTTCATCTCATCTTATCTCATCTCATCCCATGTCTTCTCATTTCCTTTCATCTCATCTCATGTCATCTCATCTCATTTCATCTCAATCCCATGTTCTGTCATTTCCCCTCATCTCATCTCATTTCATCTCATCTCATCTCATTTCCTCTCATCTCATCTTATTTCCTCTCATCTCATCTCTTTCCTCTCATCTCATCTCATCTCATCTCATCTCATTTCCTCTCATGTCATGTCATTTCATCTCATCTCATTTCAGGCATTGCAAATCATTGTGGGAAGCTTCACGGGCACTCATGCGAGTGAAGAAAGATCATGGTTTCAGTGAGACTTCAACTGAAGGGGGATCTAGAACCCGTGAGGGGATTGCTCTTGACGCGACTGGGTATTCCTCGCCTGCGATGGCGTGTGGGATGTGAACAGCACCAATGGCGTGATGTCTCAGGTACCTGGGCTTCAGCAGATACCACCTCTCAGAGAGACCCATTCGACGATGGGAAGGGGGCCTCCTCGTGTGGTGGTACGAGGAGGACTTGCTCCACCCGAAGGCCGCCGCCGTGTGGCGGCCAGAGGTTGGGGGGTTGGAAGTGGTGGCCGCTTGCGCAGCGCCTGGCCTTGGCCTCATGAACTCTCTCCTGGCCGCGTTCAAGGACTGCTGTGACTACCATTGTGACTGCTACTGCCACTAGTATGATTATTTCTGCTATCACTGCTGCTCCTTCCTGGCGTTCACTACTCTCATCTCATCTCATGTCATCTCACTTTATTTCCTCTCGTCTCATTTCAGTTGAGTTGATTTTAATTTGTTTTCAATTGATCTCAACTCACTTTGAATTTTGTTTCAATTGACTTCAATTTACTTTCAATTGATTTTTAATTGATTTTCAATTGATTTCAATTGATTTTCAAGTTACTTTCAATTGATTTCAATTTACTTTGAATAGATTTAATTTTATTTTCAATTTACGTTCAATTGATTTTCAATGGATTTCAACTTACTTTCAATTGACTTTTACTTGATTTCAATTTATGTTCAATTGATATTCAGTTGATGTCAACTTAGTTTCAATGGATTTTTATTTGATTTCAATTTAGCTTGATTTTTTCAATTGATTTCAACTTACTTTCAATTGACATCCCATAGTAATCCCATAGAAATACCGTAGAAACATCATGGAACTCCCACAGGAATGCCACAGGAACCGCATAGGAATCCCAAAGAAACCCCATAGAAACAACATAGAAATACCATAGAAGTCTCATAGGAAACCAATGGGAATTCCCATAGCATCCCTTTAGAAATCCCATAGAAATCTTCTACAACTATCATAGAAACATCATGGAAATCACATAGGAATCCAATGGAAATCCCATAGGCATCCTTTTGAAACCCCATAGGAATCCCATTGAAATACCATTGACAACCCATAGAAAATCCCATAGTAGTCCCAGAGAAAAAAGAGAAAAGTGTTAGCAAAGGAAAGGAACAGTCAAGGAGAGAATGATTTTGGAAAAAACTACTTCCAAAAAAAATCTGGACACAATAGAGGACCACCACAACAAACACACTAGTGAGGATCAGGGTTGCTCATGGACTACTACTTGAAAAATTGTTTGAATGCTGTTTTCTAATTTCGTTTTAATCAGGCATCGTAATTTTTTGAATTCCAAAAGCATGGAGCTAAGAAAGTAAAAAAGAGAAAAGTATTAGCAAAGGAAAGGAAAAGGAAAGGAGAGAATGATTTTGGAAACATTTTACTTCCAAAAAAAAACTGGACACAATAGAGGACCACCACAGCAAACACACTAGTGAGGATCAGGGTGAATCAGGGTTGCTCATGGACTACTCCCTTGAAATATTGTTTAAGTGTTGTTTTTAATTGGGTTTTAATAAGGCGTCCTGTATTTTGGGAAATTAAACATTTTGAGAATTCCAAAAGAATGGAGCAAAGAAAAAATACTTCACTTCGAACGATCCCCACCATGGCATATATAGCTACATTCTTCTGACATTCTATCTGGCATATCTTCTGACATTCTATCTGGCATATCTTCTGACATTCTTTCTGACATTCTTTCTGGCATTCTATCTGGCATATCTTCTGGCATATGTTCTGGCACTCTATCTGGCATATATTCTGGTATTCTTTCTGGCACTCTATCTGGCATATATTCTGATATTCTTTCTGGCATATCTTGTGGCATCCAGAACATTCTTTCTGGCATATCTTCTGACATTTTTTCTGGCATTCTATCTGGCATATCTTCTGACATTCTATCTGGCATATCTTCTGACATTTTTTCTGGCATTCTATCTGGCATATCTTCCGACATTCTATCTGGTATATCTTCTGACATTTTTTCTGGCATTCTATCTGGCATATCTTCTGACATTCTATCTGACATCTTTTTCGACATTCTTCCCGTTGAGGTCCGGCAGTGCCCACTGCGATCTGAACGTCGCGGTTGAGGTCCGGCAGTGCCCACTGCGATCTGGAAGTCGCGGTTGAGGTCCGGCAGTGCCCGCTGCGACCTGGAAGTCGCGGTTGAGGTCCGGCAGTGCCCACTGCGATCTGCAACTCGCGGTTGAGGTCCGGCTGTGCCCACTGGGATCTGGACTGCGAGGAGGAGGCGGCGGGTGAGGAGGCGGAGGAGGAGAACAGCTCTGATAAAATCTAACAACCCTCACCTGGCAGGTGGGGAAAAAGAGAAGTATTAGCAAAGGAAAGGAACAGGAAAGGAGAATTATTTTGGAAACATTTTACTTCCAAAAAAAAAATGGACACAATAGAGGACCACCACAACAAACACACTAGTGAGGATCAGGGTGAATCAGGGTTGCTCATGGACTACTCCCTTGAAATATTGTTTAAGTGTTGTTTTTAATTGGGTTTTAATAAGGCGTCCTGTATTTTGGGAAATTAAACATTTTTTGAATTCCAAAAGAATGGAGCTAAGAAAAAAAAGAGAACAGTATTAGCAAAGGAAAGGAAAAGGAAAGGAGAGAATGATTTTGGAAGAAATACTTCAAAAAAACTGGACACAATAGAGGACCACCACAGCAACCATATTTTTTTTAGGATCAATATTGCTCATGAAAAAAAAACTGAAACAATGAAATACACATTTCTTCAGACAACAGCTGGACACAATAGAGGACCACCACAACAAAGATATTAATTATGTATGTAGGATCAAAATTGTTCATGACAAAAAACAAAAAATATTGACCAAACAAATGAAAAATAAATCATTATTGAAAAATACAGAAAAATTGAGATAAATTAAACAACAAATTAAATAATGTTTTTAAACAATTTAAACAAATAATAAAAAAAAAACGAAAAATGATCCCAAACAAAATCAACAAAAGAGGCCCACCACATTAATCAGAATCCCACATTAATTGACAATGATTTCCCATTCAAATCGGTTGATTGAAAAATGTGGTCTGCCCCAGATGTTGATAAATCATCAGCACCCAATGTTCAGACACACCTAATTTATATTTACTTATTTTACCATATTGTTGTTACTTAATGCCTGCATGTATTCCAATATATCAGTTAGATTCTTTTGCAAATTCCCCATACCTTTGCTTGACTTTGTTGATTAAACACGGTTGTGCCCCAGTTCGTTAGCTAAGTTGCTTTAGTTTGCTGGGCTGATTGTTGGTTCGATTTGTGATAAAATAACCATAGTTAGAGGGTTAAAAAAAAACAACCAATTTAATTAGCGGAACACCACCCACCTTCTGTGTTTGTTTTTCTTTTAATCAGGATGGGTCAAAACCTACAAAGTGGTTTCCCCAAGATAGCTAAGTTGGTTTATAACTCTAATACCTAGGACTTTTGGTACTTATAACTATACTTGCTGGTGTTTTTAAACTAACTTATAACTGGGGGGGGACCATATTGTATCATTACCATATTTGGTGGGATAACCATCCATTAACCAGAGCTATTTCAGGGTACCTAGGGCCCTAGGGTTTTAATTAATTAATTGTAAAGCACCAGACTGAGAAGGTTCTGAACTCCCGGGATCTTTGGCGCCCACTGAAATCCTACTTCTATCGGAATTCCATGGCACTCCAAATATATCGGAATTGCATATGTCTATAGAATGTGTCTATACTATTTCTATATCCCAAATCCCTACTCAATCACCATCACCATGTGTTGTTTTAATGATGGACCATTACATCACCATTAAATCACCATTAAATCCGTCTAAATCCCAGTGATCTTTGATTAATGATCTAAATCACTAAAATCACCATTAAATCACCATTATATATTTCACCATTGAATCACTAAATCATGGGTGAAAGTTGGGAGACTTACCCTACTTAGATGGGCCATGGGAATAACTAAGTGGTTAGTAACTGGGGATTTTTTACCCTCCAAAAATCCCAATCATCAGCCATTTACTAACTAGTTTTCCTTAACTCCATGGTCCATCAATATTAAGTGCCATTAAGTCCCATTATTAAGTCCCATTAAATCACCATTAAGTCATCCCATATATAGAAGGTGACACCATGGCCCATCTAAGTACAGCCCGCGGCGTTTTTTTTCCAATGCCCGTGGCGAGGCTGCTCTGGTGTCCGGTGCCTCCTGCAGTGCCCTTTGGACAGCTGCTGGCGCGCGACTGGCGGCGACAGGCGGGCCAGCGGATCGGAGACAGCGGCTGTAGAATCCAAATCTTTGATGGTTTAACCATAATTTCCTCGTTACCATGGTTTTATAGTGATTTAATGGGATTTCATGGGGATGTTATTCACCAAAATGGCAAATGGTGATTTAATGGTGATTGAACACAATGTGGGCCCCCCAGTTGTAAGTTGGTTTCAAAACCCCAGGAATAGTATAGTTATTTGCGTACCATAAACCATAGTGAAATTGGAATCATGTTCATCAACTTAGCTATCGTTTGGGGGCCTCAGATTGTAGATGACAATGGGGCACCATCTTGAAGAGTTTAGTGGGATTCAATACTAACAAACATAACCCAAGGGCCTCAAGGGTATATCACTTTGCATGCAAAGGTACTCATGACAGAACTGTGAAAAGAGGCACTGCAAAGGCACAAATCACCATCAAGCGAGGCTGTACAAATTCTAAGACTCTGCATGTACAGCAGTACTGAGAAACCACGTTCAATTTGAAATTCATGTTCCAAGCGTCGTGCTTCAAAGACGTTCCTCTTCCTACATTTAGAAAGCCCTGGTACTCTGCTGAATATCAAAAATAATTGCTTCCTCTGGATGTGTTTCCCCCCAAGAAGATTGCATCATAGATATGTACAATGTGGGACCCCCTAGTGATGTTTGTTGCTTTATAAACCCTAGTAACTATAGTAATAAGTACCATTAACCATAGTGAAAGTGGAGTTATGTTCACCAACTTAGCTATCGTTTGTGGGACCCACCTTGTAGATTTATTGAATAATACATGATAGTTTTCAACTGTGTCTTTAACAAATAGCAAACCATTCCCCAAGTCACCATTTTTAGGGTTGGTATAAACAATCAAAAAAATCGGGTGGTTTATTGCTGTTTTAGCCATAGGCAATAAATGTTAATAGATGTTCATAGATGTTAATAGGGTAATAAAGCAACTTGTAAGGGGGGGGCCACATTGTAGATTTATTGAATCATACATGATAGTTTTCAACTGTGCATTTAACAAATAATAAACCACTCCCCAAATCACAATTTTTATGGTTGGTATAAACCATCAAAAATGGTATAGTTTACTGTTGTTTTAACCATAGTCAATAGATGCTAATAGAAGTGGTGCCCCCGGTCGATCGCTAAGTTGGTGAACATAACCCCAATAAATATGGTTTATGATACTGCTAAGTATAGTTCATAGGGATTATAAATGTTTATAGACCAACTTGTAGCTGGGGCCCACATTGTAACATACCATAATATCGCCAGATCTATCTCGTGGGTTACAACCGTTATAACCCACTCACGAAAGCAATCCCATGGCGGCGAAAGCCAGGTTGGCAGCACGGAAAAGATGGCCTGTTTGAAGGGTCACGTAGGGGAAACTCAGGGGTTCGCTCAGGGACGTGGTGGTTCACTGCTGAGAATATCTGGGTAAAAATGGGTGAATGGTGAAGGACTAAGTTCTGATTGCTAGATTTCATCAATATTTTCATCACATATTTTTTTGTTGTTGAAATCCTATGAAATCCCCATCTGGTTGCTGGTTTGGAACATGATTTTTTTTTCCATACAGTAGGGAATGTCATCATCCCAACTGACGAACTCCATCATTTTTCAGAGGGGTAGGTATACCACCAACCAGGAGTTATATGGAATAGGATTTCTTTGGATGTTTGGATTATAGTTTATTTACCCATTAAAACTAGTGATTTTCCATAGATATGTTAGTTTACCAGAGGGTACGTTATATGGAAGTGGATTTCTTTGGATCTTTGGATTAGTTTTGTTTGGGTTCATCGTGTATCCCTGAATCCATTGGTTTACCAACAGTGTCCCTAAATCCAACATGGCCATTTTGAGGGTGTCCCCATTGTCAGAACACCCATATTTAACTTAGATGGGCCATGGGATTAACTAAGTGGTTAGTAACTGGTGATTTTTTACCCTCTATATCCCAATTATAGTCCATTTACTGACTGGTGCGTTAGCACCGAAGGGTTGCTGGATGGGTTGCTGGGGTTGCTGGGATGAAATTGATAGTTAGCCAGTGGATCCCGAAAATTCCCTATGAACTAAGCACAAGTAATTTTCAGAACACCCATATTTGCCCTCTGGTAAACTAACATAGCTATTGAAAATGGCCATTTATAGTGGATTTTACCATTAAAAACGGTGATTTTCCATGGTTATGTTAGTTTACTGGAGGGTAAAACGTATGAATCCTGGTCTTTTGAAAAGCATCCAAGATTAGCCACGAAAAAACAACGACCAGGAAAATTGGGACAGTTGAGGTTTCAACCGAAACCCATCAACATGGGATATGTGAAGCGAGGATATCATAGCAAACAACACCGTGAAAGTCTGTGCGAAGGCAGTTGTTCGTAACTATCAGCATTCACCCATGTATATAAGGATATTAGATCTGATTGGTGGTTTAGAATATTTTGTATGTTCCATAATATATGGGATAATCCTTCCCATTGACTAATATTGTTCAGAGGGGTTGAAACCACCAACCAGATAATAGATGATATTAGCTTATCAGCTTCGGGTCGGTTTCATGATTCATGTTTGGCTAATAGATGCCAATAGTAATCCCGCATTCTGGCTACTCAAATCCTCAAGTCCTCAGTACGTGAAATTGATGGTCGTCAATGATCATTGCTTCACCATTTCGGGTTGTGTATACCCTGCTGTTTCCTATTCCACTGGGGGAATTGATCTTTATTGGTTACCATCACTTCACCCATGTCATGAACATGTTCAAACAAAACATGAAAACTGGTTGGTGGTTTGGAACATGTTTTAAGTTTCCATATATTGGGAATAGTAACCCCAACTGGCTTTCATATTTTTCGGAGAGGTAGTTATACCACCAACCAGAAAATGTTTTTTTCCATGAAATCCTGGTAGAACAGAATTCCCAGTGAAATCACCCTGAAATCACCCTGGCCAAACATGAACGGAGCAGAGAAGTTGAATCGACTCGAAGAGCTGCACGTGGCGAATAGCCTGGGGCGAATGCCGAACAAAGCCGGGGCGCAGGACTTGGGCCTCTTCTTTGGATTCCTCAAAGCCCTTCTTAATGTCTTGAGGATTAAACCACGTGGGTTATGTTGGCTGGCTATTCCTTGCAACAGCTTCCGATGGATGGCCTTCAGTCAGCTGCCGCAGTGGAGTAACCCGTATGGATGCCCTTTCTACCCATGGGTTCTGCAGGGAAACTTGCTTTGTTCACGAGCTTGCCTGCTCATAGCAGTGTCTATTATCCGGGGTGTGACATGGTTTGTGGAGAACCCTCTGCGGTCCTCTATACATACCTGGCCTTAGCTGAACTATCTGATGTACAACACCTGGTTGAACTCGAAGCTGCAGTGAAGAGCCGTGTGCCAGCCCCCAGGTATTGAGTAGTCCCCAAGTATGGGGTAGTCTTGCATTAATTTGTACAAAGTGGTGCCCCCAAGATAGCCAAGTTGGATTAGAACTCCAGTAACTATGGTTTATAACTCCAATAACTATGGTTTATGATACTTATAACTATAGTTACTGGTGTTTATAAACCAACTAACATCACTGGGGGGCGCCACATTGCAGCCACCACGAGGAGCCAAGATGTGAGTGAATCACGCGATAGTAGGACGAGCTCTCTCCCCCCCTTTGGTTTCACAGCAGACCGGGAGAACAGGGGTTGTGCTGGTGGACCGCGATTGCTACAGGAAGGAGCGGGCTAAAGTGACAGTGCATTTTGAAGGGGATATGTATAAAGTTTTTGCCAATGTTGCTTACAATGTGGGGCCCCCTAGTTTTAAATGGTTTATAAACCCTATTAACTATACGTAGTAATAAGTATCATAAACCATAGCTATTGGAGTTATAAACTGACTTAGCTATCTAGGGGGCTCCACCTTGTACGGGTTAATGGTATTCAACAGGAATGGGCTTTACTTGGCTGAGTCATAACCCCGTCGCTGCAACGTCACTGGCAATGATGAGACTTGCGAGGGGGATCATCCCTTAAATGTCTTTAGCATCATAGTGAAGTGTTGAAATACGATATTACAATGTGGGTCCCCCAGTGATGTTAGTTGGTTTATAAACACCAGTAACTATAGTTATTTGCGTATCATACACCATAGTTATTGGAGTTATTCGCACCGGCTTGGCTATCTTGGGGGCACCACTTTCTATTAACATCTATTCACTATAGTTAAAACAACAATAAACCGTCCCATTTTTGATGGTTTATACCAAACATGAAAATAATATCATTTTCATTTGGGTGTTTCATCCAACTTGTTTGGATAGTATGGTGCTTTTATGTTACAATGATTTTTGCATAAAGAATGGTCGCGAAACAACAAGGGTAATCCGCAATATGTATTGATTGGGATTTACCTTACAACCGCCAGACCATGATACATATCATACATACGTATATATATATATATATACGCATCATTTTCAGATGCACATCAACCGATCAATTTATTTATATATATATATATAACTTGACTCCAGACTGCATTGGATACAATTGCAACGCTTAATATATTGATGATACAAAGTGGGGCCCCTGTTTACAATAGCGAAGTTGGGGGCCACATATCTCCAATTTCACTATGGTTTATGGTACGCCACGCAAATTACTATAAGTACATAAAGTTAACTGGTTTACTAATTTCACTATGGTTTGTAGTTACTAATATATTTATAATTTGACCTACTGGTGTTTATAAAAAAACGTTCACATAACGTATTGGGACCCCACATAGCAGGACAGAACTGGGATTCCAGAAAGTCATGCTGTAGCGGACTCCTCCACCCACATTCCGCAGCTGAGCGACAAGAAAACACCTTATCATCAGTGCACCAGTTGGGAACTTGGGAACTATTACTGTACAAAGTGGTGTCCCCAAGATAGCCAAGTTGGTTTATAACTCTAATAACTACGACTTATGATAGATATATCGAACTAGCTAATGGCATTATAAACCAACTTATAACTTGGGGGGCACCACCTTGTAGGTACCTATGAAACACTGTAAATAATTGTTTGAAATGGGAAAAACCATCTACCAACTGGTGCAAGATTTCTTCCATCCACCGTATGAGCAGTGTTCAAAACCCCTCTTGGCTGATGATTAGTTAGGGGATTGTACTACCCTTTATATATTGGGGATGATAATAATCCAAGAACGGGGGATCCCGATCTGAACCAACCAGTATTTCATGGAATGATAGAGGGTTTTTTCACCATGCGATGGTAATATGGATTTGATGGTTTTCATGAATTCAATCTTCATGTTTTCCATCAAATCCTATTTCTATTTAGTGCACTTTTTCATTAACGGCAGTGGGTGCAGACTCCGGGGGTCAAGACCCCATTGACTCGCCAGTTGTTTGCTTTAAACTTCACCGAATCATTTACCCTCTGGTTACGACTAACATACCAATGGAAAGATCCACATTTTGTTAAGTCATTTTTAAGTTTGGTAAACCATCAATTTCTATGGGCCATCTATACCATGGCTATGTCATCCATAACCACAGGGTACTTCTAGATTCTACATAAATCCCATTTAAGTCCCATTAAATCCCATTAAATCACCATTTACCTATTACTTCCCATTCTGTGGGTCATTGGACCTATTACCTCATCATAAAATCCTTTAAACTCACCAAAACTTTGCTCCTTACCCCCTTGTCTTGCTTCACACCCCGTGATTCATAGGAAGACCTCCGCGTTTGCTCCTACTAAATCATCAGGTCGGTTGGGTAACATACCATTGAACTCCATTGAATCATCATTATAGATGTCCATATTTCAAGTATTCTGTATAGTGTATATATATATATGTAAATATTACATGTTATATATCATATACAACAATTATAATATACTACAAGGTTTTCCAGAAAGTCATCATTTCCCTAAGTCACCACTTCCCAGAATAATCAAATAACATGGATATTGAATATGTTATCTACAATATTGAATATGACCCTCCCAGTTAGAAGTTGTTTCATCAACACCAGGAAGTATACTTATATCTACCATAAACTTAAACCATAGTTATTGCAATTATAATCTGACTTAGCTATCGTAAACGGGGGCACTTTGTATTGTATCAATTAATCATCAGTAGATCATCACAAAATCATAATTGACAATCCCATTGATACCAAAAAACTAAATGATTAGTTTCTACCAATCTAAGATTGACCTAGATGGGTCCATAATTATTCCCATGATCTTCCGTTTGTTGCGATCCCATCAAACTCCTCAGATCACAAAGTGCCCCATGCCCCCCAGTGATGTGAACGTTGGTGTATAACCCCCATTAAAACAATTGTTATTTTGCGTACCATCAACCTTAGCTATAGTTATTTGCACCAACTATCAATAACTATCAGTTTTTTAGTTGGTGCAAACCCTTATTCTATCAGCTATCAACCATTCTTATTTGGAGTTATTTGCACCAACTGAACGCTATCATCAATCAGCTATAATCCCCATGGAAATCCCCATGAATTCTTCTGGGTTTTCCTACGACTTTTCCCATCTACAAGGTGGTGCCCCCGGTTATGTTGGTTTATAACTCTAATAACTAGGACTTGTGGTAGATATATCATGATATATCTATAGTTAATCGGATTATAAACCAACTTATAACTTGGGGGCACCACCTTGTAGCTATGAACGTTTGGACTCATGATAGATATATCGAACTAGCTGCCATGGGATTATAAACCAACGTTCACATAACTTGGGGGGCACCACCTTGTACGATTAACACAGAAACTTGCCCACCTGTGCCCCATCTGCTGACCCCTTCAACCCCAAGGTCCAGCTCCTGGGTGACCTGGACATCGTCTGCGGCACGCGCCAACGCACCGGCACCTGGCTGGCCTTCGACGGCACAGAGCAGGTGCCCGCGGCCTGCATGGCGCTGCAGCGCCGCGGCGTTGAGATGTCTGGTTGCTGCGGAAAATTGAGGATTTCACCATCAAAAATGGTAGTCTTATGAGCAACAAGTTTAAGTGAGTGGGTTTTTTCATGATATTTCATGGTGGTTTAATGAGATGTAAGTAATAAAGGGTTTTAATTGTATGTATCACTTAGATATTATTGGGAATGCAGCGGTTTAAGCAGCAAAACATTGTGATCTCACGGGATATCATTGTGGTTTGATTGTTTATTGTGATCGAATGGTAGTTTAGCAGCCATGCATGGTGATTTATGGGATTTAATGCGGATGTACTGGTGATTTAGTGGGATTAATGGGCATTTTGAGATTTAATGGCATTCATGGTAAAACATACAGGTAAACAGTACGGGTGGTTTTAATTTCATGGAAATTGAATGGGATTCAAGTAACCAAGATTTTCGTTTAATGGCAGTTGACAATATTCGAATGGGCGTATGGTAGGCATTTGGGATTGGATGTGCACAAAAAATGCGGGCACGATGGAATATATGACCAACACTGTTTGGTGGATACGTTTTATGGCATTTAACCAATAAACACAAGATAATTTGTGGGGTGCAGACTTAAGTAGATTATATCCTTGAATGTGAGTGGGATAAGTGGGGATAGTCCATGTATGACTGGAGTTCTAACCCACTTCCTACCTGTTGTGAATCCGAATGTATGGGTTCAACCAACATAGAATGTGGTTTCATGAGATTTACTGTAATTGTGATTCAAATCGGATGTAAGCAAGAAACACTGTAATGAAATGTGATGTACTTATATTTTTTGGGTCTAATTCATGGAATTGGGGAGCCCAATCATTTGAAGCACTATGAAAACAGCATGGGATATAGTGGGATATATATATAATATAATATAATATAATATAATATAATAAAATATATTTGCACACATTGGAAGACGCAGGTATATGGGATTTAAGTATTTTAAGTAACAGAAATTGTGACTTCTAAGTCTTGGCGAAAAATATTGAATCTTGATTTGTTTTTACCTACACGTAGGGGCTCTGGTGACAGCGAATCCGCAGTTTGTGTTTGCCATTTTAGGAATACAATCTATGCTTCAAATTCTCGTCAAGCATTTCTTCGTTGCAGTCCTTCCGTATGAAGAGGTGGAACGGTGAAGAACTTAGACTGGAACAATCAGGGGAGATGCATCGTTAGCCCCGAGGCCAGCTACCAGCTATAGGCCAACCATCCTTCACTTCAAACCCTTGCCCATTTGAGCCATTAAAATACCACAAGTCACCACGAAACCACCATAAACATCCTGAAATCACATGTTTCCAGTAAATTCCCATTTCAATCACCAGCACGCCCCCCGTCAATCATACAAACCACTGTCTAAGTGGCAATCTAAATCACCGTATGTTTCATTATGCAGGTCACCCGAAAATCATGTTGTTTTCCATGAAATCCCCATATCAATCATTTTGAACTCACCAAATCATCATTTGTTTTCCTGAAATCATCATTTCTTTCAATAAATCACCATATAAATCAGTAAATCACCATTTTTGTTGCCTAAACCACCGTAAAATTACAATTTTCCGCCGCCAAAGTCCCCCCCAGTCGTGCCAAGGAACTTCTGCCCCGAGCTGCAGCTGTCGACCTCCTTCGCCCTCGCGGCCAGCCAGGGCCGGGCGCCTGGCAGCGTGGTGCAGCTGAGGTGTCGCGTAGGCGCGGCAGGTCTACAAGGTGGTGCCCCCCAGTTATAAGTTGGTTTATAATCCCATTAACCATAGATATATCTACCATAAGTCCTAGTTATTAGAGTTATGTTCACCAACTTAGCTATCTTGGGGGCACCACCTTGTAGGATGAAATTCCTGGAAATTCTGGGGAAATTGGTGATTTAACATGGGAAAATCATGGATCACCGAGGATTTTCTACAGCTAGCATATCATCCCCCTCAACCATTTCACAAACAATATGGGCAAATCATGGAAAATCTTGAAAAATCACCAACAATATGAGGGTTATATATGGTTATATGGGAATGTAATGGGTGATGTGCAGACTTTCGCAACGACAATTACTGCTTGGTGGTTTTGAACAGGAATCTTATTTTCCACAATATAATTATGGGATAATCCTTCCCATTGACGAACTCATATGTTCAAGATGGTTGCAACCACCAGCCAGTTGTGATTTTATAGGGCCTAACTATGAAAAATGGTGATGTTCGGGAATTTCATGGTGGTTTAAGATGGTGGTTTTGATGATGAACTTGTGATGATCTACTGGTGATTAATTGATACAATACAAAATGTGGCCCCCTAGATAGCAAATTCAGTTTATAACTCCAATAGCTATGCTTCATGATACTTATTACTATAGTTAATAGGGTTTGTAAAGCAATTTATAACTAGGGGGCACATTGTTGGAATAGATTGGTGATTTACAACTTACAACTTGGTACAAACTGCTGCCCCAACTGTTTGCTCAGTCAGTTCATAAATGGGTTTACTGTTGGGTTCGTGATCTGTTTTTCTACAGTGAGCCGCATTTAAAAACTAATTTGTAGAATTTAGTAGGTTCTTGTCAATGCCTGCAAATGGTGGGTAGAAGAACCCTTTCAAAATGACGAGTGTTTCTTGGTAGTTGTGGCCCATCATAACGGGAAATACCCATAAACAACTCACAGTTGGAGAATTACAGGGTGGTGCCGCAAAGTTACGAGTAGCTTGATTGAGCCACTAGTGTTTCTGATAGATCTATAGCCGCTTGAGGTCAAGTGGGCTTACAACCCAAGTTGCAACTGGGGAGGACTTCAAGGTAGGTGCTTGCGATTGCTTAAAATCCGTATATATATAGCCTGATCAAAATCTTATGTTTTTTAATTCGTATTGCCAATGATCCTGATTATGAACAATGATCTAGTAAAGGCCCAGCACTACATGCTCCATGTATGACAGGATCACTGGTAAGAACAGGTCAGTCGGTCAGTCATTCTAGGTGAGTTCCATGGTGCTATGACAACCCAACTACTTGAATACATCAATGATGTCTTTTTGCAGAAGTCCATGGCCACTGTCTGACTGAGGAGGTACTTAACTTTCTAGATCACACCCCAGTCCCACTTCCTAGGAAGGTACGGCTGGATCCATAGGGATATGGTACAGCAACTTACTAGCTGAAAAAAATGTTCTTGCTGGACTTGTTTTCACCCTAAGACTGGCGTTTTGGTTTTCATAAGCCAATCGTTTAAGTTGAGTTGTAGCCCCATGTTTGCTGATTCCTCTCTTTCATTGACGCCTACAATTCCCCAATCCACTTTTCTGGCCATAGATGATGTTTTATGTGCCTTGCTAGTCTCTGCATAGCCAGCAGATAATTCAGAGAGGCTAAGTTATTCCCATTTTTTTTAATCTTGTGGCCATGCAAAGATAGAGAGAATAACAAAATTTGAACCAATGCAATGTGGGGCCCCCAGTGATGTTTTTTTTTTTTTAAACACCAGTAAGTTAGTATAGTTATTTACGCTTACCATAAACCGTAGTGAGTTATTGGAGTGATTAGTGGCCCCTGACTTAGCTATCATAAATCAGCTATAAATCCCATGAAATCACCATTTTCCTATGGTTTGCCTATGCTTTTCCTTTTGATTTTGGGGTCTTGACCCCATTTGTTGGTCGCCTTGATGCGAGGATTGATCCCCAGCAGTGGAGATTCCACCTTGGTGTGCCGTGGCGAAGACCATGGGATTCTTGGGCCATGGGAAGCGGATTGATTAGCGATTCCTGGTTACTAAGTTGGGTTATAACTAGGTTAACTATGGTTTATCGTACTTACAACTATAGTTAATGGGGTTTATAAATCAAGTTATAACTACAGGATGGGGCCCCAGTTCGTTAGCTGAGTTGGTGAGCATAACTACAATAACCATGTTGTGTATGATACGCAAATAACTATATTTAGATGGGGTTATAAACAAACTGACATAACTGGGGGGCCCCATCCTGGTTAGTAACTGGGGATTTTTTACCCCCAGAAAAAAAAACGCTATTCTATCATCGGATTAGCGATTCCTGGTTAGTAACTGAGGATATAACATGATATAACCCCCCAAAAAAAAACAATGAAATATATATATATATATAATCCATTTACTTAACTAGTTCACTAACGCCATGGCCCATCTAAGTAACCAGTGACCTTTTCCAGATTCTCCGATAAATAATATGGAGGTTTCCGTAGTCATGAGGGTTCCCAATAGCTGGATGGTACCCAATAATTTGGAGGTTTAAGAATGGAAAACCCCAATCTAAAATGGATGAGAACTGCGGGTACCTAGTTCCATTACTTGAAAAGATCAAAGCTTGCAGAATGCAAGGAGGATGTTCTGCACGGCAAGCACAGCCTGTGGCTCACTGTACGGACCGCTTTGCGGCTCACCGCCTCTTGCTGCAAGCAACATATGCCAGAATCTTCCAAGATGCCTCTGTCACTGTAGCATCCGACACTCCGAAGGGGGCAGCCAGAGCTTGTCATCCTGCAGAAGCACCGGCTTTGACGACCATCACCGGGGACCCACTGCACAACTTGTTGAACCTGCAGAAGAAGGTTTCTTACTTCTGCCCAGACGCGCGCAATTTGCTTGCAGATCATGGACATGCCATGGCGAGACCCTCCGCCGAATCGTTGCCACTGGATTTGGTGCTCGAACCTCACGAAGTCCAAGAGCTTCCTGACGCTTGTCACGAGCTTTTGCTGAGTATGGGTGTACGCTCAGAGAACCTCATCGCAAATTGTGTGGGAAATCTGGGTGCCCCAACCTTTCTCCATACCGGCGCTGGCTTTCTTCTTAGGTTCAGTACGAAAAAAACCCTGGATGTATGGTGCTGTTTGATATAAGTGAATTAGGAGCTGACGAAGGGGAAGGCTCATCTTCAGACGTGATGCTGGCTTCTTTCACTCGGAGTTCACCCATACTAATATGTTTTTTTTTTTATTTTTATATAAGTTGTTTATATTCAGCATATAAGTTTTTCATAAGCTGTTTACAAGTTGGGTTAACTTGGGTTAAGTTACTTTAAGTAAGTTATAAGTATATATCATTAGTTATACGTTACTTAAAGCAACTTAGACCAACTTATGCGACTTAACATGTTTTACTTAGGTTGGAGTTAGATCATACTTAGGTTTGACTTAAGTCTAGTTAGCTATTGTTGCATTTTTTGTGACAAACAGCTCTCAGGACTGACTTTCTTTGTAGCTATTTGGGGGAAATCTGTTGGGGAAACCATTCATGTTGGATCAAACACCATATATGACATGGAAAGGATCAAAGACTGCAAAACAGAACATTTTGCGTCTGCATGGCATGTCGGCCAGATGTCGGCCAGCATTCACATTTAACACGTTCGCAGCATGTCGGCCTGCATGTCGGCCCTGCTAAAGTAATATTAAACACCATATTGCAGGTTTGCACACCGCGTGTCGGCTGGATGTCGGCCAGTGTCGGCCATGAGATTTTCTCTGCAGCCACTTTTTTGCTCTGTGCAGACCGAAACCCCACCATGAGATCTATGAGCCAGTGTGGTGGCCATCACCTTCCTCTACTAACAAAACCGCACAAAACCAAAAGCATGCGCCAGCAAAGGGAAACCACATTTTCCAAAAAAAGCTACTTAGCTTCAACTTAAGATGAACTTAGTAACTTCGTTCTAAGTTGTCTTAAGACTACCTATCTTAAGTTCACCTAAGTTCACTCTAAGTAACATAATTCCAACCTAATTAAAAAAAAAACGTATTAGTAGGCATTGGTCATGGGTGGATGAAGTAAGTACGTTGAGAAGCAAGCACGGTGTACTTTATAAGGTGAATATAAATATCATCATAAAAATTATATATATATATATATATATTATACTGTTATTTGTGCATCTTTGTACTTAAGGTGTATGCATATAGTTTTGGTTTAAATATATTTGTTAAAAAGATAATGCCACTTAATTCTGTAGTTGTAGAATAGAGCCTTGCAACCACCAGGTGCGGCTCCGACGGCGTGTGGCGCAAGCCCGTGCACAGCCTGCCGCAGCCTCCTAGCGAGGTCTGGACCCTGGATGATTGGTGGTGAAATTGTGATTTTATCCAAGACAAAACGGTGATTTCATGAGGCTTCATGATGATTTGACCCGGATAAAAATCCAAAACCATGGTGATTTTTCGTGGAATTTCATGGTGAGTTCATGGAAATTTCACCATACCCTTGTTGATTGGTTATACCACCAGTTGATTGCTGATGAAATGGGGATTTTGCCAGCAACAAATCGGAGTCTTATGGTGGTGAATGTATTAAATACATGGTGATATGGGGGTTTCCATAAATGGCAGTACCCCAAAAATGGTTGGATTATAAGGGAAAATCCCATTAAAACCGATGATTTGGGGGTATTCCCATTTCAGGAACTTCCATATAGTTGATAGTGATGGTTGATTGGTTAATCTGTTGGGAGTTATGATATACCCAATTTATTGGAGATTATGAGAAATCAACCAACGAGTATTTCATGAGATGGGGCCATTGATAATGATGATAATGGCTCAGGTTTTTTACTATAGTTCTTTACTTTGGGGTCAGGTGAGGCCAGGCAGCGATGTGAACGTTGGTTCCTACAACATTGACTAATCAACCCATATTACTGTAACCCGAGTTAACATGACACATAGTGTGTAAGTGTATCCCGGAATAACCATGTCTTATATAACTAGCCCTATATCCCCCATCAACCCAAACGTTAACCAGTCGTGAACTGTGTGTCAACATCGCGCTATCTTGCTGAGGGCCCCCCTCCTGGGATAAAGACTCGTAAACTAAAGTGGCTATGGAACATGCATGAAGATGCCAAGTGATGATTCACCTATATCAGTTGGTGGGAACAGCGACTGCTGCAGAATCGCTCGCCTCCCCAAGGGGAGTGGATACCGAGTACGCGCGTCTTCTGGAGGAAGACCTGAGATGCACGAAGCGTCCCGTCGTGGATGGGTTGCGAGCCCTGATCCCGGAAGCAGAAGAGCTCGAGGCAAAAGTGAAGCGGCTCGAGGCATGCTTGAAGTTGTACGATGTGCCGATTTGGGTGTGGGAGGACCCTCCAGCAGGTGTGGCCGTCCTGACTAATCAGGGGCTGGTGTAACCCCAACTGTGCGATGGATTTGGATCTGGGACTGCCGGTGTCTTTTGGATGCTGCAAGCAAGGTCAGAGAGCTCACGTTGTTGCCAACTTACTCTGTTGGGATCCAGCGCATGACTCACACATGTTTCACACTTTTGAAAGGTACAACAATTTCCGATGCCAGTGCTTTCAGTTGATGATGACACTAGGGTGTTCATGCATGAAAGGCCTTCTTGGCAACCTCTCCATGAAATAGAACTTGGTGCTGGATTTGGAGGTATGACTCAGGGAATGCTGACTTCTGGATTCCATGCCGTAGCTGCAGTTGACCAGAATCAAAAAATGATGCGACTGTATAGCCAACAGGGTTCTGCTGAAAGAATCAGGGGAAATGTCAACAGCCTTTCTTCGCTGGTGAAATTGTGGCCAGTTGTAAAAGGTGCAGGTGTTGTGGCCGCTGGGTTTGCTTGCCAGCCTTTTTCGCTTTTGGGGGGCCAGAGGGGAGGAAGTGATGCTCGAGCCATGGGTGGGGTGGGGTGGGGCGCGTGTATTAACGTTCATGTGAACTTGCAGATGAAGTACATGCTACGCTTTTGCTGCCGGCAGGTGCATGTATTCATGGGTGGGGTGGGTGGGGTGGGGTGGGTGGGTGGGGTGGGGCATGTATTAACGTTCATGTGAACTTGCAGATGAAGGACATGCTCCGCTGTGGCTGCCGGCGGGTGCATGTATTCATGGGTGGGGTGGGGTGGGGTGGGGTTGGATAATAAGGTCCATGGCTCTCTCTCTTTCATAGGTCTTTTTTCCCTACTCTATGTTCTCTTGAGCTGTGCACTCATGGGTCATGCTATAATACAGTATGTTCTCTTGAGCTTTGCACTCATGCGTCATGCTACGCTACTGTATGTTCTCTTGAACTTTGCATTCATGCGTGATGCTACGCTATTGTATGTTCTCTTGAACTGTGCACTCATGGGTCATGCTACGCTACTGTATGTTCTCTTGAACTTTGCACTCATGCGTCATGCACACTATCGTATGTTCTCTTGAGCATTGCATTCATGCGTCATGCTACGCTAGTGTATGTTCTCTTGAACTTTGCACTCATGCGTCATGCTACGCTACTGTATGTTCTCTTGAGCTTTGCACTCATGCGTCATGCACGCTATCGTATGTTCTCTTGAGCTTTGCTCTCATGGGTCGCTACGCTACTGTATGTTCTCATGCGTCATTGTACGCTGCTGTTTGTTCCCTTGAACTTTGCACTCATGCCTCATGCTACGCTACGTTCTCTTGAACTTTGCACTCATGGGTCATGCTAAGCAACCCTCCGTGATACAATATGTGTTCATGTGGTGCTGGCGTTCAAGCTTACAGAGTCCAGATCCTAAAAGGTTCTTGGAAGAACTGTGGGCGCTGCTCTAACCAAAAGACAGCTAAACACATGTGACGACAATTTTTTTCAGGTTGGCCAGAAAACCAAAAAATTGTAGTTTCGTGTAGGCGAAATCACTGTTTTCGTTCTACTGCTTGTGAATCAGGGGTTCACGACCTTAAAAATAAATTCACTCAAATTCTTATTGGCACGAGCACATCAAACATGATCAACAGCATCCCATTGATCAAGAAAAACAAGGCCATCTAAACGCTGTGCTCCTAGTTTAATTAGGGTTTCTGGTGAGTACAACGTTGGTGGGCTGAATATAAACCAACAAACATATGGGGGGCAGCACATTGTCATATTCCGGGTTTGCAAGCGGCTTGTAGCTGACCGCTTAAGCCCAGTTATGAGTTTTAGGTAATATGATCATTAACATATATTTCATTGATGATAGTTTTTGAGTCCTTTCTGAGATCCTCGTTTTTCATCACAATTAAAATTTTGGTTTTGAAAAACATCCCAGCAGTAGGATGGTGCCCCCCAGTGATGTTTGTTGGTTCATAAACCCCATGGATACTAGTTCGTTATATCTACCAGAATTCAGCCACTGAAAAAAGGCAACTGAACGCATGATCGTAAACGTGGGCCCCATCCTGTAGAGACATCCCAAAACATTTGGTGGTTTCCTAAGATAGGGGTACCCCCAAATCATCAATTGTAGATTAGAATTTTCCATGAAATAAACCTACCAGCAATTGGGATACCTCCATTTATGGAAACCACCATATATCACCAACTTGATTTTTGATATTTGAGACTTACTGAAATCCTCATTTTTCACATTTTTTCAAGTCTTTGAACAACTTCCCAGCCAGGTCTTGCAATGTTGGTTTATAATCCCATTAACTAGTTCGATATATCTACCATAAACCCAAACGTGAAATTAGAGTTTTGTTCACCAACTGAACGTTTTTGTACACGGGGCCACACATTGTATGGTTTTCCTCTGGTTTCCTCTGGATTCCTATGGGTTTCATCCCAGCCACAAGGTGGTGCCCCCCAGCTATAAGTTGGTTTATAAACCCCAGTAACTATAGTTATAAGTTACAAGTACCATAAACCATAGTTATTAGAGTTATAAACCAACTTAGCTATCGACCGGGGGCACCACCTTGCAGGAAACCATAGATTTTCCGATTTTCCCATGAAAAATATGGGGATTTTCCCTTGCAGGTCTTACAGTGCAGCATCAACCCGCTCTTCTGCCCCGATCCGGGTCCTCTGCTGGAGCTGGGCGCCAGTCTGGTGGGAGCCTTCGAGGCGGTGGAGTCACGGGGAATGACTTCCCTTCCATTTCGTGCGCTTTGAGGGGGGATTTCATAGTGATTTTAAAGGGAGCTAATGAGATTTAATGGGGATTTAATGGGATTGAATGAGATTTAATGGGGATTTAATGGGATTGAATGGGATTTAATGGTGATGTTCAATGATTGGCACGGATTTGACCAAGAGAATCAAAAATTATTTAATGGAATGTCATCAAGAAACCCTCGTGACCCTCGTCACATGAAGACAGGAGGATTAGTTTGGCAAACATCTTTGGATGGGTCATGCCAGCTATGGTTGTTCCAATCTGAATCTGATGATTAGTTTGATGGAATCTACAGCCATTATATGGAGCAGTTAACCAACAAACATGGGAAGATCATAGGAATATTATGGACTTATCTAGGTCAATCTTAGATGGGTAGAAACTAATCCTGTAGTCTTTTGGTATCTGGCTGGGAATATCTACGTTCACCAGCAAAGAATTTGTCATTTTTTGCAGGGTATCTGGCTGAATGGCAATGGAATGGAGGAATGCATGCATAGTCATGTGCAAACTATATTGATGTGAAAAGCTGGGTGGCAGGGTTTTGCCCATAGCCATGTACATCCATTGACGGGAAAACTATAGTTCGGAGAAAGTGGATGTGGAACTGACGAGAAGGCAGTCTCAACTTGGTTCATACTTGGTATGTGATGCTTCATAATTTACTTAGTCTCCACAATATAACACCAGTTTATCACCATTTCTTCACTTATAGCTACAGTGATGTTTGTTGGTTCATAATCCTAATCCGCAAATGGACTACTCTAGTGTTAGTTATGTTAGTTTACCAGAGGGTAAGTACCTTCCCAGACAGCCATGGATCCATAGAGCAGAATATAATATGGTATCACTTGTGCAAGACACTATTGATCTACTCTTAAGTAGTTGGGCTGTCATAGCACCATGGGTTGTATAGGTCATTTTACTTTAAAACATCAGAGTTGAAGTTAAAACCAGTGTTAGTTGTCACTGCAGGTGAGTTGTCGGCTAGGTGAGTACGGTCCTCACTGGAGGCATTCCATCAAAAAAGCCCAAGACTTTATGACCATAAAGAATCCATTAAAGATACATGGGCGAATCCATTCAAAAACAATACACTTAATGTGAGGTTCACAATTGGAGTAATTAGACAATTTTGAAGTATACCAAGTTATATTCAGTTTCATATAGAACCATACCATGATATACAATGATATACATTATTTTTTGTATATTTTGTGAGCTCAGATTTCAAGCGGGCTCCCCCCAAAAAAAGGTCGTTTCTCCCAAAAACATCGCTGCCAGATGCACTTGAACGCCACCGTTTCGGCGACCGGGCGCTGATTTTCGGGGGCGTGGCGCAGAGTCTGGGTAAAGTTGGTTTTTGAGTAGATTCAATGATATTCGATGGTAATTTCAGGATCCTAAAATGGAGGTACGTTAGTACCATATTAAGGCTATATTTTGTGGGGATATTCCCTTACATAGGCCTAAACAATAGGCCTTATATGTATGGTAGGTACCTCCAATTTAGGGTCCTGAAATGACCATTGATAGATTGTCCCAAACTTTACAACACATGATGTATCAAGCAAGAATCAATTTATAGTAAATCCAACTTCGGTTTACAATTCCAACTTTGTATCGTGATAGATTGACTAGAATTGTTGACTACAGGATGGGGCCCCTAAGATAGCTAAGTTGCCTTATATTTCAGTGGCTGAATTCTATGGTTTATGGCAGATTCGGTAGATACAACGATATAACTGTGTTTCCTAGTGTTTATAAACCAACTTATAACTGGGGGGGCCACATTGTAGAATTTTTACGACCAATAATCCATCAACTATCAACCAAGAGTTTGGAATCATAAACCCGATAGGATTTATCTAATCTAAATTTATGTAACTTGACTGGTTGGTGGTTTGGAACATTTTTTATTTTTCCATATATTGGGAAGAATAATCCCAACTGACTTCTATATTTTTCACAGGGGTGGGTCAACCACCAACCAGTTATGTAAATTGAATAATGTTGATCTACTGTTTAGATTTATCATGAATTAAGTAGCATAGATGTCCCAAATTCCCATTGGTTGATGAAAAAGGGGGGGTTCTTCAGGTTTACCCTTTAACAACAGGTCAATGATGAGGGTTATTCAGGTTTACCACTTTAACAACAGGTTTGTTTGTTGATAGATGGGATTAACCAGCTCCCGGCCCCAAGCAGCTTTTTACAAAAAGGACATTATTGTTAACTAGTATCGAACAATTAGTTGATGGTTGACCGGCCAGAGTAATACAATGTGGTGCCCCCAAGATAGCTAAGTTGATTTATAACTCTAATTTCACTAGGACTTATGGTAGATATATCTATAGTTGATGGGATCATAAATCAACGTTCACATAACTTGGGGGCACCACCGAACGTCAAGTCCAATAATCGATCCGCTTAAGAGGGAGCAGTTCGGAGCTGTGGGTGTATCCATATGTTCTAAACAAAATGGGGAACTAAGGAGCGACTAAGAGTTTCCCAACCACATGATAGATAAGTAGAATAAGATGGATTTAGTGTTGGGTTTGTTATTGCTGTAGCTGCATATAAATATATATATATTTGATATATGTATACTACGGGACAATGTCATCCGTGGATTAATAACATTCTGGGCTATCTAATCGGGGGGTGGCATGTGCGCAGCAGATTGGAAATATTTGGATTGGGAAAAAACACCCTAACTAATGAACCAGAGTTTATAGATCGGGGGTTGACATTGATCTTGTTTGGAAGTAGATTGCTGTAGTTGTTGATCTCTTCCATTAAGCAGCTTTAAAAACCAACCTATAAGCCTATAAGTGTGGGAGTTTTTTTCCAATTCTCGTGGTTTATCATAATTGTTTTTCCCGATTGATCTTGGCATACATTGTGTTATCCTCCATTTTATCTTTGCACAACCATATTTAGCTGGGTTTGCTGTTTCGAAGAAAGGGTCGCCCTGGATTGTTGAAATTTTTTCGGGTACCATTCTAGTAGCAGAGGATCACTGCCTTGCCGTTACCCCCCCTAATCAACACGGATTAACCCGATGTTGTCATCCCTGGGTTTGTTTAAGGTGATTTGGCTTATTTTCCCGATGGAAAATCCACCATGACTGGGGAATCTATAGGGTTTTTTTTTGACCCCTCAAGCAAATCCAAGCATCAGCTTAAACAGTTCTCGCAGGATGTCCTAGATGATGACCTGTAACTTTCCAGGTCACCGGGCCTTCCTTTTTGGGGATTGCTTATTGAGTGATTGTTTTTTTTCCTCAACGGAAAACACTTTCTTTTGAGGGAATCTAGATGGGAACATGGAACATGCCTTACCCTTGTTTAGCCGCCCTTAAGCGGATTCAATCTTTTCAGACCCACTGATGAACCAATGAATATGGGTATAGATAGAAGTAACCATCATGGCATGTTACCATGTTTAATAGTGCCCATGCTTACGGGCAAGTTGAAAGAAAGAGTGCAGTTTAATCAAAATTGTGTGTGTGTGTCCCCATGTTTGATGACGTCCCCTTTGTGGTGTTCCATATCTTTGGCCACCTTGGTAGCATGCAGAGTCCATACTCTCTGGCAATCCAGCTTCATCCAATGTCCAAGTGAGCACTCCACCTCGCAACTAGTTTTAAGACACCGGCTTCAACAGACAAGTTTATTTTAGCACACAGACATAGTAATAAAACAAACAAACAAGAACAACAAACAAAATCACAATCAAAACCAGAATCACCAAAAAAAAGAATCCGACAGGAAGAACCACCTGAAAAAAAATGAACAAACAAACAAATACTGTACAGAACTAATACATCAAAACCTGGATTTATATAATTATGTTTTTCTTTTTGTTTTTCTGGTTTGTTTTTTCTGTTTGCTCTGATTTTGTTTTGTCTTTGCTTTTTTGAAATGTTTGTGTAAAACCCTACTGTGCTGTTGGACTCATAGAATTAGTTTGTAGAAACGGGTGTGCAGCTGCAGTGAAGAAAACGGGGGTAGATCCCAACATATAGGTGTAATTCCCAGCCGCTTTAGCCATGGAAATGGCCCCAACTTCACCAAAATCAGGGTTCATCATTTATAGATATGGTAGTTTCCATAAATGGGGGTATCCCAATAGTTGGATGGTTTTTGTTACGGAAAATCCCAATCTAATAGCTGGATGATAACTAGGGGTAGCCCTATGACCTGGGAAACCTCCATTCATAGGATTTTTAATCAGGATTTTCACGGGCTCCGATGATCTCCGATGTCCTGGATTTCATCAGTTGTTTTTTCTGTTTCCATGGAACCGCCCCCTTCCCATTTTCTTTTAGTGAAGATCCCATGAAATCATCTATCCAGTGAACGGAGGGAGCCAGTTGGAGCCAGGGGTATTCATATTCCCCAAAAAAAATGGGGAGCCAGTTGGAGCTACTTAGAGTTTTCCAATCACCTAATAGTCATGAAAAGCCATCATTTTTCGACTGAAGCTCCCAGGAATTGCTCTACTTAGATGGGCCATGGGAAGCAAATTAGCGATTCCTGGTTAGTAACTGGGGATATATATATATATATAACCCCAAAAAATCCCAATGAAATAAATCCATTTACTAACTAGTTAGCTAACTCCATGGCCCATCTAAGTATGGTTTTTCAACCAAGTACAGAGACAAGCAGATATACAGTACATGGCCACTTTCATCCATGAAAGTTACCATTTTTCGAGTGAAGCTCCCACAAAGTGGTGCCCGCGGTCGATAGCTAAGTTGGTTTATAACTCCAATAACTATGGTTTATGATACGCTTAAATACATATAGTATTCCTGGTGTTTATAAACCAACGTTCACATCACTGGGGGCCCCCACATTGCATGAATTGCTCTATGTTTATGCAAGATGGTGCCCCCCAAGTTATGCTTGTTGGTTTATAATCCCATTAACTAGTTCGATATATCTACCATATATAAGTCCTAGTGAAATTGGAGTTATGTTCACCAACTGAACGCTATCGATCGGGGGCACCACCTTGTGGCGGTTCCAGCTGAGGTGAATTGCAGCATCGGCTACGAAGCCAGTGGGATGGGCGAAGAGTCGGGTCTCTGTGGCATTGACCCTGAGGATGATACGCGAGGCTGGACCCTGGCTGGAGATCGAACTGGCTACTGGGGTAACTACCATATATAAGGCCTATGTTTTAGGCCTAAATTTCAGGGAATATCCCAACAAAATATGGCTTTACCCTCTGGTAAACTAACATAGCTGTGGAAAATTAGCCATAGAAATAGTTGATTTACCTATTCAAAATGCTGATGTTTTATAGTTTTTTGTATGTTTACCAGAGGGTATATAATTACTGGGGTGAACATAAGCATTTTTTTTAATTTAGGTGAAAAATTGTAACCAGAAATGGGGAGATGGGAAGTGAACGAATTAAATTTAAGACTTGATCACATTGAATCATCATTTTATCTTTGATTCCGTACAAACATTGGTGAATTTATATGATCAAATTTATGATTTAGCGTTGAAATTGCCCCAAAATTGCAGGCTAAGCCTCCGGTAATTTCTTGTATAACTGCGGTTTGTGGGTAGCCCATGGCTAGTAAGCCATTTAGTTCGATGATTGACCAAGCAAAATGGCGATTCTTCAAGGGACTTAACTTGTTTCTTGGAGGATCATCCCACTTTGTGGTGTGACTAACCCTGCCTGGTAAGACCGAAAAATCCCATTGGTTACAACTCTAGGTTTACTATATCCCATAGGATCCATGGTGCTGGTATATATGCTAACATGACTGGGGTATATTGATGGGATCCATATTACCATATCTAGCAGCACCATGGATCCTATGGGTATAACCACTTCATTTGTGGGATGATTGTTTACTCTTTCTTGCAGAATAGAGGCTTTCCGCAGCCACCAATCTTGGATTCTAAGAATAGCTAAGATTAGCCATGGGTCACCATTGTAATAAACACACCAGTGGTTCTGCTTGGTGGTTTATCTCACCGGGTCATGTTTGTGGTTTGATTGAGTCGCTATACAACCGTGGTTGCTCTAACTCAGAAAATGTTTACACGGGCACAAGTTTGTATGTACACATCTGAAATGTGGGGCCCAGTTATAAGTCAGCTTATAAACCCCAGTAAGTATTATATAAGTACCCTAAACCATTTTTTTTAGAATTATTATTAACCAACCTACCTATCTAATTTCCCCCCCCCCCAAAAAAAAAACTCGGATTCAGCAGGATGTATTGACTATCAAGAAGCAGCTGCAGTATGCCTCATGATGAACCAGTACCAGAGGTGATATCACATTCCATTTGGTGAGTTTTGGTTATTCATCTTAAGGATATACCATCTCATTATTTAACTTAGCCATGGAAAATGGCCCGTAGGAAGTAGGTGAGGAGAGAATTGTTGTTTCTGTGGACCATCACCCTTCTTAACCCATACATTACCACCTGCGTTGAAACCAGCTACGACCCAAATTCAGCAGCAACTCGCGAAGAAAAACTTAGACTGAACACCAGATAGTATAGACCCTCGGGTAAACAAATGTGACAATGGAACATTCATGAAAGTCCCTAAAAAAGAAGGTTTTAATATGTGCTGGTTTGAATTTGTCCAAGTCATCATGATGAATGTTCCAATAAGTGGCAGCCGGAAACCGCTAGGACACAGCCGGAAAAAGGTTCAAATAATCAGTGAAAGTGTGGTATCCAAGGCCACTGAACGGAATTGATCAGGCCAGACTAGTTGGACGACCAAAACATTGCTGATCATGTATGGAAAACCGAGAAACATGTTGGGATTCAATGGTGATACGGAGGTTTCCTGAGTCATGGGAGTACCCGAAAGTGGAGGCTTTATTTCATGAAAAATCCATGAAAATCCTATTAAACAAATTTAAAAAGGATGATAACTAGGGGTACCCCTATTTTAGGAAACCTCCATATAATGGGGATATATCATGATACATCAACAACTTGATGTATGAATGTTAGGGGACTTACTTCAAGGCAGTGGCGAAATAATGTTTGTTGGAAGACCCCTTACCAACTACAGATATGTCTACCGCTTATCACCCAACTTGGTTAGAAATGATCAATGGGAATTCCAGGATCCTAAAATGGAGGTACGTCAGTACCATTTTTCAGGCCATATGTTGGGGGTATATCCCCGTACATAGCCCTGAAAAATAGGCCTTTTATATAGGTACATCCAATTTGGGTTCCGGCATTGAAATGGGGCACCAGCTTGTACAACGCCGAGAAAGTGGAGCTGTTAGACTGAATTTTACAGTCGTTCTTGATTTTTCATACCATGATGACTTCTGATTTAAACCTCAATTTGGTAGTAATTTATCGATGATTTTATACCATAACTCATAGATGTTATTATAGGGGATTTCCGATCTTTCCTATGGTATCGATACTAGGTAAAATCCCCGCGTTTCTAGGTAAAATCCACTTTTTGCCTACTTAGATGGGCCATGGAGTTAGGGAAAACTAGTTTAGTAAATGGATTATTTCATTGGGATATAGAGGGTTATATCCCCAATTACTAACCAGTTAGTTAATCCCATGGCCCATCTAAGTATGGTTTTCCGATTGTTTTCCCATGGTTTCGTGATTTTCGAGCCATGGGGCCCGAAAACGACTGGAGGTCGTTGGGTGAGCCCCAGCAGCGTCAGCAAGGGACAGGCGCACCACCCAAAAATGTTATCCTCGGCGACGGCAAAAATACGCAGATTTCACCATAGATGTCCCAAATTCCCATCGGTGGGTTGATGAAAAAAATCAGGGGTTCCTTCAGGTTTAGCCCTTTAACAACAGGAAACTGGGGATATAACCCTTTATATCCCAATGAAATAATCCATTTACTGACTAACCACTAACTCCATGGCTCATCTAAGTACCCCTTTAACAACAGGTTTCTATGTTTGATGATAGATGGGATTTTCCCCAGCTCCCGGCCCCAGCTCCGCTATTTTCACCAAAAGTCCGATGATCTCCTGGGATTTTATCGTCTTAGATGGGTAGTTTCACTAATCCTACGTTCGGTGGTGCCCCCCAAGTTATGTGAACGTTGGTTTATAATCCCATTAACTATAGATATATATATATATATCTACCATAAGCCCCAGTTATTATAGTTATAAACCAGCTTAGCTAACTTGGGGGCACCACCTTGTAACTAGTCACTAGTCTGACTTGGTATGGGATTATCTACTTTAGCTAAGAATTGATTAGTGGGTTTACCACATCAATGGGAACTAGGTCAATCTTAAGATGGGTAGAAACTAATCCAAAATAGTCTTTTGGTATCAATGGGATTATCTACGTTCACCAGCGAAGTTTTTTTTGGCATCTTTTTTGCTGAGTATCTGGCTGATTGGCCATGTCATGGGATTTAGTTAGCTAAAGTGGTATATATGATAACTATAGGATTTAAGGTGGATATATCTATAGTAAAGGGGTTGATAGACAAACTTGCAACTGGCTTGACTACAGTACCTTCTACCAATGTGAGCCACTGAACAAAAAACATGTTTGTTGGTCATTGGAGATTCTACCTATTTCATTGGGGATGATTACAATCCATAACAGGGGATACCTATTACCGGACCCAACCAGTACAAGGGGATGAGAAAAGGGCAGAGTACAGCAAAATTTCAATGGTTGATCATGATTTCTGGCCCAACCTCGGTTAGATACCAATGGTAATCAGCCAACCAATCAGATTATTTGGCAGGTATCTACAATGTGGGGCCCCCTAGATAGCTAAGTTGGTTCATTATTCCAATAACTACAGTATGGCTTATGATACCGTTAACTATAGCATGATTCACCATTATTTTCCAATATGTTCTCAAATTGTGGATAAGTTTGTTTCTTTCCCGTGTGTTTTTGGAGCCTTTTCCATTTCTTTATATATTTTTTGTTCGCCGACCGGCTGATGTAATACGTGTCCCGGCTTATGTTGGGGTAGCTGGATGCACATCCCCACTACGACCTGGTAAACGAACCTATGCAGTTTGCGAAGTGGTTTTAATCACCATCGAACTAATAGGTACCCTCTGGTAAACTAACATAACTATAGAAAATCACCATTTTTAATGAGCTATAAATTGCCATTTTCAATAGCTATGTTAGTTTCCCAGAGGGTAGCTCAAGGAACTAAATGGGCCATTTTCAATAGCTATGTAAGAAATTACCAGAGGGTGCGAACTGGATTGTGGTTTTGCGCATTCCTAGCCACTTGGCCACTTGGATTTGGAATGTCACCAGTTTTTGTGGCTATCTTGATGGGTGATAGAACTCGACGCGAAGGCACCCCCCAAGTGCTATTGGGCCCAGTTATCTTCGTTGGTTACGGTTACAACGTGGGGCCCCCAAGATAGCTAAGTTGGTGAACAAAACTCCAATAACTATGATTTATGATACTTATAACTATAGTTAATGGTGTTTTTAAACTAACTTATATCATTGACCAGTGATGTTCCTTCCACGTATCCAATAGCTATCCTGGATGTGTTCAAGCAACCTAGCACGACCCACAAGCACTTGGTGTTATATATTTATATATACACAACGCGCTTGCAGATTCTCCATTCAACATCCGATATAATCCCATATAATCCCATAGTTCAAGGGCCATATTAATCACAACAATTCAAGCGCCAGATTAAGCCACCATTTCTTCGAAGTTGATATGAGTAATACAATACCACTTCGAAGACACGGTGGCTTGATATGTGCGTTTTCTATCGTTTTCTTGTTTACTTAGTGAAAATATATCGAGGTTTCCCAAAATGGGGGTACCCCCAAATCAAACCAGCCCCATTCTAGGAAACCCCCATATGCAAACTTCATGAGAACTACAATGTGGCCCCCCCCAGCTATAAGTTGGTTTCTAAACACCATAAACTATAGTTATAACTTATAGACCATAGTTAAATTGGAATTATGTTCCGGGCGCCCCGGGCAGAGGTGGGGTCCCGGGTGGAGGAGGAGAAGGAGAAGATGGAGAGGGAGCGGGGCGAGGGCCCCAAGAAGACAACACCACCACACCACGACAGCGGAATATGCAGGTATTGCCAGCATGCCGGGGAGTGCACCGCCGTCGTGCAAGGGGAGGCCACGAGCCCCGTGAGCCAGCCAAGGGCAAGGAGGGCTCACCGCCGTCGTATGTCTACCCCGACTCTGATGATGGTCCTGATGAAGGCAAGGACAAAAAACCGGCGCCGCCTGCGGGCTCAAAAAAGCTGGTGCAGCCTGCAGGCCCTCCTCCCCTGACTCCCCTGGTTGATGCCTTGGCTGGTTTTTACGAAGGCCAGGCACGCTTCATGCCCTACTGCAGGCAAGGCTCGAATCCAAGGAGGTTAAGATCGGCCGTCGCGCCTGAAAGCCAGCAAGGTCCAGTGCCGCCGGAGGTGGAGGAGATCGACCAACTATCGTTGTGCCGGGCGGCTTTCCATCATACCAGTTGATTCAATCCTCTCAACGTCTCAACCATCATTATATCCCCATAAATACAATGTCGGGCCCCCCAGTTACGAACGTTGGTTTATAAACACCGGTGAGTACAATTATTTGCGTACCATAAACCCTAGTGAAATTGGAGTCATAAACTGACTTTGTTTTCTAGGGAGCCCCACATTGTAGCTATATTATATAATATGGATAATTTTCATGGAATAACCAACAATCATGGATGAATAAAGGATAGTTGATGACAATTGGAATACCATTCTTGTTCGTTATTCTCTGGAAATCTAGCATAGCTACAAGGTTGTGCCCCCAAGATGGTTTATAGCTCTAATAACTAGGACTTATGGTAGCTATATCGAACTAGTTAATGGGGATTATAAACCAAAGTTCACATAACTTGCGGGACACCAGCGAACGTATGGAACATGACCCATTTAGATCAGTTGTCAATAGCAGTCATATAGCTATAGAAAAATGAGCCATAGAAATAGTTGATTTACCTATTCAAACTATAGTGATTTTCTATGGTTACTGCGTCATTTTCTATAGTTCCTGGGTAAATCAACTATTTCTAAGTGATGTTCTATAGATTTACCCTATGGTTGTTTAACATAGCCATGGAAAATCTCCATGCTATTAATAGGTAAACCATCTATTTCTATGGGCCATCTATACCATGGCTATGTTAGTCATAACCAGAGGGTATATATATATATAATAATCCTGGAGTAGATAGAATCCAGTTTCGTAGGGGGTGTTTTTTATTTTGAAAAAACCCAGGGTTTTTTGACCCAATACTAAACTATATCTTCGGACCCCCTAGATAGAATATTCCAAAATCTACTCCAGGATGCTCAAAATGTGTAGTTTTTTCCTTTCCTTTTGAAAACCTTCTATTTTTTCAAAATTTCCTTTTCAAACAGCTGCAAGAATGAACTTTGGATGGTAAGATCGAGGATTCCTACTTTTCTCATGCACTTTTCATTTCAAACACAGTTTTCCATTCAAAAACCTTCAATTATGAACTTTGGATGCTCGATCTTGGATTCCAGCTTTTCTCATCTCCTTTTCCTTTCACAGTTCTCTTTTCAAAAACCTGCAAGACTGAACTTCGGATGGTCGATCTTGGGTTCCTTCTTTTCTCATCCCATTTTCCTTTCGATGCTTCTTTTCAAAAACCTGCAATTTCAACTTTGGATGGTAAGATCTTGCATCCCTACTTTTCTAATGCCATCTTCCTCTTAAAGTTTGCTTTCAAACCGCTCGAAGAATGAACTTTGGATGGGTAGATGTGGAGGAAGGGGCAGGGAGCACCACAAATACATGCTGAATTCCAAGCATCCTTTAAAGATGCACTCTTTTCATGCTTCTAGAGGATATTCTATCTATAGTTTTGCCCAACTGTCCTAGCACATCACTAGCAAAAATGAACTTTGGATGGTCGATCTTGGATTCCTACTTTTCTGGACTTTTCTCATCTCCTTTTCCTTTCAGCTTTCTATTCAAAAACCTGCAAGACTGAACTTTAAATGGTAAGATCGTTGATTCCTTCTTTTCTCATCCCATTTTCCTTTCGATGCTTCTTTTCAAAAACCTGCAATTTCAACTTTAGATGGTAAGATCTTGCATCCCTACTTTTCTAATGCCATCTTCCTCTTAAAGTTTGCTTTCAAACGGCTCCAAGAATGAACTTTGGATGGGTAGATGTGGAGGAAGGGGCAGGGAGCACCACAAATACATGCTTAGTTCCAAGCATCCTTTAAAAATGCAGTCTTTTCATGGTTCTAGAGGATATTCTATCTACAGTTTTGCCCAACTGTCCTTGCACGGCACTAGCAAAAATGAACTTTGGATGGTCGATCTTGGATTCCTACTTTTCTATACTTTTCTTATCTCCTTTTCCTTTCACAGCTTTCTATTCAAAAACCTGCAAGACTGAACTTTAAATGGTAAGATCGTGGGTTCCTTCTTTTCTCATCCCATTATCCTTTTGTTGCTTCTTTTCAAAAACCTGCAATTTCAACTTTGGATGGTAAGATCTTGCATTTCTACTTTTCTAATGCCATTTTCCTTTTAAAGTTTGCTTTCAAACGGCTCCAAGAATGAACTTTGGATGGGTAGATGTGTCCTAGCACAGCACTAGCAAAAATGAACTTTGGGCAGGGAGCTTTCTATTCAAAAACCTTTAAATGGTAAGATCAATCCCATACAAAAACCTGCTGGTAAGATCTTGCATTACTTTTCTAATGCCATCCTTTCAAACGGCTCCAAGAATGAACTTTGGATGGGTAGATGTGGAGGAAGGGGCAGGGAGCACCACAGTGCTTAATTTTTCATGTCTTTTCATGTTCTAGAGGATATTCTATCTATAGTTTTGCCCAACTGTCCTAGCACGGCACTTGCAAAAATGAACTTTGGATGGTCGATCTTGGATTCCTACTTTTCTATACTGTCCTAGCACAGCACTAGCAAAAATGAACTTTGGATGGTCGATCTTGGATTCCTACTTTTCTATACTTTTCTTATCTCCTTTTCCTTTCACAGCTTTCTATTCAAAAACCTGCAAGGCTGAACTTTAAATGGTAAGATCGTGGGTTCCTTCTTTTCTCATCCCATTTTCCTTTCGATGCTTCTTTTCAAAAACCTGCAATTTCAACTTTGGATGGTAACATCTTGCATTCCTACTTTTCTAATGCCATTTTCCTTTTAAAGTTTGCTTTCAAACGGCTCCAAGAATGAACTTTGGATGGGCAGATGTGGAGGAAGGGGCAGGGAGCACCACAAATACATGCTTAATTCCAAGCATCCTTTAACGATGCACTCTTTTCATGCTTCTAGAGGATATTCTATCTACAGTTTTGCCCAACTGTCCTAGCACATCACTAGCAAAAATGAACTTTGGATGGTCGATCTTGGATTCCTACTTTTCTGGACTTTTCTCATCTCCTTTTCCTTTCACAGCTTTCTATTCAAAAACCTGCAAGACTGAACTTTAAATGGTAAGATCGTGGATTCCTTCTTTTCTCATCCCATTTTCCTTTCGATGCTTCTTTTCAAAAACCTGCAATTTCAAATTTGGATGGTAAGATCTTGCATTCCTACTTTTCTAATGCCATCTTCCTCTTAAAGGTTGCTTTCAAACGGCTCCAAGAATGAACTTTGGATGGGTAGATGTGGAGGAAGGGGCAGGGAGCACCACAAATACATGCTTAATTCCAAGCATCCTTTAAAAATGCAGTATTTTCATGGTTCTAGAGGATATTCTATCTATAGTTTTGCCCAACTGTCCTAGCACGGCACTAGCAAAAATGAACTTTGGATGGTCGATCTTGGATTCCTACTTTTCTATACTGTCCTAGCACAGCACTAGCAAAAATGAACTTTGGATGGTCGATCTTGGATTCCTACTTTTTTATACTTGTCTTATCTCCTTTTCCTTTCACAGCTTTCTATTCAAAAACCTGCAAGACTGAACTTTAAATGGTAAGATCGTGGATTCCTTCTTTTCTCATCCCATTTTCCTTTCGATGCTTCTTTTCAAAAACCTGCAATTTCAACTTTGGATGGTAAGATCTTGCATCCCTACTTTTCTAACGCCATCTTCCTCTTAAAGTTTGCTTTCAAACGGCTCCAAGAATGAACTTTGGATGGGTAGATGTGGAGGAAGGGGCAGGGAGCACCACAAATACATGCTTAATCCCAAACATCCTTTAAAAATTCAGTCTTTTCATGGTTCTAGAGGATATTCTATCTATAGTTTTGCCCAACTGTCCTAGCACAGCACTAGCAAAAATGAACTTTGGATGGTCGATCTTGGATTCCTACGTTCTATACTTTTCTCATCTCCTTTTCCTTTCGCAGCTTTCTTTTCAAAAACCTGCAAGACTGAACTTTGAATGGTAAGATCGTGGATTATTTCTTTTCTCATCCCTTTTTCCTTTTGTGGTTTCTTTTCGAAAACCTGCAATTTCAACTTTGGATGGTAAGATCTTGGATTCCACTTTTTAGATGCCATTTTCCTTTTAAAGTTTGCTTTCAAACAGCTCCAAGAATGAACTTTGGATGGGTAGATGTGGAGGAAGGGGCAGGGAGCACCACAAATACATGCTTAATTTCAAGCATCCTTTATAAATTCAGTCTTTTCATGCTTCTAGAGGATATTCTATCTACAGTTTTGCCCAACTGTCCTAGCACGGCACTAGCAAAAATGAACTTTGGATGGTCGATCTTGGATTCCTACTTTTCTATACTGTCCTAGCACAGCACTAGCAAAAATGAACTTTGGATGGTCGATCTTGGATTCCTACTTTTCTATACTTTTCTTATCTCCTTTTCCTTTCACAGCTTTCTATTCAAAAACCTGCCAGACTGAACTTTAAATGGTAAGATCGTGGATTCCTTCTTTTCTCATCCCATTTTCCTTTCGAAGCTTCTTTTCAAAAACCTGCAATTTCAACTTTGGATGGTAAGATCTTGCATTCCTACTTTTCTAATGCCATTTTCCTCTTAAAGTTTGCTTTCAAACGGCTCCAAGAATGAACTCTGGATGGGTAGATGTGGAGGAAGGGGCAGGGAGCACCACAAATACATGCTTAATTTCAAGCATCCTTTATAAATTCAGTCTTTTCATGCTTCTAGAGGATATTCTATCTATAGTTTTGCCCAACTGTCCTAGCACGGCACTAGCAAAAATGAACTTTGGATGGTCGATCTTGGATTCCTACTTATCTATACGTTTCTCATCTCCTTTTCCTTTCAGCTTTCTATTCAAAAACCTGCCAGACTGAACTTTAAACGGTAAGATCGTGGATTCCTTCTTTTGCACAGCTTTCCTTCCACACTCATTCCTTTATTGGGTTTTGCTACTTGGGTATATCCCGGGAACAAAAAATACCATTGCCAAAGATTCTACAACACCTGAAATGGTTTTTGGAAACCTGCCGTTGTTAGCAGAATGCACTAGGGAAGGGCCAGCACAGTGGTTGATACCATAGATAGAATATGAAAGAATATAGAAGAATATGGGAATGGATCAAAACCTTCTGTCCCAATTACACCCAATTCTATACAGATTACTTTTTAAAGTATCTGGTTTTGATCGATGTCCAAATTCAAATCTCCAGGAGGTCCGGTGAGCACACTGTAGCTAAATGGGTACAGGTCAAATTTGGCCCCAGCTCAATTGCAAAATTGCACCATTTGAATTATGAACTATCAATTTTGGGGGCGTGATAATTTGACACACACCCATTCCTTTATTGGGTTTGACTACTAAATACCATTGCCAAAGGATCTATATTTCTGGTAACCAACAGCAACAGTGCAAATTTTGGGGTTGTGATAATTTCTTTGGAAGATTTTGGGCTGAAATTCGCAGGCCAGAACCTAATACACCAGCATAATAACAACATTTGGTGGTCATTCCAAAGGCCCAAACAACCAAATCACAAGCTAAATGACGGCTGTTGTGATCATTTTAGAGGGACCGTTTTTTTTCCAATCATCGACCCGGATTTTTGAGCCATTTTGGGATTCTATCTATAGGTTTTTTTCGGACTGTTTTTTTTTTTAAATTCCAGAGATTCTATCTACTTCAGGATGGTATATATCCATTTCTATCATATTCTATCTCATTACATCCACTATATATCCAACAAATTTACCCATAGATTCCTGGGTCAACCGTTATTTTTTGTCCAGCGACCTTCGTTGCGCAAAAGGTTCCCTGGCGTCCACTTAGATGCCGCATGAAGCAGAGCTACTGTCCCTTGATCCAGGCGCCGCGATTTCGCCATGGGATTTCGCTATTTACCCGGCCTGATCAACATACAAAAAAAGTATGGAACATCACCATGCTAGAAAAATGCTAAATCCACTATTTCGATTGGACCATTTTCTATGTCGCTATCATAAATCAGCTATAAATCCCATAATCCCCATTTTCCTATGGATAAATCCACTATAAATGGCCATTTTAACAGGCCGGGTAACCATGATTTAAGTAACACAAATGCTGTTATGGTGATTTCCCGGGCTTTTCCAAAAGCGGTACCGGAAAAAAAACATACAAGTCGTGGGGCCCCGTGGCCACGAAAACGCGATCAGTTGGGGGCCGCAGAATTCCAATTTCACTATGGTTCATGATACGCAAATAACTTTGGTTGATGGGGTTTATAAACCAACTTATAACTCGGGGGGCCCACATTGTCCGGATGAATCATAAAACATGTTGGAATTTGCTGGGTAAATTGATATGTCATGAACGTTTTCATCGGGATACAGTGGAAATACCATAGGATACAATAGGAAATATCACCAACACATGCAATAGTTGAATAAATGATGTTGCGATCCCACGTTGCGACCTCATGTGACTTGGTTCTGGCTAGCTCTCCCATCCAGGGCCGATCTTTTCAGGTGTTGCATTTTGGCGAATGGCACAGAGATCCTGGGATACTGTGGTACAATCACAAACCACCTATATAGATGGTTTGCAGCCATAAAGTGGTGATAACTTGGGTTTTTTGTGCGTTTATGGCTGTTTTACCAGCATATCCCATGGAAAATCCCATGACCCTCTGGTAAACGTTTACAGTTTGCGACATAGAAAATGGCCAGTCGAAATAGTGGATTTACCCAATGATAGCATGGTGATTTTCCATAGTTAAACATTTACCAGAGGGTAAATCCCATTAAATCCCATTAAATCCCATTAAATCCCATTAAATCCCATGGAAAATCCCATGGAAAATCCCATGGAAATCAGCACTTTTCATGGTGAAATCCATCTGCTGATCGGATCCTGGCCTTCCATCTGTCGCCACAGATGGATCATGGTCAACTCCTGTCACTCTCGAAGGCGCTGCTGAACTTGCTGAACTGTTGATTCCGCCAAGAAAAAAACACTTTGAGTACAGGATGGGGCCCTCCAGTTCTAAGTTTGTTTATAACCCCATCTAAATATAGTTATAAGTATCATACACTATGGTTATTGAAGAATCAACTTAGATGGGCCATGGGATTAACGATTCCTGGTTAGTTACTGGGGATTCTTTACTCCCAAAAAATCCGAATGAAATAATCCATTTACTAACTAGTTAACTAACTCCATGGCCCATCTAAGTAGCCATCAAGAAATTGGTACCCAGTAAACTAACATAGCTAAAATGGCCCATAGTTATAGAGAATTTACCGGAAATGGGGATGTTCCTATAGCTATGTTAAATTACCAAATTGGTCAACAAATTGGCAAACTGATGTGAAATGGTAAACATACTGAAACTATCGGGACAAATAGCCTCTGGTTCCTCAACGGTTTGCGGGCACATCACATTTTTTCATGGCTAAATCAAGCTTCTCATTTTTTTCGGTCATCTATAGCATAGCAAACTGCAACTTCAATGAGGGTACTGAGATGGGCCATGGGATTAAGTAACTGGTTAGTACCTGGGGATATAACCCTTTATATCCCAATTATAATCCATTTACTAACTAGTTAACTAACTCCATGGCCCATCTATATAAGTATTCCAATTGTCCATGAAATTCATCCATGATTCTTGGTGATTTCTCCACGATCAACGTTCAAATCACTACTGCTTAGAATAGTCGACCATGGCTTCAGTTGGCCTTGAGAGCTATAGATAGCTTGGGAGGGGTAGATATGGTAGGTACTTGATGGAAAACCTACAGTAATTGGGGGTACCATATCAAACTATTTATGGTAGAATTTACTTAGTTGTAGCAAATTATTTATGGTAGAAATTGGGACCGGGTAATACCAGAACCATAGGTCGTACCATAGAAAACCTCAATTTTGGCAGAATAGACCCTATGGCAAGGACCTGAATAAAAACTTGCTTCCAGAGATGGCCACTGAACCACTTAAATGGCTAGCCAAAAAACACGCAGCCAAAATGGCGCGTTGTTGTTTAACACTGCTGAAAGGGTGGCGATGTCCCCTTAAACATGGCCATCTCAAGAGGTTTTTTGGGTTTTATCCCATTTGGAATTATTTTCCTCAGGGCTCAGTTGACTGCAAACCTCATTTTAGCGGATCCATTCACATATCTATGCCACTGTTGAATTGTCATGGCCATTGGCCAATCGGTGCAAGCTGGAAGACTGGCTTTGTTTGGAGATCTCAAATCTTCGAAGCCTCCTGTGGCTATTCCCATGAGGAGAGACCTCTTTGTGAACCATGGCAGCTCACCTTTCACAAGGTTTGTTTGCACATATTGGCTGTGATGGTCGCGGGACCACTCCTTCTGGGAGGGATTTGATGGAATTTGGTGACCGATCGGCTCGTGCAATTCAACACGCAAACACAGAGACGCAATCGATGCGGCATGAAGCTGATGATGGAGCTGGCGTGGCCAGGACGACAACGTTCTTGTCGATGATGTGCCGTTGCTTTGCGTTGTCCTTGTTCATTCATCACACTGGAACTCAATCCAGGCACGATGCGCATTACAACATCATGCACAACCACTGGTACACTGTTGATGCTTGGATCGAGACTGCCAAGAACACTGTGATCATCTGGATGCAGATCCTCTCTGTTTGGAAGTGGAACTTTAGGCAGCATTAGTTACACTGTTCTCCCTAAGCCTGGAAATCATGGTTTATGTAAGGGAAATCATCCCCTTTTATGGCCCAACAATTCAGGTTAGTCAAATATTATAATTTACCCAGACCCATGGATTTCATACCCAATTTTCAGACAAAACGACGTTTTCAGAAGCTACTCTCCTGCGTCATCAAACGTAGCTAGCTGGAAATTCGACTGTTTAAGTAGATCATTGTTCCATTAAAACGTCAATTTAGTCGAGTATGATTGCCGGAGAGTATATTGACAGCGAAGAAATTTATTGCTCCTTATCCCATAAGTAGGGAATGGTAAAAATGAATTCTTTTTGCTACCGAGACACTCAGTGTGTACCCGCACCAAAAATGGATAAAAGTACCAGCAACATATGAGGCAAAGCATGCGACTCTCTTTTTGGGTCATAACTATAGGTAGCACAAATATCCTCACTAATTGTGTATCCAACAATACTACAATGATAATATGAGTCATCATGATGATTATAGTATAACCATGACTATTATCATCGTCATCATTATGATATTATAATTATAACAATAATTAGTTATCATGATGACTATAATCATTATTATTATAGTATAATAATAATGATGATGCAATTGAACTTGATCACCCATTAACTCGCCATAATTGCCAACATCAACTCACCATGAACTTGCCATTTGTGTTTGATGCGCCGATGGAGTGGTCATTTTTTCTTGGTTTTCTGTGATTTTAGAGGCTTAAATCTGCTACCCTCTGCTAGCCTCTGGTGAACATAGACCCTGAAAATTTCTAGTGGAAAAAAAATACTTCCGACCCCTAATTTACTGCCAGGGTCGAACCGGGTCGAACTGTTAATTTACTGGATGCTACCACAAAAAAAAAACCAAGGGATTAAACCGACAGAAACTACAACGGGGATATCCAGAGATGATCATAGCTATTGAAAATCACCGTTTTTAATGGGTAAATTAGCTATAAATGGCAATTTTCAATAGTTATGTTAGTTTATCAGAGGGTACCAGACATGTGGAATCTACAAGGAATATAAGATATATATATATAATATATGTCTCATTTTTAGGTCCATGACGCCGAACTCAGAGTAGCGCTATTCCATATCTCCTTTGACACCTAGTACAAGGAGGTTTGTTCCTCCCGCTGGGCCGCTGGGTCAGTTTCCTGGATACGGAGCCCAACGAAATTTGAAGAATGCCACACACTCCGACTTCCGGACGTTTATCATATGATGTCGCAGAATATAATATGATATAATATGATATATATATATATGGATATATTATGATATACACCTGGATCTTCAATCAGCACTTTTTTCTGCTCAGAGAAGTTTTTGCTTGGATTTACGCCCATTCCGACTTTTAATGCTCACTCGAACTTGAAAACCCACATCTGAATCTTGACGGACGGGTATTTACGCTGATTTCCCAGGGAAATACGCTCCTATTTTTTGCTTCCAAAGCACAAAGTGCAAAAATGCCCTAAAAGTGGTGCAATTACGCTCGTGTGGAAAAAAAACCGCTCAAAAAGCAGAAATCTCTCAGTGAGCATTTATTTGCGTTTTTTCGAGGATGCAGTCATATGATGATGTATATGCATTCTCATCGTTCTGAACGAATCTTGTGCCAGATTCTGCCAAAAACAGATCCAACCCTGGTCAAAGATGTAGGAAGAACCTGCCACCGAAAGTGCTGACATGGTCGGTGCGCTCAGCTCTCAGTAATCTCATCGTCCCCATATGAGTAGTGCCAGGGGAAGGGATTATCTGTAAAACAGGCAATGGTTAAGCCTGAGGTTATCCCAGATTTGCAAGGGTCATCCAGTGCATCAACGGGTTATATCCAAGGGATAAGGCTATAAAATTACTTTCTAACTAGAATATTGAATCAATTCCCACAAGTCGAAGGTGTTTTTTTCACTCATGTCCTAAGGTCATTCCATCTATCAAGTCCCATTGAAATCATCATTTTTCATATAATTGTCATTCCAATTCAAAACAACTGAATTGGACACCGTTTCTATTTTTAAAATCCCATTGAATCACCTAATTTTTGCTGCTTAAATTCCCACTCAATCACCATTTCTGCTGGTTAAATCTTATCAAACTCACCACTTCCAAGCACTCCGCGCCAGGAACGCTACTTGGAGAGCACTGCCGAGCTGGGCTGCGCCGAAGGTTACGAAGCCTCCGGAGGCTTCTCCAGCTTCACCTGTCGGAGAGCCCAGGGGACTTCACCAATTGAATCGGGATTTTGGAGTTTTTTTCATGGAATTGCCATTCAAATTTGAAGTTTATAAATTTGGCATTTACCCTCTGGTGAACTAACATAGCAATTGAAAATGGCCATTTATAGTGGATTTTTCCATTAAGAATGGTGATTTTCCATTGCTATGTTAGTTCACCAGAGGGTAGATGGGATTTGTGGGATTTAGTGATGATTTTTTTGGGATCTTCATCGATGTAAGGGAAAATCGGTGGGGTTTGAATATGGCCAGGTGACATGACCCGTGTCCGCAACGGTGTCCTGAAAGGTGGTTGGGAAAAATCAAAGCAAAACCTATGGGAATTGGAGGTTTGAATGGGACAACTATAGGAAAACCATGGAGATCCTGTACAAATGAAGGGTTACGGGAAAACGTCATGGAACTAAACGAGTGATCTTCCAGCAGACCACGTTTGATGGAGGGTAGGGTAGCACTTTAAATAAATGTGTTGTTGAGCAGGCATTGACCTGTTGTTGTCTGGAACTAAGCAAAATGTGGATGTTACTTACAACATATAGGTCTCTTGCCAAGACAAAAATAAAAGGATTGGATGTCAATAACAACAATAGGGATCGAATGACAAAACAATGGAATTCAACCATGCAGTGTAAGAAGGTTCAAAGGAATTCCTGATTCGATGGCCCCTGAAATCACATATTTGCACTGCGGCTTTATACCCATTCGTTCCTTAAGATCATTTTGGTAAACAAAAACATATATGTCACCCATTGCTGGAATATCCAGCAGAGTATGGCAGATCTACAGCTGAATTGGTGATGAAAAACGAGGGGTAGCACCAACTTTGTGGAAAACTTTGTAGCAAGAATCCGGAATCCGAATGAATTGTTTCCAACAGGATAGATTGTTTTTACTAGTCAACTACTGTAGGTCTTTGGATGTCTTTGGTGGATATGGTTACGAATTCCTTTTGAGTCGTCTCAGTCTTTATCACAACAGAAATTCGATTGACAAATGGACATGCGTTTCAGCAAAAATTGTCCCCGAGCAATGCGTATGAACCTTAAATGTCACATCATCCTTGGTGTGGAAGATGTTCAGGCCCAAATACGGATGGTTGAAGCGGTTTGAACATCAACAAGTTCAGGGCTTTATTGGTACATGGTGGTGCCCTCTGGTTATGCGTTAGTTTGTTAAGTTGCTAACATATACTAACATATACTAACTATAGTTATATTCCAGGCAGTTACTTCTGCCCTCTAATGGAAGCCACTTAGACCCAAAGTGCCAAACGGTCACTTACAAGATCAATCATGCATAAGTGACCTCGTTTCATGAATCCTTAAGTGACCTCTTTGCCTGGCTGATCTTATGATTTCTGCGTGTCACTGCGTGTCACTTGCGTGTCACTGGGGTTTCGAGGTGGGATGAAACAAGGTCACTTAGGACCCTGAAAAGGTCACTTAAGCCTTGAAAAGGTCACTTAAGGATTGGCTGTCTGCGTGTCACCTGCGTGTCACTTGCGTGTCACTGGTAGGCCACTGTTTGGTTCGTTTCCTTAAGTGACCTCTTTCTACGTTTTCCTTAACTGACCTCTTTCTAAAGGCCACTTAGCAGAAAACACAAACAAGGTCACAAGGAATCGTCTGGTTATGTTATATTCACCACAAACCTTTGTTTATTCAATTTAGTCAAGAAACTGAGGTACTACCTATAATCAGCCAACCATTGTTTCCCCACGAGATCCAATTAAATCCGATTAAATCACCATTTCTTTCGGAGTTATACACATGCCTCGGTCGAAAAAGTGTCAAGGCCACGCCTCAACGAACTCGACTGGAGCATGGCGAGCCAGTGGCGGACTCGGAGGGTTGCTGAGTGAATGACCCCGGAAAGGAATCCCAAGTGCCTTCGCAGTATTGGGGGTGATTTAGAGGGTAAAGCAAGGTTAAGTCTTTGCTGGCTATATTATATAACCCCAGGAATTGTAAGTGGTTAGTTCACCCCAGTGAAGATTCAATAGGATAAGTACAATGTGGCCCCCCCGATTATAAATTGGTTTATAACCCCCATGAACTAAAGATATTTGCGAATCATAAACCATAGTAAAATTGGAGTTATGTTCACCCACTTAGCTATCATAAACGGGGTCCCACTTTGTAGGCACTTCCGATGGAGGTTTGAACCAACTACCCTTGGAATTGGATTAAAATGTCCGGGTCAACATCCATGAGAACTTAACCCTATATATATATATATATATATGAGAACTTAACCCTACCTATAATTATATATATATATATATTGAGAAAGGTTTCAGACCCCTTTTCACCAGTAAGAACAACTCTATACACTTTTCACTACGTTTCACGACTGTATGTTTGAAGGTTTTTGGAGCACATATCACTCCCCCATGTTCTGGATATTCATTGTGTTTGAACATGGACCTAGAGAATTGATTATCTGAGTTTGGCCATGTCGCTTTGTTAATAGTTCATAATATGGCACCAATCTACCTGGTTCAGTGGAGAGGACCTTTGAAATGGGAAAATTGGTTGATGTTCTACCATTTTCTACCAATTGCAGATTTACAACATCAACTAAGAGATCTAAGAGAGAATCATGAGTTTCATGGGATGCGTGATTTTTCTATCACTTCAATTGGGAACAAGCAAATCTCCTTTTTTTTTGTGAACACCTTGGGTCAGCTGGACAAATCGCGGCAAGGTGATGGCATGTCAGATTTGACCCAGAAGCTGCAGTGCAGCAAGATCTCGCAGTGCCCCAACCGATCTCGCTGGTGGCGTCCGGCGATGGTCGTGTCAAGCCAGGTCGGTTGAGTAGATAAGTTACCCTCTGGTTATGTCAAAATAGTTTTTGAACATGACCATAGAAATAGTGGAAATACCCATACCCATAGGATCCATGGTGCTGCTATATATGGTAACATTTACCATCAATATACCCCAGTCATGTTAGCATATATACCAGCACCATGGATCCTATGGGATAGAACATGGTGATTTTCCATCGTTTTTTGTAAACGTTGACCAGGCCGGGTAGCCTCAACGGAAATAGATCTGGGAAACTTATCATGAAGGCTGATTTCTTTCTAAAGGCAAACCTACAATGTGGGGCCCCGTTTATGATAGCTAAGTTGGTGAACATAACTCCAATAACTATGGTTTATGGTACGCAAATAACTATAGTTAATGGGGGTTGTAAACAAACTTATAACTGGAGGGCCCCATCCTATCTAGATTTCAATAAATTTTGTGTATGTTTACTTCAGGGTCGTTTTTGCTATTTACTTCAGGGTCGTTCTTGCTATAAATGGATGTAAATGGAGGAATACTAATCAGCTAAGAATTGGATAGTTTATATCTGAGATTGAAAATGCATGCTCAATGTTATCTGTGTGTGTTTTCTTAAATTGTCGATGGTGTACACCCATCCTGGAGTAGATGGAATGGAATGAACATTCAGTTCGGGAATATTAAACCAATTCCAGAATGATTATAAGATAGGTAAGCCAAGAGGGTTCAAACCTGAGTTTGATTTTCCATGGTGAATGCTCCAAATTTCTCAAATAGTGTATATAAAGTCAGGTGCCGCTTTGTCTGTCAATCTCTGGCATGTCTGTTTTTGGCAAGTATGAAGCTGGCCTATGGAGCCAGGAATTGCTTGTGCAACATCGAAATCTCGATCGGATCGTGTGTCCCACAATGGATTCCTTTTGGCCCAAGAGGAGCAACGATATCAATGTTTGCTTAGCACAGCAGCAGATTTTAGCCCCGGTCACGGCCATGCGGCCATTCCAGGTTTTCATGGTTGTCTAAGATTCTCACAATAGCCATAGGATCCATGGTGCTGCTATATATGGTAACATGGATCCAATCAATATACCCCAATCATGTTAGCATATATAGCATACAGTACATGGATCCTATGGGATATGGTTGGTTGATTTTGGACATTTGAGTTCGTTCTCCGATCCAATTTCAGTTCGTATTTGTCGAGTGCGGGGTCCACCATTTCGGGACTACTTGTATATTGTAAATAATCTGAACAAAATGTGGCCCCCAAGATAGCTAAGTTGGTGAACATAACTCCAATAACTATGTTTTATGATACTTATAACTATAGTTAATGGGGTTTAAAAAACCAACTTATAGCTCTTGGGACCCACATTGCAGTAATCCCAAGTAGGGGTATACATGGGTATACCCAACAATAGATCACATCGTTGATGGTTGGCGAATCTGCAAAATCCTGAAGTAGCTGGCTTAATTATCCCAAAAATATCCAATTGATAAATAAACAAACACATTGAGGTTGTTGACTATCATTGTTCACAAGGTGACCCTTCCTCCAGTTGTCAGTATCTGTATAAGCCCATAGAACTAGTTCGATATATCCCCCTTTGAACCCATGAATTAATCCAAGTTATTTATCATCAATCAGCTAGAAGTTTCATGAAATCCCATGAAATCCCATTTTTTGGATATCTGTGTTAGCTAAATCCCAGAAACCAGGTATCCATTGTATCCCCCAATGAGTTTCAATCTTTCCACCATCCAGCGCGGTGACCCAAAAATCCAACCAGGTACTGCCCAATACCAATGCCTCCAGAGGGAACTCACTTCGTGATGAGTGCAGGGCTGGAAATGGACAGCGCCCCTTGGCCGCCTTGGCCATGGCATTTCCGTGGACGGTGGACCTGTGGAACCCATTGGGGAAACGGGCGCCCCGAACATTTTCAGACATGTCGTTGGAGAAAGATGTTCCAAAACTGGTCCATTTTTGGACTATAGTGGTTAATGGATGTTAATTGTGATGTTAATTTTGGTCTCTTCTTAACCATACATCCCCGCGCAAAAAGGTCATACCGAGTCGTACCAGTCATGTTATCATATCCTGTCGGCTGAGCCTACCATGTACTCGCCAGTTTGGCGTCACTGATGAAGAACCTGTTGTTTCCTGAATAGAAGAACCCCCCAATCAGTGACCTGACAGATTAGTTTTGCAATGAATCATTTCTTCAACCCATAAGACAGGTATACTTGATCAATCCTCAAGTACAAGAAAGTTTACTCAGATATCATTAAATGGCTAGGGATACAGGAATCTGCTAAAGATAAAACGACTATGTTTTCATTAAAACCCAAATCTTAGGCTTGAAGATACACCCGGCGGGGCTAATCCATATATCCAAAATACACATGTAAAACACATGGGTGAGCTGCAGCTACTTGATTGCATATTCGTATATACAAGGTGGTGCCCCCAAGATAGCTAAGTTGGTTTATAACTCTAACAACTATGGTTTATGGTACTTAGAACTATAGTTAATGGGGTTTATAAACCAACTTATAACTGGGGGGCACCACCTTGTACTGTGTGTATATATAATATATATATATATATTGTATACATATAGATACATATAGAATTATAAGTTGGTACTCTAACTAAACCTCCCTGATTTCAATTCCCTCGTTTTTTTTTCAAAAATCGCCAGCAACTTCACTGCCAGGGCTCAGAGCTCAGGTCTTGACCTTCGCCTGCGCCCTGGCGTATGAAGCCAACGTGGCCCTGGAGTATCCCCTGGAGCTCTTCTGCCTACCAGGCACGGAAAAAGCCAGGAAAAATGTGAGGGGAAGGGGCAGTAAGCATATTAACCATCACAAAAAGGCGGAGGTCACCCTTAAGAAATAGTGATTTTAGATGATTTTGGACGATTCTATATATAGCATTTAACTCATGAACATGGGGATTGAATGGGATTCTATCGATTTGAGAAACCAGAAAGGGGGGAGTTAGCCAGCAAAAGTGTTGTGCATAGAACCAAGAAACTGATCAGGAATAAACGCGAATGGAATATATCGGTGCCCCAGCCAGTTAGATGCTTTTTTGAGTAGAGTGACTTCTACTGTAGGATTTATGGTGGATATATCCATACTTGGATGGGCTTCCTTAAGACATGACATAGAAGCACCAATTAATTTTGGATTTGACACTTATTTTGAAGATGGATTTCATTCATTTCATTCGGATTTCAGCAACCAGAGATCACACATCATTAATATGTGTTTGACATTCATGGCATTTTTGGTGATTTTTGGTCAGGTTGCGGGGGTTCTTCCCTTTCCAATAGCTTTGGGTTGATGGTAGATATATCATCATATCTATATAGTTGATGGGGGTTATAAGATGTTATAAGACCTGATAAATATGTGTGTCCTTGTGTTTGTTTCTTGTGCTCTACATCAGTGTTCAGGGTCTAATTATAAACTCAGAACACTTGAGAAACGTCAAATTTTTGACATAGCTGGTAGTCAAAAACAGCACCCTTTGGTAAAGTAACAGTTCGACCCTGAACATAACAAATTCATAGTGGAAACGAATCTTCCAACCCGTATTTGCCAGGGTCGAACTGTTAATTTACTGGCGGGTACTTGTCTTGCCCAAGGTGGTCATGTTGACTTTTCAGTGACGATGAAAAACGCCTTAAACAGCGGGTCACAGATATGTGGTGTCATCCTACTGAACCTTACTAAACCATACTAAACAGGGGTTGGTAACTGTCCCATTTTGGGAATATTGGACATCACCTTATAGTAGCCATATGTAGCCATTATAGACCATATACCTAATGGTTGGGTGATGTTCAATGGGGACATTTAATGACCCATGCTAAAGCACGGTTGATATTGAGGGGTGTTCAATATGGGGGATGGGCTTCATATGGCTTGGTGAGTTGGTTTGGTAACCGTGGTAACCTTGATCTACGTAGGTGAGTTGGTGGATCAGGTTACCTATGAAATACCAGGTGCTCAAAGGATGAACATCCAGAAACACATGCAAACACATCACAGGATGGTGCCCCCCCCCCAGTGATAAGTTGCTTGATAAAGCCCATGAAAACTCTAGTCATAACTATGGTTTATGATACCTATAACTATAGTCAATGGGGGTTATCAAGCAACTATAGTCAATGAAGCCAACTATGGTCATATCATATCTATCATAAACCATAGAATTCAGCCACGAAGTTAGGCAACTGAACGCTATCGAACGGGGGGCCCCATCATGCAGGATCCTTATAGCTTGGGACCTACTGTAGCACTGATGAAAGTCTGCAGACAGTGCGGGAACGGACATCACATGACTTAGATGGGCCATGGGATTTTGCCGATTCCTGGGTAGTAACTGGGGATTCTTTACCCTCTATATCCCAATGAAATAATCCATTTACTATAGTTAACTAGTTAACTAACTCCATGGCCCATCTATATAAGTATTCCAATTATCCATGAAATAATCCATGGCTACTAACTAGTTTTCCCTAACTCCATGGCCCATCTAAGTAGTACAACGCGGGTGGCAAAACAGGCACTGCCAATGCGCTGATTGCAGGATTGGTCCGTCGTGATTGTGAAGCCACAGAAGGGGGTGATGTCCTACAAGGTGGTGCCCCCGGTCGATAGCTAAGTTGGTTTCTAACTCTAATAACTAGGACTTATGGTAGATATATCTATAGTTAATGTGATTATAAACCAACAAACATAACTTGGGGGGCACCACCTTGTACTGCTTCAGCATCGCTTCACTCCTTGTGGAATTTGGCCGCAGCAGGTCTGTTCGCATTCGCGTCTATTCGCTGGTCCAACACAGGAAAGTACCCGGCCTGGTAAACGTTTAACTATGGAAAATCACCATGCTATTAATGGGTAAATCAACTATTTCAATGGCCATTTTCAATAGCAAACTTAGCAAACTGAAAACGTTTACCAGAGGGTATCAACTGCCCTTCGTGTTGCTTCCCAGGAATGGAACATCATCCACTGATGGCTGGCTGTATATCCCATTATATTGGTGGTAATTTGTTGGCCTATGCCATATATCGCATTTATCTTCTGTGAAAATGTCATCAGTTTCTTGCTTCGCGTTGATGAATATTATGTATCTACCCCATCTTCCAACTACAGTAAGTAAATGTGCCAAAAGATACCTATAACTTAAATGATCACCTGTAACTCACCATGCAATCGCCATCAAAGCCCATTAAATCACTTTAAAATCAGCAATAAATCCCAGTAAATCGCATTAAATCACCATTTTCCTCCATGAAAAACTGCATCAAATCACCACGAACTCACCACGTTTTCTGCAGCGAAAATTCCGCGGAGGCGGCACACCTGGCGTGGGGCGATGGTCCACCAGAGATGGCAAGGGCGTGGATCCTGCGGAGTTCTTGAAGCTGGTTGGTGATTTGGAACATTTTTGATTTTCCCTTCATATAGGATCCATGTATGCTATATATGGGTTATATGGGAATGTAATGGGTGATGTGTAGATAATATAATCAAAACATATTTTTAATTTTCCACCAGTAAATCACCATGATTGTTGGCTAAACCACCATAAAATCATCATGTTCGTTGTTGGTTCAATCCCATAAAATCACCTTCAAATCCTACCCAACTGACTATGGGAATAATCAATAGTCATATTGGGAATAAATGGGAATATCATCATTTCTTTTTTTCACCAACCAGGAAGTGTCGGAAGATGTACAACTGGTGTCCGGGCGACCCAGCGGGGCTGGGTGCTGGGAATTGATGAGAGACCTGGGAGAGCGAAAGGCGCATGGTGAATGGTGAATGGTACTTAGATGGGCCATGGAGTTAGGGAAAACTAGTTAGATCTAGTTAGTAGCCATGGATTATGTCACATTGGGATTGTTTGGGGGTTAGTTATATCATATATCCCCACTTACTAACCATAAATCGCGTCAGCTTCCCATGGCTCATCGAAGTAGCGGGTGGAAACTCAAGGGACTGGGAAAAGCTGCAAAAAAAGCTTGGTGAAGAGTCTGTGATTGGTGGGACGACTTCCGACCTCGGAGAAGGTCCCCAAAAAAATCACGCTTGGTGTTTTTCAGCTTGACTCCATTGTCCTGATGTGTCATGATGAAATCTTCTGAAATCCCAATATTTTTTTTTTTTTATTGGGGATACAGCAGGATATTGATAGTTAAATCATGGGGAAATCAACACCATAACTTTCTTTGTTGTTTGTTACCCTCTGGTAAATGGCCATAGAAATAGTTGATTTATCCATTTTAAATAAGGTTGTTTGATATTTTTTGCGTATGTTTACCAGAGGGTATAATTTCATGAAAACGATAGAGATATCACCATTCATAGTGGATTTCCCATTAATAGCATGGTGACTGTTGATAGTTACAATGTGGTGCCCCCTAGATAGCTAAGTTGGTTTATAACTCTAATAACTAGGACTCATGGTAGATATATCGAACTAGTTAACGGGGTTTGTAAACCAACAAACATCACTGGGGGGCACCACATTGGTAAACTAACATAGCTATTGAAAATGGCCCAGTCGAAATAGTTGATTTATAGTTGATTTACCCATTAATAGCATGGTGATTTTTGATAGTTATGTAAACGTTTACCAGGCCGGGTCAATCCAATGACATCCACCATAACGTGGCTGCTGAAATCTCGACGGCCGAGGTCCCCGCTTGGCATTACTGGATGGCCGCGTGAGTTGGATGGCCCAGTGATCCATGGACGGCCGGGTCATGTTTTTTTAATGGGCCAAATAGCGATTTCATGGTAGGGATATCATGGTGGTTGGTGATTTGGAACATTTTTTATTTTTCCATATATATTCCATATATTGGGAATAGTAGCCCCAACTGACAAATATTTTTCAGAGGGGTTCAAACCACCAACCAGTGGTGGTTGGTCAGGTCACCAAATGGCTTTTTTTTGATCCCCCAAATGCTTGTATTTAGCCAAAAAAAGTGGTGAGTTAACCAAGAAGTATATAGTGGTAGAATTGGGATATAATGAGATGTTACTGTGAATGGAAGAAATCTTGCAGCAGTTCCAAAAGAATGTCCATATTTATCTCATGATCATGTCATGAAATTTATAGTGTTTCATGAGAATCCCAATCTGGTTGGTGGTTTGGAACATGTTTTTTCCCATTCAGTTGAGAATTTCATCATCCCAACTGACTTTCACTCCATCATTTTTGGGGTAGGCTCAAGCACCAACCAGCACTAGTTACCACAAGCGGTTTTTGGCGGATTTCGCAATCCCATCATGGGAGTACTTAGATGGGCCATGGGATTAACATGGATTAACTAACTGGGTAGTAACTGGGGATAGAACCCTCTATATCCCAATTCTAATCCATTTACTAACTAGTTTTCCCTAACTCCATGGCCCATCTAAGTACCTTGAAGGTATCATGGGAACACCAAGATGTCAGGATAGACCTGGATTTCATGAGATCATGGGAAAGATGTGCTTATTGATCATGGGAATAGTTATACCAACTATTAAAAAAAATGTGATTTGGGGAATGGTTTATTTTTGTTAAATACACAGTTGAAAACTATCATGTATGTTAAGTTGCTTACGGAGGGTTTGCCAGGGATCCACCAACGTTTCATTCCAAAGAAGCGTTTTGTGTGTTCAAGAGAGAGTACAAAACGCTTCTTGCGTTTTTTCCTGGAAATGATGCCAAAAGAACGCTTGTTTCAAAATTACATATCTACCATCACTGCAGTGAAAACTTGATGCGATTCTGACACCTCCTGATTGATCGCCCATGCTTGGTAAAAAACCTGAAAACCTGGTGAGAACTTAGTGAAAACCTGGTGAATTTCCAAAACCTGATGAAAGACCTGGTGAAAAAACCTGGTGGATTCACATTTTTTTTTGAAAACTTGGTGAAATTTGAAAACCTGGTGAAAACCTGGCGAAAACCGGGTGAAAACCCGGTGAATTCACCATTTTTTTTTGGTGAAAACGTGGTGAAATTTGAAAACCTGGTGAAAACCTGGTGAAAACCCTGGTGAATTCACCAAGTTTTTTTTGGTGAAAACTTGGTGAAATTTGAAAACCTGGTGAAAACCTGGTAAAAACCTGGTGAATTCACCAAGTTTTTTTTTGGGTGAAAATTTGGTGAAATTTGAAAACCTGGTGAAAACCTGGCGAAAACCTGGTGAAAACCTGGTGAATTCACCAAGTTTTTTTTTGGTGAAAACTTGGTAGAAAATTTGAAAACCTGGTGACAACCTGGTGAAAACCGGGTGAAAACCTGGTGAATTCACCATTTTTTTTTTTGTGAAAACTTGGTGAAAGTGGAAAACCTGGTGAAAACCTGGTGAATTCACGAAGTTTTTTTTTGTGGTGAAAACTTGGTGAAATTTGAAAACCTGGTGAAAACCTGGTGAATTCACCAAGTTTTTTTTGGGTGAAAACTTGGTGAAATTTGAAAACCTGGTGAAAACCTGGTGAAAACCTGGTGAATTCACCAGGTTTTTGAAAAATCACAAAATCAAAAATCAAGAAGCGTTTTGCACCTCTGAAATTCACCAAAAGAAGCGTTTTGAACATTTTTTTGGTGAAATTTATCCGTTTTGGCGGTGAATTTGAAGAAACAAATCACCAAGGTGACAACTTGGTGAAAACCTGGTGAAAACTTGGTGACTTCACCAGGTTTGGTTAAAACCTGGTGGATTCACCTGAAAACTGGTGAAATTTCAAAACTTGGTGAAAACCTGGTGAAAACCTGGTGATTCCACCAAGTTTTTTTATTTTGTGAAAACTTGGTGAAATTTGAAAACCTGGTGAAAACCTGGTGAATTCACCAAGTTTTTTTGGTGAAATTTCAAAACCTGGTGAAAACCTGGTGAATTCACCAAGTTTTTTTTTGTGGTGAAAAACTTGGGGATATTTGAAAACCTGGTGAAAACCTGGTGAATTCACCCGTTTTTTTTGGGCTCTGGTGAAAACTTGGTGAAATTTGAAAACTTGGTGAAAACCTGGTGAATTCACCAGGTTTTTTTACATAATTCTTGGGTAAAACCTGGTGAGATTTATAAACTTGGTGAACACCCTGGTGAATTCACCAAGTTTTTTTGTGATGAAAACTTGGTGATATTTGAAAACCTGGTGAAAACCTGGTGAGCTATTTCAAAACTTGGTAACTTGGTGAAAGCCTGGCGATTCTTTTAAACAACTTGGTGAAAACTTGGTGAACTGATTAAACTTGGACCTTGTCTTGGTGAAAACTGATGGAATCCTGGTGAATTTGCAAAACCTGGTGAAATCTTGGTGAATGCCAAAACCTGGTGAAAACTTGGTGAAAACCTGGTGAATTCACCAGGTTTTCACCAAACAAACGAAAGAAGCGTTTTGCGCACTGAAGGGTTCTGGTAAAACGCTTGTTGCATTCCACACCCGAAATAGTATAATGAAAACGCTTGTTGCCTTCCAAAATTAACAAATAAGCAACTTGACAATCATGTATGATACTGTATGATTCAATAAATCTACAATGTGGGGCCCCCTTGTGGTTTTTACCTCCCAAGAAAGGCACGTGTTTCCAGGCTTCGATTGTTCGATGTACTGTGGAAGAGATCCTGCACCAGTTGGCAACCGTTAGGTAACTATGAAACAGGTGATTTTTTTCATATACCAACTGGTGCAGGATTCCTTCCATCCACCGTATCTTATTTACCCTCTGGTAAACGTTTACAAAAAACTATGGAAAATCACAATGTTTTTTTGATGCGTAAATCAACCATTTCAAATTTCAACTGGGCTATTTTCAATGGCAAACTGTTAGTTTACCAGAGGGTATAAAAATTATCCACGATTCATCCATTATTGTTGATGTTTCCATTATCAACCACTATTAACTAGGTAAATCATCTATAAGTGGCCTCGTAAATGGCTCCGGTGTCCTTCACGTTTCGTTCTCTGCGGCCAACGTTGACCCTCTGAGAATCTTAAATATGGCGATGGGAACGGTGTTCCAGCCATGGTTGAAAAATCGACAGGTTCCCCAACACCAGGTTGATCCCACAAAAAATGACCATTTCTGTTGGTAACGCCCATGAAATCACCATGAAATCACCATTGGTAAACTCTCAAAACAAGGCGCTGAGTCGCTGAGAGTTGGATGTGGCGAGGCAATTTGGTGAACAACCGACAGCTGGGAAGCACTGCAGAACTCACCTGTGCCGTGCTTAGGGTGTGGGGGATGGTGAGGCCGGTTTAGGATATCGTTCAGTTGGTGAACATAACTCCAATAACTATGTCTTATGGGTGGTGTAACTATAGTTTGGTTTCTAGGTAAACTATGCTTTGTGGGGGAGTTAAACTATAGTTCATTGGCTTTATCAGCCAACAAACATCACTGAGGGGGAGCACCTTACATCAATTTATATACATGTTTCTGTGCCATCACCTTAGATCTGGAGAAAAAACACCGTTAAAGCGTTCAATAGATCTTGGTTCATAAAAGGTTAAATGGCTTACTGGTGCTAAACGTAGGGTTGCTGGATGGGTTGCTGGGGGTTGCTGGGATGATGACATTACTAGTGATGACTGGGATCATTCCCGAAAATTCCCTGCTACCCTCTGGTAATTTAACATAGCTATGGAAAATCATCATTTTCAATGGGTAAATCCACTATTTCTATGGCCATTTTCAATAGCTATGTAGCAAATTACCAGAGGGTAAGCACCAGTAAGATGGGTTTGCTCAACCAAAATTGTGGATAATCTTAGGAAAACCAAAGCGATCCATTTTTCTCTCGGCCTTCGCGGTGGCCCCCTGATGATGGTCGATGAAGAGGCAAGGGGCAGCAGAGAAAAAGCAGTGGAGGTGCCACTGATGGCTGTCAACATGGAAGAAGAGGATGATGTGGAGCCTCTGCAGGAGCTATCCTCTTTGAGAAAGTGTGGCTACTGCCACCAGAAGATGTATTTACGCAAGGGCCTATGCGCAAATCTGATGTGCAGTGCCTTTTACATGAACAATCCAAGGGCACCAGAGCTGCTGTGCGCCAAAGGCCCCACCCACCATGGAGCCAAATGGTCTCCAAGAGAATGGCAAAGCTCCTTAAAAGACAAAGTGGAGTGCAAGCAGCTCAGCATGGCCATGAATGAGTCCCTGAATGAATGGGGAGAAGACTTAGCACTCGAAATGCGCCAGCAGAAGGAAATTCCTGCCCCAATCCATCACGAGCCAGTGATAATTGAAGACCTGGAGTCAGGAGAAAGGGTTGAACATGCTCCCAAAGAACCTGAAGGTCCACCTCCCTTGAGTTCCATGACAGAAAGTTACCAGGAGGCCCTGACAGCTGCTGCAAATAAGAAGCGATCCAGAGGGGTGAAGAGACTCTTATAGATTAACAGAGGAAATCTGGTTGGCGGTGACTGGAACATGTTTTTCCCATCTAATGGAACATTATGGTAATAATACGATCATATAATGGTGATATTTTATAAATAATCAACTATTAGTTCTGGACAATTTAAAACGACGTCACCGACGTCACCCGGAAACAACGACCTAGCCTCAGAAATAAGCTCATCACCAAACAAGGGAAACTGAGGTCTTCAGCGCGTTCAGAAGCAAGTTCCTTATTTTTTTGGCTTTTCTATGGGCAGCTACGGCTGGAAAAATCTGTTTTAAGCGGCAAAGCTTGGACAAACAAAAAGATCCCAGTTTACCAAACTAGGAAACTGAGGTCTTCAGCGCGTTCAAAAGCAAGTTCCCTATTTTTTTATCTTTTCCATGGGCAACTGCGGCTGGAAGAATCTGTTTTAAGCGGTAAAGCTTGGACAAACAAAAAGATCCCAGCTTATCAAACTAGGAAACTGAGGTTTCCAGCGCTGCAGAAGCAAGCTCCCTATTTTTCTAGCTTTTCAATGGGCAACTACGGCTGGAAAAATTTGTTTTAAGCGGCAAAGCTTGGACAAACAGAAAGATCCTTGTTTGTCAGACTAGGAAAATGCGTTTTTGGAAAGGTTTGGGAGTTGATTTTTGATGAAGACTAGGTTTGGGAGTCTCAAATTACAGGAAAAATTGTCAAACAGGCTGCGCGAGCGTGTTTGTGGGCACCGGGGGTGGTTCCGGACCAGGGCGGGTTCGAGCCCCTGTGCGTTTCAAGCCTCCCGGCGCCAAAGCCGGCATTTGTGAGCGCGGGGGGTTTTTGGGGAAGACGGTCAAGTCAAACAAAAATGGTGTTTTTTGAGACTTAGGAATGCCAAGTACCTCATGCATACTTGATGTTTCTCACAGTGGGAAACTGAGGTTTTCAGCGCGCTCAGAAGCAAGTTCCTTATTTTTCTGGCTTTGGTCTGGGCGGCTACGGCTGGAAAAATCGGTTTTAAGCGGCAAAGCTTGGACAAACAAAAAGATCCTAGTTTACCAAACTAGGAAACTGAGGTCTTCAGCGCGTTCAGAAGCAAGTTCCCTATTTTTCTAGCTTTTGTCTGGGCAGCTACCGCTGGAAAAATCGGTTTTAAGCGGCAAAGCTTGGACAAACAAAAAGATCCTAGTTTGTCAAACTAGGAAACTGAGGTCTTCAGCGCGCTCAGAAGCAAGTTCCTTATTTTTCTGGCTTTGGTCTGGGCGGCTACGGCTGGAAAAATCGGTTTTAAGCGGCAAAGCTTGGACAAACAAAAAGATCCTAGTTTACCAAACTAGGAAACTGAGGTCTTCAGCGCGTTCAGAAGCAAGTTCCCTATTTTTCTAGCTTTTGTCTGGGCAGCTACGGCTGGCAAAATCGGTTTTAAGCGGCAAAGCTTGGACAAACAAAAAGATCCTAGTTTGTCAAACTAGGAAACTGAGGTCTTCAGCGCGTTCAGAAGCAAGTTCCCTTTTTTTCTCGCTTTTGTCTGGGCAGCTACGGCTGGCAACATCGGTTTTAAGCGGCAAAGCTTGGACAAACAAAAAGATCGATCCTAGTCTTTCAAGCTAGGAAACTGAGGTCTTCAGCGCGTTCAGAAGCAAGTTCCCTATTTTTCTAGCTTTTCCATGGGCAACTACGGCTGGAAAAATCGGTTTTAAGCGGCAAAGCTTGGACAATCAAAACGTTGCGTTTATTTTACAGAACATAGCCAGGATGCAGCAAATTAAGAAATCAAAGCAGGTCCTGTTGTCGTATTAGGCCGACGTAAAAGAATTTATTAATTCAGACGACGTCAATATTTCAGCGGTAAAATTATTCGAAATAAGCGACGACCTGCAACATATTGTAAATTTTGCAGATTAGTTGGTGGTTTGGAACATTTGGATTATGTTTTCCCATCATATTGGGAATGTCATCATCCCAATTGACGAACTCCATCATTTTTCAGAGGGGTGGCTCAACCACCAACTAGAAATAATTTGATTGAATTCTTGGTAAATAACGACTTCGCTGCGATGCGATCTCACTGGAATGATGGTGTCACCTGATGGGTAATCATCCTAATGTAACCTTATTTCAGGTCACTGTTTTCTTGTAATTTACACAGATTGCATAGTCTTCCTGGTTATGGATCACTAGTAGAGCGGGATAACTGGATTGGCAGTGATGAATTGATAGGTGGATAACTTAAGGATTAATAGTGAATGATTTCATGGCATCCCACTTGTATAGTGTAGAGTATCCACATTAAGCATATGAATTAAGCATGTGAATTTTTATCCATGTCAGATTAAGGGGATATCCCCATCCGGATTAATGCGGTATATAGCAGTACATAGATTCAAAGTATGCACACCCTGCGGTAATTACATACATCTGGGTAAATTAGAACGACCGAACCCTGTTCTAACCTTGGAATCATTGTTTACCCTCTGGTAAACGTGCTAACTTTCTTGTTTGGATCTTAGACATAGTCAGAAATTCATATGGTATGCCCGGATTCTCCCCATGTCTCCCGCCTGTCTCCCAAACAATTTCCTTTGAAAGGGGTCCTCGGGGGTGAAAGGGGTCCTGGACGCGCCGCGCGCGCGCCCAAAAGGTCTCAAAATTGAAGCTATTTTGGCGCGTGCGCGCGCGGCGCGTCCAGGACCCCATTCACCTTGAGGACCTCTTTCAAGGGAAATCTTGTTCCCAGCGCAAATCTGGGCACTCATGCTAACATAAATTTGTTCCTACCTGGTGCCACAGAAGGCATGTCTTTGATCCTCTGGAACCCGGAAAACACACATGAGAATGTCCCAAGGGCCCCAAACCTTCAAATTTGGCCTCTTTCTGTTCAATTGCATTTATGAAATTTTCAGAAGAAATCACAAAATCTTACACATTTCATAAATTTTGATAGTTTTCATAAATTTTCATAATTTTCACAAATGTTCATAATTTGGTTAAACAAATAAATTTTCAAAAAACATAAACTTGACGCCGCCCTGCCAATGTGATTTGCAAAAAACACTCAACACGACAAACTTGGACGCGTTTGGACCTGCTGTGTTTTCTGGATGCGGGTTCCCGCTCCATTGTTGTTGCAACTTTTTTGTGGATGCGGGTTCCCGCTCCATTGTTTTGCTGTCAGATGCTTGTTTTCTGTCTATGCAATGCAGCATTGGTTATTGATCAGTTTTTGGATCTCACTGGTTCTCACCGTGGCGCTGTGTGCCCCATTCCTTTTTTGCAATGCTTTGCCCGTACTGCCATGAAGTTCAGTGCAAAAAGCTCTGGACGCCTTCTCAGTGGGCCGCATGTGAGACAACCTTGGGAAACGCTGACGGATGCAAGTGTTGCAATGTGATGCCGGAGGCCGACCAGCTGAGGCTTCTGGAGTCCATTGAATGGCGTATGTGGTATATCGCAGAACCAGCCTTTCAATCCAACTTCAATGCCCTTGTGAAGCATGTTCATGCCATGCCTCCCGCAGACAAGCAACGGCTTCATGATGGGTACCACAACAATGCTGGGACTCAGCCCCAATGCGGAGAGAAAATCACAGGGCGGCTCTGCATGATTTTGGCCCCGGAGTTTTGCCAGGAGTTACATAACTCTGGAAAATCACCATGCTATGAAAATGGATACTATTTCGACTGGGCCATTTTCTATGTCGCAAACTGTAAACGTTTACCAGGGGGTATCAACTGCCCATCGTGTTGCTTCCCAGGATTTTTTTTGGAACATCAACCTTTGATGGCCGGTTGTAGATCCCACTGATGGCTGGTGCAATGTTTACCAGAGGGTATACAAATTATCCACTATTCATCCATTATTGTTGATGTTTCCATTATCAACCATTATTAACTAGGTAAATCATCTATAAATCATAAACCATTGTTCTTGGAGATATATGGATATAAACATGGATATAAACTGGTTCGATATCTCACCTATAAACATCTATAAACCATAGATATCTCACCTATAAACATCTATAAACCATAGATATCTCATCTATAAATGGCATCCCCCAAATATGGTCCCCCCAACAATTCAGGTGAGTGAAAAAAACGTTGCCGGGGATGCCGGGGATGCCCATAATGGGTGACTTGTGATGTGAACTCATTGGTTGTGAAAACCCCCATGAATGCGAAATCTGCTTGGTGGTGACTGGAACCATTTTTTTCCATCTAATGGAACATTATGTTCATAATACTATATAGAATGGTGATATTTTATAAATAATCAACTATTAGTTGGTGGTGACTGGAACATGAATGGATTATGACGAATTGTATGATTTTCCAATCAGTTGGGAATGTCATAATCCCAACTGACGAACTCCATCATTTTTCAGAAGGGCTGAAACATGTTGAAACCACCAACCAGTATATAGTAGTGATTTGCGTATCATAAGCCATAGTTATTGGAGTTATGTTTGCCCACGTAGCTATCGTAAACAGGGGCCCCACATTGCATTGTACGTAGTTCATCCTTTTCAAACATGGTGTTTGCTCATCGCATTGAATCCGAAAGCTCTGATCTGATCCTTGAAGTTCCTCCGGTGTAGATCCTTAATGTTTGAAACATCCTCACATACGGGGATAGGTCAAAATCTATTATTACCATATTTGAGGGAATGACAATTCATCCACCAGCTAATTTAAGGTACCTAGGGTGCCAGGGTTGTGACTCATAGCCATGTTGCCCTTGCCTGGTACATGCTTGCCTGGTACATGATGGCTTCCTACAACTCTTTCGCCAAAGAATCCTATGAGGTGGTGCCCCCGGTCGATAGCTAAGTTGGTTTATAACTCTAATAACTATGACTTATGGTAGATATATCTATAGTTAATGGGATTATAAACCAACTTATAACTGGGGGTGCACCACCTTGTAGGGTTTATCGTCGACATATAGATACTGGGGGTTGTAAACCAACAAATATAACTGGGGGGGCCCACCCTGTAGATATATCCACCATAAACTCAAGAGAGAATCTGCAGATATAAACCAACAAAATGTTCCCTGACTGAGCACCAGCTTGCAACACATTCCATTGCATCACCATAAACGAAAAAACATCATCTCCCAAATGGTTTGTCTTCTCTCCCGTTTAAAACCCATAATCCACCAAAATTCGAATTTTCCATTAAGTTAAACACCACCCCAAATCATCCCATATATAGGAAAACCATCAATATACCCAGTAAGCCACATGGCTTCTCATTTTCATAGCGTATCTGTCAACTCGGCCTGGCTGCCATTTTGTCTTCCCAGGTGATCCCGGCTTGGAGTATCTTGGTGTTGTGCGGTGGATGGATCAGGGTCAAACCGATGGCCGTGGGATGGCCCCCAAGAACCGATGGAAATTGGAGCTACCTACAAGTCGTGTGGTGCCCCTGGTCGATAGCGTTCAGTTGGGGGCCACCAATCACGCCAATTTCACTATGGTTTATGAATGTTTATAGGTGATATAATATATCTATAGTCTATAGTTAATGGACTTATAACTAAATTATAGGTGGTATAACTATAGTTACTGGTGCTTATAAACCAGCAAACATAACTGGGGGGCCCCACATTGTACCATATATTTTGGGCCTATTTTTGAAGCCTAAATTTCAGGGAATCTCCACCCCCGATTCATATGGCCAAAAATATGATACGTTTACGTAGTGGATCCTTTGTGAAAGTCCAATGGAAATGATTTAATGTGGTTTTAACCAACCGGAGGAGATTGGTCAACCGACTGGTCAGATACTACTATAATAGTACTTTCTTATTTTGCTATGGTAAAATGGACTAACCAGGTAAAAATGATATCTTTTGAGTATCTAAGGTTCATCATGAACCGAGGACCCGCAGTTTTTTTTGGTCGCAATAAGAGAAATAAAAATGGAATATCTATAGGAAACCCACTCGAAATTTGGAATTTATAGGGAACACGTTCTTTTTGGAAAGGGTTAACCTTTGACTGAAGGATGTCTCCTCCATATTTATGGTATAGCGCATGGATATTTTTTGGGATTATTGGGATTAGGACTTCACATGGTTGGGTTGAATGGGATTTGCTGAGTCACTGGTGTCGGGCAGTTTCCCAATGGGAATCTGCTACTTGAATCACTTGAATCTCTAAGGATTTTTGCTGGGGTTCCTTAAGCAAATCCAAGTTTAGCGTGCAAAAAAATACCTGTTTGCTGGGTACCAACGTGCCTGTTTCCAATCTCTGACACACACCCAAGTGACCAAGTAACAGATGTTTGGCATTACTACGTTTGACTACCAGAAAGCCCCCATTTTCTGGTCACAACGTGCCAGTGGCAAACTGCTTGGTGGTTTCAAACATTTTTTATTTTCCACGATATATGGGATGTCATCCTTCCCATTGACTTTCATATTTTTCAAGATGGTTATTGCACCACCAACCAGCAAAGATACAACTTCATTTCGGGAATTTCAGTCCAACGAATGCATTGTCTTTTGGGACCCGAGTCGACTCCCTGGGGTTCCTGACCCACAAGTGTCAGGGTTGCATAGGTTAATGATGGCCATACAATGTGGTGCCCCCTAGATAGCTAAGTTGGTTTATAACTATAATAACTAGGACTTATGGTAGATATATCTATATATAGTTAATGGGATTATAAACCAACTTATAACTTGGGGCGCCACCTTGTAAGGATGGAACATTTGGTAAATGAAAGTGAATGAAACATATGTTTCTCCAGGAAGATATTGAATATTTTTTACAAAATGTCCATCAGAAAAAAAAAAACTCAGACTGGGTCAACCAGATATGCTGAGATACTCTAGATCTTTAGTAAGTACTTTATAAACTATTGCTATGGCACATGTTACCAAGTCAGCCAACTGTGGGGAACCTTTCATGAACCTACTTCCAAGTCTGGAACCAATACAGGTCCGATTCTTTCCATGATCGCTATGTCAATTGGACCAATATCTATGTACCTGCTTTGTCAATCTATGTCATGTATACATGTGTATACATATTCAATTCCCATGGTTTACTGGAGGGCCAATTCGATTGATCAACAGTTTGTCAGCAGCAGTCTTTGACCTTGCCTCAAAGTGGTCCAGTGCAACAACCTGTTCAAACCTAGAGGAGTACAGAAAAATCAACAGAAGGTCACAAGTTCACGGCCAGCTTTGCCCGCTTCCACTATTCCGTGTGAGCATAGGGATCGCTCACGAAATTTAGGTCAATTTACGACAAGCGCGATTCAGGCACACCTGCGGGCCCTATACCCAGCTGTATCTGGAATTCCTCAATAGTCAGAAGTGGAGCCTCCTGAGTGAAATAAAAGGCTCTCAGGTCCCACGTATTGCTTCAAGTGCAATCGCCCGCCTCCATACGGCAGCGACTTCTACGTTGTTGCCATTCCCACATCGAGCGGCCACGCTGCAGCAGCGACCAAATGCAAGACCTTGCCGTCAAGGGAGCTGAAAATGAGATTTTTGGGTATCTTAGATTCACCACACTTAAGGCCATAAAATATATTAGTTAGAACTGGTTATAAATGGGATTATACATTCTGTAAATGAGGTTATAAGCACTTGCAACTGGTATTTCGGGCCATGATGGTTAGATATGGTGAGATACTGTGGATGGTTGCGAAATCCTGCACCACCTTGGCTGGTGGAAACCCTATAAACAATGGGATACACCATCTATTAACTGGTGCAGGATTTTGCAAACATCCACAGTATGTACTAGGACTTAAAGCTTTTGCTATGGCAAATGTACATTCACCAGCCAAAAAAAAACGATTTTGGGTATCTACGATTCACCATGCAAAGGTCGTTGAGGCCACTGATGTTTTATCGGCTCAGGATGAAGTTTGGTGACTCGGTACTGGGTCAGATCACACTCCAGGCGAATGGTTATGCGGCGATGGGAGTTACAAAAAACTGCACGGTTACCGGTGGTGCCCTGCAAGTTTTATGTGAACGTTGGTTTTATAATCCCATTAACTATAGAGATTTATCTACCATTAAGTCCTAATTATATCCAATTATTAGAGTTTTAATCCAACTTAGATATATATATATATATATCATAAGGTGGTGCCCCCCCCCCAGTTATAAGTTGGTTTATAATCTCATTAACCATAGATATATCTACCATAAGCCCAAACGTGAAATTAGAGTTAGGTGAGCCCCAACTGAACGCTATCATAAATCAGCTATAAATTCAATGAAACCACCATTTTCCTATGGTTTTTCTATGGTTTTCCTATCGACTGGGGGCACGTTCGCATTTTTGCCGAATTCCTGGCGTTCGCTCGCCGCATCTCGGACCAGTCTGCCATGTCAATCACCGGGGCAAATTAACCATTAATTCAACATTAGCCATTAATCACCACCATTAATCACCATTAATCAATGTTAATATCACCATTGACCTTGGTTAACAACCAGACAGAATTCTATACCCGGCCTGGTAAACGTTTAGAAAAAACGATGGAAAATCACCATGCTATTAATGGGAAAATCCACTATTTCAATAGCAATTTTCAATAGCTATGTAACAAATTACCAGAGGGTAATTCAACCACAGTAAGGGGCCTAGTTCGTGACTTCTCATAACTCTGAGAACTTGGGTTTATCAGGAGTATATCTATATCTGGTTGGTGGTTTGGAACATTTGATCTTTTTCCATATATTGGGAATTTCATCATCCCAACTGACGGACTCATATTTTCAAGGTTGATGCATGTTTATGGATGTTTATGGGGGGTATATCATATATTTGTCAGTTGAATGGGATAAAGACCTCAAAAGGCCCCTTGTTCCTTCCGTACTTAGATGGGCCATGGAGCTACTCAACTAGTTAGTAAATGGATTATAATTGGGATTTTTTGAGGTAAAGAATCCCCAGTTACTATACTTAGTTAATCCCATGGCCCATCTTTCCGTACAGCATGCATTTATTGGGCAGGTGAACTGCACCATTGGAACCACCGCTGGTGGAATTTGGATGTCTCCTGATGGCTCCTGGGACGAAAAGCCATGGCTGGGGTAAAAGCATCAAATCTGGTGATAAGTTGAGGAAAGGAATACTGGCAGACAATTGACTCTTTGATGCTTTCATGTTTGCTTGAATTACCCTCTCTGGTATACAAAAAACTATGAAACATCACCATGCTATGAATGGGTAAATCAGCTATTTCGACTGGGCCATGGCTTCAACAGCAAACTGTAACAGCCATTACCAGAGGGTACATCCACATAAATCCCATTTACTTCCCATTAAATCCCATGAAATCACCATTTGATCCCATGATCCCTGGTGATTGTTCTATTCAGGGCCTCAAATCACCACATGGATCCGGATATCCACCGTTGCAGCCATCCGACTGCAGGTGTTTGTGTCTGTCATACCCAAGTGCGCCATGTATGGTGTATTTAGCTGCTTTAAATCATTTTTGCATGCATATAAATGTTGATAAAAGATGGGACAAGAAAAACAACATAGACGCAGCGTAAGGTATTCTATTTGGTGGACACTGCGAAGTCTCACTGTGGTAAGCATACCTGGTGGCATTTTAACACATAGAATCATATATTTGACTTGCTACTCCCCCTAGAGAAATTTTGTGTGGGTCAAAACCACATATCCTCAACATTTGGGTTCTGACGAGCTGTTGGCTCATCACTGTAGTCTGCAGCAAGCTCAATAGACCAAGCCAGGATTTCAGGACTCCCTTTGGAAAGGTGTTTTTTGCCTAACGGTTGTAATCCACATCCACCATACTTGGTGGCTCATCCCACAAATCCCTGGGTTATATCAAGTTATATCCCTGGTCTAGTGAGATAAGTAGTGTGAATCCACTCAAAAAAACTGGGGTGAACTAACCTACTTAGGATTCGTGGGATGAATCAGTGACCTTCTCGATTTCAGGTCAAGACATGGCGGGACAGCTGCAATGCAGCCCCTTGAACTATTGGTGTCCACCCGTCACGGCTTACACTATCGTGCCCCTCGGCTGGGTGTTTTTTGGTTGATCTGGGTCATGGGTCATCGGAAATTGGTGGGTACAAAGTGGGGCCCCGAAGATAGCGTTCAGTTGAGATATCAGTGGCTTAACTATGGTTTATGGTACTTATAACTATTTAATGGGGTCTATAAACTAATTTATAATTGGGTGGCCGACATTTTAGGCCCCAAAACGGGCTGAGTTTTGGTGGCCTTGAATTTGGGAAACTGATCATGTCAACATATGTCAACCCTGGATTCATAAACCCCAAACCGGTTACCCTCCGGTAATCTAACAGTTTGCTATTGAAGCCATGGCCCATTGAAATAGTTGATTTACCGAACTTAAAGAGGTGATTTTCCATAGCTATGTTAAATTACCAGAGGGTATTTGGGGTACCATGTAAGTATCAGATGATCAATGAATATCACTATTTTGAGAGCACCCCATGATGAATAAACCGTGGTTTATACCTCCGGGGTTGAGCTCTTGCTGACCTCGCGAATTGGGGTGCTTGGAATGGGTGATTTCGGGGATGGATCAAAAGCTATTCCCAATTATACCACTGGTTGGTGGTTTGGAACATTTTCTATTTTTCCATATATCGGGAATAATAATCCCAACTGACTTTCATATTTTTCAGCCGGGTTGAAACCACCAACCAGACTTGTTGATGAAGTCGCGGTTTTTGGTTCAAACCCATGGAATCACCTGGGGAATAACCTATACCATATGGAGCCTGATATGACTGGGGAATGAGCATCCATCAACCAACCATTTTAGGTAGGGTAGGGTGCCAGGGTTTTGACTCAGATGATATCCACGGTGTTTGGTCCGAAAAACATGAAACCATGGAGCGATAAACATGTTGCTTTGGAGATTGACACTTTATAACCCTTGTTTGTGGGCACTGCGAGTGTCTAGGTTCAATATATTCCATGATATCCCCACGGTATTCCCGTTTTAGGCTCAATATATTCCATGATATCCCCACTGTATCCCCGTTTTGGTTGATTAGATAATAATGAGGATATAATGGTTCAATGGTTGGTTGATTATAATGTTGATGATTATACATGATTCTATGTTCATTATAACCCATATGTTCTTACATATGAAATTCAAGTAATTTGTCCAGAGCAAGCCTTGACGACGAGGAATTCGGAGTATCTGGAGATGGATCCCGAACTTCGCACAGCCACAGGGTTGCAGTTCTTGTGGCTGGAAACTTAGGGGAATCCATTTTCCCAGATAGTAGGCCATATCATTTGCATATAATTTATATATATATATATTGAATTCTATTGTATGTCTTATTTGTAGTATATATATATAATTACAGGAGTGGTATTGGGAATTTAGATTGCCATTCCACACCGTCCACCAGTGCTGCCTCGAAACACTGATGGCTTGCCCAAGCGTGGCTTCTTCATGCCGCCCATCGTTAATTACTTGGATGGTTCCTCCAATAAATGATCAAATAGACTGTAATTGAATATTTAATCATAACTTGGATCATTACTTGGTTACAATCCATGAAATATACTGTACAATGTGGCCCCCCCAGTTATAAGTTGGTTTATAAACACCATGAACTATAGTAGCATAAACCATTGTTATTGGAATTATAATCAACTTAGAGCTATCTTGGTGGCCCCACATTGTACCAATTATATCCAGTTATCCAGTGGGGAAGGGTTTGATCCAGTGACTGGCCATTGGCACTTCATTTGTCCTACAAGGTGCTTTGGGCAAATGCCGTTCACATGATTTACCATGATTTACCAATTTTCACCCAGCTAAGCGCTGACGCATATCCCATGTACGTTTATCCAGTGATTATCCTAGAGGAAGTGCCCCCTAGATAGCTAAGTTGGTTGGGCTAAGTACGATAACCAGGGTTTATGGTGGATATATCTATGATTATATTAAATACAATTAATTATAAACCAAGTTGAAACTGGAGAAGGGGCCACTTTCTATCTCCATTTAGCCTAGCTGTAAACGAAATGACCTCTCGTTAGGGGGGTCCCTTCCTGTAGTAACACCAATCATGTACCCTCTGGTAAACTAACATAGCTATGGAAAATCACCATGCTATCCATGGGTAAATCCACTATTTCTATGGCCATTTTCAATAGCTATGTTAATTCAGCTGTAAATCCCATGAAATGCCCATGTTCCTATGGTTTTCCTATGGTTTTCCTATGATTTTCCTATGGTTTTTGTTAATTTACCAGAGGGTATTGTACAAGCTGGTGCCACTCATACATACCCAATGAACCTTTTGATCGGCCAACCTGGGCTAGGACCCAGGGGACTCAGGACCCGGGCACCTGGTCATCATCTTTCACCACTAGAGTTTAACCTTAGTTAATGAGGCCACCTATAGATGATTTACCTAGTTAATAGTGGTTGATCATGGAAACATCAACAATAATGGATGAATAGTGGATAATTTTTATACCCGACCTGGTAGTCACGTTTACGGTTTGCGACATGGAACATGGATGAGAATGGCCCATAGAAATACTGGATTTACCCATTGATAGCATGTCCATTCTCATCCCATGGAAATTATTCATGGAATGTATTGCAGACCTTTTTTGGGAATCATGTTTTTTTCATCCAAGTGTTGCAACTGTTGGAACATACCTTTATTCTAGAGGCAACATTCCCATATCCAGAAAATCTTCGCATACCATGTTTTCATCGTACTCCAGACCTGGGTTTTGGTATGTTACTTTGATAGGCATTTCAGCTCAATCTGGAGGGAACAGTTGGGCCACGGCGAATCCACTGAATGCCCCTCCACAGCTTTCTATCCCCTATGTCGTTCCAAAGCAGCTGTGGACGTTGAATGAATTGAAGGCTGCTTTGATAAGGAAGTTTCTTCATTTGTCTACCGAAGAAGGACAGGGTTGTCAAGGGTAACGTTTTTAAAGGTTGGCTGAGTAAAAATTAGAAAGTTTCTTCCCCGGGGCCTCACCCAAGGTGAACTCGGAAAAATAGAACCCAGTGGTGTGCCCCTGGAAGTTTGGGCTGGCTTTGGGATTGGAATTTTGGTTCTGGCCCCGAAATTTCCCTATGTGGTCTCTATACCAGCCACGCATACTCGGAATTCTTCGCATTCCACAAATTCTTCGCACTCCAGCGAGGGCATCGCACTCCACAGCTAGGGACGTGCACATACTATAAAATCCACGCACTCTGCAAGATCTTCGCACTCCATAAAATCTTCGTACTCGGTGATTTTTCGTTTTTTGCGTTTTTTTTTTTGTTGTTTTTTTTTTTCGTTTTTTTTTTGGCTAAAATCGCCTGGAATCACGTTTTCTGGAATATGGGCAAGGTAGCGGTTTCGCGTGAGACGTCTGTAGTTTCACATACTATCGCATTCCAGGCCATTTTGGCCAAAAATGACCCCCAAAAAAAAAGAAAAAAAAACCTCAGCAGGGTGAAATGTGATAATTTTCTGGTATATGATGGAAAAAACTGGTGTTGGATCCATGGGGAAGGTCGAAGGGGGCCACGCATACTGTTTTATTTTCGCATTCCAGAAAATTAGCGCACTCCAGGGGTGGCATCGTACTCTATCGGTGGAATTAGTTTGCACGGAAGAAAACAGGATCGTCGATGATTTGTGTTCCGAGATCCTGTTGTGCAGGGCTCTTTGCGGGGCCACAAAGATGTCAAGAAAGATGGGGATGGCGCTGCTGGTGAAAGGCCAGCCAAGCGTGCCAGAACATAAGCTTAAAGCTTATGAATTGGGTTTTGAGATCCTGAAAAGTGTAGATGACAAATTCCCATAAGAACATTATGAATCCATTTTTGGAAAGCTCAACATTATTAATTATGACATTTCCAGAAATTGTTGAAAGTAAGGATCTTCTTTGCGGAAGAACATGTGCAGTCGACAACGTAGGTGCCAGAAGAAAAGGAGTACTTGGCAAACTGTATGAAATACAAATTTCACCTGAAAGGGGTCTTCGCAATTCCCTGAAATTTCCCAGCTATTTTGGCATGGAATATGTTCGGCCCTGGAATATGGGCAAGAAATTGCTAGATTTATATACCTTTTTATCATTATATGTAATTATATATGTACATATATATATGTATATCTATATATATTCCAAGAATAGATTGATATATATATATACACATATTGAGATATATATATATATATATATATATGATCCCATGTTGATAAGTATCATACGTCCCCGCTTTTTGTCCGTCACCAAGATCAGCTACAGCTCACCATGGCGCGCCTATCGCAGCACCGCCACCGTGCGATGTCGGGAGGCGAGACGAAACCCAATGGGACCCCTGTCTGTGTCTGATGGATGGATAACATCTGGTAATTCAACATAGCTGTTGAAAATCACCATTCTTAATGGGAAAATCAACTTTCTCTATTGGCCATCTATTCAATAGCTAACTGTCAGAAATTACCAGACGGTATATTCCATCAATCACCATTACTAACCATTACTGACAATCATTAACCATTATATAAATCACCATGCTATTAATGAGTAAATCAGCTATAAATGGCAATTTTCAATAGTTATGTTAGTTGAAAATTACAATCTATATACAATAGCTAGCTATTAGAACATTGGTTTACCCATTAGAAAATATATGTATTGAAATACTCTCATGGAGTGAGTAATTACAATCCAGAGAATCTATACAATACTATAGCTATAGGAAAGGCTATAATATACTCTAATTGATTTTCCCATTCGAAAACACAGTTTTCCATAGCTATGTTAGTTCCCATCGCCGTCCTCGGGCTGGGGTGGGACATGTTAACGTGTCACGGATAGCTCACGGCATTTTTTTCTCCGTGAACTCTGGGGTTGGGGTCGGTTTTTAGTATATGTAGTATATGTCGATGATGATCATGTTTACATGTTATATATATATATTATATATATATATGTTTCTTTTAGTGGTTGTTGTGTGTGTTTTGTGTGTGTGTATCATTGAATTATTATATATATATATATTATGTGTTTTTGAAGCACTTGGCAATCCGCGTGCAACGCTCGCGAGAGAAATTCAGAGGCGCCCCTAAGTGACCAGTGTCCCAGAGACGACCCAGGCGTTTTTCAGGGTGAAACCGATCTCCCGCAAGCTTGTTTGGAGTACGGTGACGTGCACCCTGAATTGACCCAGATTGGTTTTTTTAATTGCCTCAGATGTTTAGTGTCCGTTTAGTATTTGTCAAACTCCATGGAGGTGTGTTAATAATCATCCATTGGTGTCACCAGTTGAATTTTTCAAGTTGGACAACGCTTATCCTAACAATCATAGTTTCTTACCTTCTGAAAGTAGTTTTACCAATTTAGTTATCCATTTGTGTGGGTCAACTGAGGCTCATACAAGGTGGTGCCCCCCAGTTAGAAGTTGGTTTACAAACCCCATTAACTATAGATATATAAATACCATGAGTCCTAGTTATAAACCAACTTAGCTATCTAGGGGGCACCACATCGTATAATGCCCAAATTTGAGGCATGGATTGTGCTCCAACAGATACTTGGAGGTTTACGGCATTGACCTTTAGCACATAAAATAGGTGGTGCCCCCGGTCGATAGCTACCCTCTGGTTATTGCTGACATAGCCATGGTATAGATGGCCCATAAAAATAGATGGTTTACCTATTAATAATGGTGGATTTTTCCATGGCTATGTTAAATAACCAGATGGTAAGTTGGTTTTTAATTTTAATGACTATAGGACTTAATAGGACTTATGGATTTATGGTAGATATATCTATAGTTCATGGGATTGTAACTAATTTGTAAGGTAGATGTAGTAGATATATCTATAGTTCATGGGATTGAAACTAACTTATAACTGGGGGGGCACCACCTTGTGATATCCCAACGAACATCTATGGAAATCTTCATGTATCCCCATGAACCCTTGCTAGGAGCTGATTCAACCTCTGGCTGAGTATATCATTCAATCATGTTTTCGGTATAAAGGAAACAATGTTTAGCTACAAAGTGGGGCCTCCTTCCGTTTATATCTTGATTTATAGCTCCATCCAACTATAGAGATACATCCTCCTCAAGTCCCAGTTCTGTAGCTGTAAACCAACTTAGCTATCTCTAGGGGGCTCCGCATTGTCAGTCAGCCTGAAATTTCAGTTTCTTTCTAGCAGCCAATGTCCTCAGCCAAACTCAAACCCAAACTTGCAAGTGAAATCATTAAAACTCCACTGTGGTTCGCAAGCTACGGAAAATGTTAGATGAAATGTTTCTGAAATTGCAACCAGAAAAATGACGTTACCACTTTGGAGTTCTTATGGACAATTGCGGAGGACATCACGCTATCTCATTCAAGCTCTACGTTACTAACGTTTTCTAACCACCGGCCAACATGTCGCCGTTTAGAATCACTATTCGTTCCAAGTTCCATTCTCAAATGAGTTTTTATTTTGTTCGTTTACATCACTGAAATCGCATTTGCTACCCATTGAAAGCACATAACATCATCATATCTGCTAATCAAATTCCACTTCTTGCCAGCACATTTCCACCATTCAGCTCAAAAATCACCACTTCCCATCATGTTTCCACCATTTTTTCCAGCTCAACTCACCATTTCCCACCCCAAAAGTACCATTTTTCCCGCAGGAACTCCGCCGTTTCCGGCGCCAGGACCGGCTGATGCTGCACAGCTACGGTGACTCGGAGCTGGTCTGCGGCCTCGATGCGGCCGGCACCGGCGGCGCGTGGCGAAGTCCCAGGGGGATGCTGGCCATCACCAAGCACCATGGATGGAGGGAATTTCCTGAAAATGGTGAACATACCCGGCCTGGTAAACTAACAGTTTAAAATGGCCCATAGAAATAGTTTGTGGATAATCTATTTTTATCTATCCATGGATAATTTTCCTATGGTTTATAGATGTTGGTGAACAAAAACCTCCAATTTCACTATGGTTTATAGATGTTTATAGGTGATATATCTATAGTTTATATCCCATATATTATGGAAAAATCAACTATTTCTTAATGTGGTGAACATAACTCCAATGGTTTTAACCACATGAATCTTGACTGGTTGGTTGAGTTGATAATGATTGATAATGGAAACATCAACAATAATGGATGGATAATTTTTATACCCTCTGGTAAACTAACAGTTTGCTATTGAAAATGGCCCATAGAAATAGTTGATTTACCGAAACCTAAAGATAGTGATTGTCCATAGCAAACTGTGAGTTTACCAGAGGGTAACTCCAATTTCACTATGGTTTTTATGATACGCAAATCACTATAGTTTATGTAGGGTTCATGAACCAATTTATAGGGTTCATGTCCAGGATGTTAAGCGTTAAACATGGTGACTCAATGGAAATGTGATGGCAATGATATGGAAAAATTATCTAAGTTTCAGTTTTTGACCATGAAGAAATTGGCGATTTCCTGAGGGATTTCTGAGGGGTGGGAAGTTCTATAAGGTGATTGATCTAGGTGATTTTATGATTTTAATGGTGACTTCATGCAGATTCAATGGTTATTTTATAATGGAGGACTTCCTGCAGAAATTCCATGTAAACCCAATGGCGGATGGGGATGTTTTTTCTTTTTCCGATGGATTCTAATGGCAATACAATGGACATTTTATGGGATGTTATTATGCAATAGCTTGCGATGAGGCCATTTAGGCCATTTAAATCATTGCTATGAGTTGATCATGAAACATGGTGACCATGGTGGTGTGATGGGAATTGAATGAACCACTATGGTGATTCAATAGGATATAATGGTGATTTAACTATTGATTTTTTCAATGTGTTCATGCCGTCAGCCACCGGCTTATCAACTGATTGCAGCCATTGACTGAAACTGTAGTTCCTGAAACTATCATGTTTGCTGGATAGGCTACAACTAGCTACTTGGGGGTCCATCCCACGTAGTAGATACGGTTAAAAAAACAAGTTATATATGGGAATAGCCCCATATATGGGTTGTATATGGGTTGTATATGGGTTATATATGGGTTATATATGGGTTATATATGGATTATAAACCACTTAAGAAGTGAGATGCACATCCAAGTATTCATGGCCCATCTCAATGTAAACTGCCATCAAAATCCAAGAATTTGTGGACGAATGATACCAGAATTGGACCGTTGTCTTTTGGTGCAGACGAGCCCCTTTTTTGTTTGCTGGTAAGAATCATGTTGTTTACTTAGATGGGCCATGGGATTAGCTAAGTGGTTAGAAACTGGGGATATAAACCCTCTATATCCCAATCAAACAATCCATTTACTAACTAGTTAACCAACTCCATGGCCCATCTAAGTACCTTACGGTTTCCCAACAAAACATTGATCCGTTTATCCCAACAAAACCTGCATTGATTACATCCCAGCAGCCCCACTATATTCGCAGTGGATCCCAATGAATCGCATTTCAACCGTGGACTTTCCCACCAACAATCTATTGAAGATCTAGAAACAATTCATATTGCTTTAGTCTTCATTTTGCTGGTTACTCTTCAAGTTTTGCAGGTGAAATCTCCATGTTTGCATTTTTTCTTTGTCAAATCACAAAAAATGTCGTTGGTTACATCCCATTCAACCATCATTAATGTGTTGATTATGTCCCCTTGGAATCATTGGTCATAAACCTTGGTCAATTCTCCATGCTTGCATGGTTTTCCAGCATTTTCCACTGACATCCGACTCAAGCTGAGCCCATTTGGTTAAATCCCATGAAACGACCATATTTGTTGGTTCTGCCCCCTGAAATCTCCAGGGTTCCTGAATATGAATATGTTTCCATTTTTCTTCGTTAAATCCCATCGAAAGCCTATTTTTGGTTGGTCAAATCATGTTAAATCTCACTGAGGCCTCATTTTCGCTCGGTTTTCCAGCACTTTAACGACCCATAAACGACCCAAGATGACCCAAGACTAGGCACTGTTTCTTCACCGGTTCTCCCATCTTTGACACGACCTTCATCGAGAACGGATGCTTCATGGGAGACTTCGCCGGCATCCCGGACAACTTCACGATTCCGGTGCCATGGCGGCCATGGCGCGTTGAGCGAAAGGATGCAGGTTGTGGCTGATGGCCCTTGATGGGAAAATGATTTGAAACTATGTCAAACCCATGACGGATCCATGGTGCTAGTATATATGCTAACATGACTGGGGTATATGGATGGGATCCATGGCACACCATATATAGCAGCACCACGGATACTATGGGAAATGATGGGAAATCACTATAAACTATATAAATATATCATTGTATCATATTATATCTATAACTGTGATTAAAACTGGCAGTTATTTTGAAGACACACGCAATCATGTCAGTTTCCATGCTTCGCACCCGTGCAGCGGCGCCCGCCTCCAAAATAGTGGACATGTCGCTGTGGTCCAAACGGCAAAACAGAAGTGAGTGGACACAGACGTGGTCCAAAGAAGTCGGAGAGTACTATCTCAAAACTCTGCAGGAGACAGGCACAGACGTAACAGAAGTATGGACCCGCAAAAAGACCTTCAAAAAGAAGAACAGTAAAAAGAAGGCCTTCAAGAAGCAAACGCTTTGCCAAGGAGAATGGTGTGAGACACACCAAGTATGCCTGACTAGCCATAGATTACTGATTACCTAAGCTGGTACCAATGATCATTCTGAAAGCTGGGTCACTCATAAAATCCTTCGGTCATCTATAGAATCTATAATTATAGGTTTCATACCAGCCATAAACCATAAATGGAAGGTCTTAGATGGCCCTAGATAACATAACATATATCTTCCTAGATGCCACTCCCTAGATATCATAAACCCAAAAATTCGCCAACTTCGATATCTAGGAAGGTCCAGTCCAGGTTTTTTCTTGGGATCCAGGTGATGGCGAACAATTTTCGGGATTCGCATCTGATGGGGATCAACCATATCCCCAATTTCACCATTTTTATACTGCTTGGTGGTTTGGAACATTTGGAACATTTGGAACATGAATGGATTATGACTTTCCCATAATATTGGGAATGTCATCATCCCAACTGACTTTCACTCCATCATTTTTCAGAGGGATAGGTATACCACCATAGGTGTGAACCATTCCCAGCCATGGCTGGTTTATGACATTCTTTTACCTCCAAAAATCGAAAAATTGTTCAGGGAAACAAAAGACGACAACACTGCGGGTATACAATCTCCTGTAGATCCAACTGACATGTTTGGGCACTGCTTGTGGATTAGATGGTGACTTAAAGGAACTTAATTGTAACCGGCAAGTTATGGCATCAAGCGTACCATTTTGCAGGGACAAAACATGATGATAGAATGGAATATCGGGCAATGTGGTGCCCAGTTCGTTAGCAGATTGAAACACATAGAGTTTACTGTAGCTTATGGCACCAACTCAGAACTGCGGCACCACCTTCAGTGTGCATATATGTACATAGTCATTTTTTAAATGTATATATTGTGAAATTTAAACGCCCATGTGAAGGGAACCTTCCAAAGCAAAGTTTGATTACCGGAATATTCCCAAAAATAAAACTAATAAGTAATGGCTAGGACAATAACCGTTCCTACCTAGCGTTGTGTTTTCCAAAACGCTCTCCGATGCATTTCCGGTGTCTTTATTTTTGTTTGCCATAGTTACAATGTAGGCCCCCCCAGTTATAAGTTGATTTATAAACACCAGTAACTAGTTCGTTATTTGCGTACCATAAACCATAGTGAAATTGGAGTTATAAACGCACCAACTGAACGCTATCGTAAACGGGGGCACCACTTTGTATAAACCTGTAAAACTTTTATGGCTTCAACTTCTACCCGTCTCCTGCTTTCCCCGATGGGAATTTACGGCGTTGGGAAACCTGGCATCTTTGGAGACTCAAGTGACTTAAGCCTACAAGGTGGTGCCGTCCAGTTGTAAGTTGGTTTATAAATCCCATTAAGTATAGATGTGTATATATATATATACACCATGTAGTTTTTTGCGTACCATAAACCATAGTTATTGGAATCATAACCCAATTAAATAGTTATTGGAATTATAACTCCATTTAATAGTTATAAGTACCATAAACCATAGTTGTTGGAATTACAACCCCATTAAATAGTTATAAGTACCATAAACCCTAGTGGATAATGGTTTTTTAATGGGTGTTTAATAGCTAAATCATCATCATAGAAATAGTTTATAGAACTAGTTTACATAAAACAATGGAAACTCACCATTGCTAATGGGTAAATCAACTACTTCTATGTCCATGTTCAATACATAGCTATGTTAGTTTACCAGATGGTATAAAAATCATATCCACTATTCATCCATCATTGTTGATGTTTCCATTACCAACCATTATTAACTAGGTAAATCATCTATAAATGGCCATTGTCAATAGCTATGTTTGTGTTACCAGAGGGTATTCATTGAAATCAAAGATCGCAGAAATCCTCTATGGATGTGTTGATTGGAAAACTATCCATGGATAGATAAATTTAGATTATCCACAAATGCGAAAATGTATCAGCAAGTGAATACATAACTATCAAGATATTCATAAATATGCCACTGCCATGTTTGATTACCAAAGGCTAAAAGGAACGAGTTTCGTGCATTGGAGCAGTACTGTGACCTACCCGTGTTGATGGTTCGATGGGGATTATACTCCACAACATATTGGGGAGTGATTTGACCTGGATCTTGTGAAACTGTGTTTTTTTACTGGTTGGTGGTTTCAAACATTTTTTATTTTCCATAATATATGGGATGTCATCCTTCCCATTGACTTTCATATTTTTCAAGATGGTTATTGCACCACCAACCAGTTTATATCTCCAGTCGCAAATCCATGACTTGATGAATCTATAGGGCATATGTGTTATCTTTTTGGGGTGATAGTCACTGATAATCCATCATGAGAATCTGGGAATCTTTCTGAAAACATCCAGTAGAATGGAGTCACAGAGGGTTTTGAACACTGTGCATTGGGACACTGTGGTGTTGTGCAGCTTAACATGAGCTTTGTTTGAACTTTACTGTGGATGGTTGCGAAATCCTGCACCACCAAAAGGATGGTTGAAAGCCAAACAAAAAATGGGATGTTTAGCATCTATCAACTGGCGCAGGATTTCATAACCATCCACAGTATTTGTGCAGAACTAGGTATCCAAGTTATGTAGTCTCACCTTCATGGGTTAGATTTTGATTTAGTGTCACCATGTTTGTTGTCAACCCTCTACCGTTGCTTTCATATATTCTGTGACTGTCCTGCGGGAATGCAATAAGTGGTTCATCATCGTTTTACCTATTTGACTTAGATTTGCCACTGTCCGGAATGCTGCGTTTTGCGACAAACTCATTTTCTCAAATCCATTTCATGATGGTATAGGATCCATGTCTGGTATATATGATAACATTTACCATCCATATACCCCAAATGTTAGCATATATACCAGCACCATGGATCCGTCATGGGTACTGGTATACTTTGGACTAGCCGTGGGTATACAAATTTTCACCTCGCTTCGCCCTTTTGCCTCAGCTTCCCTGTGCCCTCCATGGCAGTCATGTGGGCCAACCCACAGGTCGGAACATCAAAAGTTGAGTTTGAAGGGTACCCTCCGGTAATTTAACATAGCTATTGGAAATGACCATTTATAGTTGATTTTCGCATTAAACATGGTGATTTTCCATAGCTATGTTAGTTTACCAGACGGTAATTTGAGTTGACTGAACAACTGACTATGGCCCATGTAAGTGAAGCAACAAAATGTGGTGCCCCAGTTCTGTTTATTGGTTTCTGGGTCAATCTTAGATGGGTACTTTAGTCCTTTAGTCTTTTGATATCAATGGGAATATCTACTTACCACCAAAGAATTTATTTGTTTGCAGGTTTTGTCAACTCTGGGAATGTCAATTGCCACACAACCCACCATGTTTCTTTCTTGTTTATTGTTTTATATTGTTTCAACTCATTAACCAGTCCGAGATACCATCAATCAGATAATACGCATTCTGTTAACCCACCTTTTCAGCCAACTTTGCGAACGACCTGGGAACCCCCCTCGCAATATATCCCATTCCCGATTTAATCCCATGAAATCACCGTTTCCGGTGGTTTCTTATACTGGAAATAGAGATGTTCTTGGTTTAATTGCATGAAATCATCATTTCGGTACTTTGGTTGATTAAATCCTTTCACAGCTACTTATTGTTGATGAAATTCCAGGAAATCACCATGTTTCGTTGGTAAAACAAAATCCACAAACATCACACATTGCCGTTCAGAGTACCAACCCTACAATGTTGGGCCCCCTGGTTAAAAGTTGGTTTATAAACCCTATGAACTATCGTTATATCCAGCATAAACCATAGAATTCAGCCACTTATGTTCGGCAACTGAACGCTTTTTCGAACGGGGACCCCATCCTGTAGCTATGGCAGCTCCAGGTCTTCTTCGAGCGCACTGCTGGCATTCTCTTCTGGCATAAGCCGACCGAGTGGCTGGTGGGCTCCAGCGTGCTGGAAGGAAACCATGGAAATGGCAGGCGCCGGACAACGCAAAGCTCGGAGTGATGGGATTGTTGGGAGATTTTGGGATGGAAACCAATCTGTTGTGCTTGGAAGGGTTGCAGATATAGATTTTCCAGTTTATATGGTTAGTATAGATAAATATGTAAATCTACCAAAACTCATCTGTGCAATTGTTCATCTCTCATCTGGCCAGCTGGCTCCACACCCGCCGCTTTAGCGAGCCTATTTTCGACCCTCCGGAGCCGCAAATCATTGGCAAAACACAGCGTTTCGCGACTTTGCTACCTTTCCCCGCGCCTGCATCTTCTGTCTTCTGACTCTTTTTCTTCCCTGATCTTCTTTCTTCTTCTCTTCTCTTCTCTTCTCTGACTCTTCCCACCTCTGCTTTTCATCTGTCCATATTGTCGGAAGTTTGACTTCTAAACTTCCTTCGAATATTGACAATACCTATTGATTATTTTGATAGTACCTATGATACAATGATAATACTGATAATTTTGATCAATATAATGCTATTGTCGACAGATTTTCGTGATATTTGTTTCAGATATTGATCAATAAATACCCTGTGTATTTTCATTTCAATTATTACTAGCCCATGGTTTTGACAATAGCTATGATATTAATCAATTTAATGGTATTGCCCAGTTACTATAATGATAAGTTATAACTGCTATATACCCATTATATTCTCTCATTTCCATATTATAATAGCTATTCAATAGACGATTTAACGCACAAAAATGGAGGTTTTATGGGATTTAGTGTGATTTATACTTAACTTAGACAAAGATAGAAAATAAAGACCCCTAAATGGTCCTAAATCAGTGACTTTCTATATTTTCTACTGATTTAAATTAGTGGAGGGAAGGATTATCCTTGATATTGTCAACAGCGTGGGATCTTTCAAAAAACGTCAAATTGTGGACTATGATTATATGAAGGGGTCTGCATACGCTGAAATCGTGACCTCAGCAGCTTTATGATATACCCATATATACCCTATCATGGTTATAAACAATTATACAGTGATGTCAATGATGGGTTACACATGGCTCTATTTATTTGTGTATATTGTTTGGGATGACTACTAGTGTGGATCTTCCATCAGGAATATCATCCCAAAATGACACCCATTTTGATGGGCTTCTACGGGTGATATGAGCGATCAGACAAAAGAAAACCATAGTGGTTTTCACTGCATGTCACATACTATTACTATAACTTATATTTCATGTGTACATATACATATATATGCCAAGCCAAGACAAAACGCCAATATATACATATACATTCCTCCTAGAAAATCATGGCAAGCTTGTGACAAACATGCAATGTGAGGCCCCGTTTACGATAGCTAAGTTGGTACAAATAACTCTAATAACTATGGTTTATGATATTTTCCTATAGTGAATAAGGTTTATAGATCAATTTATAACTAGGGGGCCCACATTGTGATCGAGAGCACTGGTTGTCTTGTTTCGCATTTGTTTATGTCGTGTCTACTGAATATAGCATATGTGATCACATAGCAATAGTTTGTTTCAGCTCAGTTTTGTTCCACTTCAATTTGCCAGTTGGACGGGGCTACATGATGGATGCGACATGTCAAGGGGGGTTGTAACCAAAAAGGTGCATCTTGTCATGGATGGGGTTGATACCTCGCGATGTTGATGCAAACAACTATGATGACTACAATGTGGGGCCCCGTTTACGATAGCTAAGTTGGTGAACATAACTCCAACAACTATGGTGCATGATATTTGTAACTATCGTTAATGGGCCCTACTGGGGTTCATAAACCAACTTATAACTGGCGGGGCCACTTTGTAGGGTTTATCAGGGATATATCTACAGTTCCATGGGAACATCAACCGCTTGAGAACTTCGTAGCTTAATGAGGTTTTGTGAAACCAAGCTCCAGTTGAATGCGCAGAGTTTTTGGCTCCTACCCGCAAGATGTGCTATTTGTCGTATCTCCCCGCAATGTTTAATCGGGAAAAATACAAAGATGAGGAGAACGTCGGCATTTATTTTGTTACCCAAGATATAACGATGAGTTACTTGGTGGTTCCTTTCTTGTTACAGAAGTTGCAACTTAGTTGCGGCACTTGTCGTGGTTGGAGAAGTTGCAAGTGAAGTTAGTGAAGTTATGGTTTAATTGTAATTTAATATTAGCCCTTAAATTCTCTAAGTTTAACTTACTGAACTTGTAACTTCTTTAAGTTGTTTTGAAGCTAGAAAAGCTTTAAGAAAAAGCTTATTTTATTTTTATTTGCTACAAAGGCTGGCGTGAAGAGAGATCAATTTGTTTGGTTTTGATGCTTTTCTCTAGAATGTTTTGTTATAGCTGAAGATGATTTTGCATCCCCAATGGGCCGCAGTAATGGTACTTCTCTATAGATGGGAAGTGGCTGCTCATTGGGCCGCCTTGAAACTAATCCCAAGGGCTTGAAACTAATTATTGACCGTTTCATTGAAACCAGACCTCAGTGAACTGAACTTTAAATAATTACGGTACCATTGACAATTAGCTGGGCCGCCTTCGAATCTAAGATTTTTGAGTCTGAAGATTCAACTTTGAAAAAGTATAAAGTGAAGTGGCTTTGCAATGATAGTTTTGTGATGCAGCGGATGTGCAATAACAAATTTAATTTTGACAGATTTGGAAAGCTTTTCGCTCTGCATAGTGCAGTATGATTCGAAAAAATCAACAGAAAAAATATTAGTAAAAGGTGAAAATGTTACACGCAGTTATACATTTTTATACATTGTTATACATTTTGATGTTCCAGTTATACATGTATAACTTCGTTTCTGTTTGAGTTATACATGTATAACTTGATTTCTTTTTGAGTTATACATGTATAACTCGAACCCCGTTTTAGTTATACATAGTTATACATGTTTATACATTTTTATACATTTGGTTTTTTATTTTGTTTATAAGTTTTTTTTATGGTTTTTGATAATCAAGTACATGTGAAACGAGTTGATTTACATTCACAGCTTTGTCATTTTTTGAAGGTGTGTTTGAATTTGTGATTGGAAAATGTTGGGCTTGTGATTTGAACTTGGCTTGAAACATTTGTTAAGGCGACATCTATCACGCAAACATTGCTGCATTTTTCCAGCATCGACAACGACATCAAAACTGACTTCACCGTTTGATGTAGTCCAAGTCAGCATCTCACTTCTGCTTCTTGTTCTTCTTTTTTCTCGGTTTTCTTGTCCATGGTTTGGGCCATGGTTTGGTCGGTCTGCTGTGGGTGTCAGGGGCAGCATCCTCGAAACGAAAAGCCAAAATCGCAATGTTTTGCGAGTTCCAAAAAAATTGCATTCTAGCAACATATAACATCTCTCCACGCCAAGCCGTTAAGGAAGAGAATAGAAAAAAGTATGATTTTTTAACATTGAAAAAGATAACTTCCCTAAGTTACTTGTAAGTTTTTTTCCGGTTATTTTTTAACATCATTGTAAAAAACTTAGCAGAACTTAGCAACTTCTTCACGTCCAATAACATACATATAACTCATCCAAATTCAGCTCCCGAACTTACAAAACTTACGACATTTACAAGGCTGTTACACCCAACTTGTAACCCAGCTGCAAGTTACATGCAAGCTCTATTAGCAGAAAGGAACCACCAAGTAGGAGTTGGTTGCAAGAAAGCCGGCAGCGTTCAAAAGCCGGGAAAAACACGCGTAGTTGAACCAATGCCACAGCGGCAGCTGGGCATTCCAAGATGTCATGGTCGGGCTCTCTCTCAGGGTCAGGTATTATTGACAAGCGCGGGCATGAGCGGGCATTGTTTAGAGCGGGATTTGTCGCCATGGAAACAACCGTCCAGAAATCACATGAACGTGCCAGTCGGATACAGCTTGCACATTACAGCAACCTCAAAACCTGAAATGGTGTATCCCAAAAGGGCCTTAAATCAGGATGTGGATGTATGAGAATTAGTTCATCAACAGACATGCTGTGTTAATGGGATTTGATTGGGATCTCATGGGTACGTTGAAGGGATCGCATGTATATAGCCATACTGACGAGGCAGTGCCCCAGTTTGTTAACTGGCTCATAGCCAGGTTAACCAGGACCAACATTTTCCCCTGGGGGTCATTACCTTGCAAACCATGATGTGAAAACACGTTTACGAAGTTCGAAACCCGCAAGCTGGGATCATCCTACGGCACTGTGTACCAATTGGTGAAGTAACTATAGTTACAGACCAGTTGCGATTCGTTGGACCCTCCAAGTAGGTAAGTTGGCTCATTTTACCATGAAATAACTGCTGGTTTTGTGGTGGGTATTGACATCTATTAAGTAAATTACCTGTTGAATTTATGGTGGATATGTACGGAAATGTTTGAAATATCAGCAGTTGGACGGCTGAAATTAAACCACCAAACACATCATGACACATCTATACTGAAAAATGTTCTCCTAGTAGTTCGGAAGCGCCAGTTTTATTTTGTTATATTGGGATCCTTCGATGGGTTTGATCGGTAGGGAACCATCCGTCGTGGGTGAGTTTGGTCAACCAGCAACTCAGGGTATCACCTATTTAGATGGGCCAGCATTTTTTTTATCCCAGTACAGCTTCATGGGTATTGATAACCGCTATGGTTTTAACATGATCTCAAGGTACTAACCGGTCAACCAACTCCAGAACGCCAGTGTAATGCGTTAAAACAATGATGGAAGAGCTTCAGAAACTAAGCATGGTGCTACAACGGACCACTGACAAGTTGAATCAGTAATGGAGGGCCCAAGGGTCAACCTTGGTTTGGTCAATATTTTTGGATCCACAACGGAGAACAGAAATTCATAAACAGTATATATATATATATGTATATATATATATATATGCATACATATATATATACACATTATGTACTAAAAAGAAAATGCGCACATACGCAATTATCCACCATTGGCGGCTATGATAAAATGCAGGGATATACGCCAGTGCAAAAATTGTTATATTCGTTTGGCGGAGGAGGTGGTGACACAACTGTGGGTACTCCATCAGGTGGAATCACCTCAAAATGACACCCATCTCCAGTTTGGTGTCTTCGGGGCAAATCAGCGAGGAGTCAGAAGGAAAGAAAACAGCTGGCTGACATCTATCGGGTGTTACACTGCCCCGTATATTTGGGATTATCATAAAGAGATCGTTTTCTTGGAGTAAGATGTTCCTC
>CAMXCT020006500.1:848208-858208 GCA_947184155.2 Cladocopium goreaui
GAAATCCCATGAAATCCCATGAAATCACCATGTCTCTTTGTTAAATCCTCCATGCACCAAAATTGCTGCAAGGTGGTGCCCCCAAGATAGCTAAGTGGGTTTATAACTCTAATTTCACTAGGACTTATGGTAGATATATCGAACTAGTTAATGGGATTATAAACAAACTTATTAACTGGGGGGGCACCACATCATAAACCCCATTTTTTGGGATTAGTCAGCAACAAATGAGATCAATAATAGGAGTCTGATTTGATAGGGATGTAATGGGCATATCAAACAGTAAATGGTGATAGTATGTTCAAGTTGCAATGACACCAGGAAGTAAAAGACTGGGAACATCCGCTGGTGAAGGGTAGGAGTTTTGGTTCCTTTGCATATGGCAAAATGCGGATTTGAAAATCACACTGGATAAAGGAACTTGGAACTGTCCAGGAAGAAGTATAATTTGCATAACATGATTTGGATACTATTACAGGTTGGTGGTTTGGAACAGTTTTTTTTCCATATACTGGGAATAATCCTTCCCATTGACTTTCATATTTTTCAAGATGGTTATTGCACCACCAACCAGATTACTCTTTTGTGGCTAAGACTGGTGAAGGGCAAGATTTTATTGGACAAAAAAAACGAAAATGTGGTGACGAGGGGCTTCTAAAAGCTCCATGTCTGCAGGGTGGAAAATTGTGGAACTGCTGTTATGAAAAACTTGAGGCTGTTGAGTGGTACAATGTGGGGCCCCGTTTCCCCGTTTACGATAACTAGGTTGGTTGAGTTCACTACAATAACTGCTGGGTTAATACTTTGAAAATGTTTGTTGAATGGGATTTAATAGGATTATATTTAACTAAGTTTGTGAACAAAATTCCAATAACTATTATTTGTGATACGCAAAGAGCTATAGTTTTAGACCAACTTAGCTATCTAGGGGGGCCCACATAGTATATCTTTCCCAACACCAGGCTGCTATGCCGCGACGATACGCATGAAACAAGACGGTTGACTCGTAACCCATGGGAAGCAGATGGACCGAGATCATCGATCAATACATGTGCTCTCCTAAATCATTCTCTGCCATCCGGCACAGTCCACATCTGCTACCGTCTGATTATTTAACATAGCCATGGAAAATCCCTTATAAATGGAGGTTTCTAGCTGGGAAAATCATCTATTTCTATGGGCCATGGCTTCCATGGCTATGTTAGTCATAACCAAAGGCTAAATGTTTCAGAGCATACTGAAGCTGAAGTGCAGCTTTTGTCCAAGTACTTGGCTTTTTCACAGGGCAATCCAGGTACTATCCAGTTTACTAAGTTTACCCACTGCGCTGGGGCAATAGTTGAAGAAAAAATGAGCTACAAAAAATGACCTGCAACGCGGAGATTTCAGGATTTCATTTTTGATAGATAAAAACACTTTGAAGCTAGCTAGTTTGATGGTTAGATAGCTACAAGGTGGTGCCTTCCCAGTTATAAAATGGTTTATAATCCCATTAACTATAGATATCTCTACCATAAGTCCTAGTTACTAGAGTTATAAATCAACTTAGCTATCTTGGGGGCACCACCTTGTAGTTAAATAGTTAGCCAGATAGATAGTTAGTAAGCTGGTTAGATAGTTTGTTGCCTAGTTAGATAACTACATAGTTTTTTGGTGAGTTCATTTGGCTATAGTTACTTTGCTAGTTAGCTGGCTGTTAGCCAATGTTAAATGTCTTTAGAGTGACACATCTTCCCAGGCCCCCCATGATTTGTCAGGATGTGACACAGAACATGACCAAAGGTCCAGGACGGGCTTTCACGTCACGCATGTGAGGAGGATTTGACCATTGAACAGTGGGATTTCACCAATCAATTTTGAGTCTGCCTACCCCGATCAAGTTTACCCCAGTTATATCCAGTTATAAACCAACTAGGGCGTCGTTTTGAGACCACTCTTCCAAGTTAAGGAGATTTCCCCATGACATATATCCCAGTGTAGAATCCATACAATCTACTCATGTAAATGGGGTCATTTAACCATTTTGTGCCAGGGGAACCATTCAGAATACCTCTTTTGTTTGGGTAGAATCCAGTTGGGTATCCTATCAATTTATAAGGAATTCAGTTGGTTACCCTACCAATTTATAGGAATCCAGTTGGTTATCCGACCAATTTATAAGGAATCCATTTGGTTATCCTACAAATTTTTAAGGGGTAACTACAACCAACAATTTCAGAATGCCTATCAAAGAACCAGTTTTGGATGGGATGCCATTTATCGCTATTTTCTCATGGCTCAGATCTCAGATCTCCTCGGCATAACCCTTTCGAAACTCGCTATTTCGCGGACCTGAAGTGGTTGGAATTCCCTTTGGTTCCTACATTTCTTTGTTAAATTCCTAGTTGTCAACCAACTGATCTTTCATCAACAGTCCTGCTGCTTAATCCCGATATTTGTTGGTACCCCATGGGGAAATCCCATGCAATCTCCATTTGTTCTACCTGATGCGTTGGTTCCAGGATTACCATTTCAGTCTCTTGAATCAATTTAGGTCGCACTATTTTGTTTCATGGATTTCCCATATTTGTGTTGTTTACTTTACAGTAAACTATAACATAGCTTTGTAAAATCACCAGTTTCATAGTTTAATAAGTAAGATTGTTCTTTGGGCCACCTATACCATAGCTATGTTAGCTTTCTGTATGTTTACTGGAGGGTAAATCCACCAGTTTTGGCTGTGTTCCACACTAATGGCCTGAAACTTGTGGGCCATTCGGCTACAAGGAGTACCGAAACTCCAGGTGTGCAGCGCCATGTACACGAATATCATTGAGAACGCCAAAAACGACCTGAAGAAAATCCAGGCGATCCAGGGACAATGGCAAGCAGAACGCCATCCCACCAGTGTTCCGAGAGTACGAACCAACATACGGTACTGTCTTGCTGGCTGGGCTGGCTGGACTTGCTTGCTTCGAGCTGGTTGGGATTTGTTAGTCAGCCTGCCTTCGCTGGGCATGTGGCACAAAAGGCAGCTTCGCTGGCCCTGTGTGCAGGTCTGTATACAACATGCCTGGTGGGGGTGGGGTGGGGTCTCGCGGTTGACCGTGCAGGAGCGCCACCCAGCGATCTGGGGACGGCTTGTGTGAAGAAGTGGGAAGGCATTGGCATTACTTAGATGGGCCATGGGATTAGCTAAGTGGTTAGTAACTGGGGATATAAACCTTTATATCTCAATTATGATCCATTTACTAACTAGTTAACTAACTCCATGGCTGATCTAAGTAGTCCCATTGCGGCAACATCAGCATTTTTCTAGGGAAGAAGCCATCCAACCGATCGGAGGTGGACGCAATCACCCTGTTTCACCAACTCATCGAGACGGTGCAATCAGATGATGAGCTGAACACGGCAAAGAGGTCTGTCGTAATAGGTGTAAATGGGATGGGTTAAAACTCCTGTAAGTAGTTGCTTAAGGGCTATAACATTAATCCATATTAATGTGGGTAAAGCAATCACAAAACACCCATTTGGAAATGGTAAACATACCACCTATTTCTGGTGATGACTGGGGGATGGCTTATGGCATTGTTTTAGCCACATTATAGTTATACCAGTTGGAAATTCCCCACCATGTTGGGCCCCCAAACATTCTAAATTGGTTTTTAACGCCTATTAACTATGGTAATAAGTATCATAAGCCATAGGTGTTGGAGTTATGTCATTGTTTTAGCCACATTCAGCCATTAAATCTCATGATTTTCCGGCTACTGATCCCTCCCAGGAGATTGGTTCCACATCGCCTTCGTCTGGGACTTGGGTGTAGGACTCGCAGGCGACTTGACGTCACCGTCTTTCGTGGGGAATGGATGCCATGGTGGTTCCGCTATAGGGTCTCGTTATACAATGTGGGGCCCCCGGTCGATAGCTAAGCTGGTGAACATAACTCCGATAACTATGGTTTATGGTACCTATAACTATAGTTAATGGGGTTTTTAATCCAACTTATACCTGGGGTGCCCACATTGCAAGAAAAGTCTAGATCAACCTTTGCATGGGTCGTGCTATTCCATGGGTCTGTCTGAAAATAGGTGCCTCAGAATGGCATTTTTTTTTAATGGGGAACATGATGAATAATATTGAGTACTATAACCATCAAATTTTAGGATATCTTTCTTTTCAGGCCAACCCAAATAGGAATATCTACCAGCTAAAGATTAAAATTAGATCTGGCTGGTGGTTTGGAACATTTTTTCTTTTCCATATATTAGGAAGAATATAATCCCAACTGACAATTTCATATTTTTCAGAATAGGTATACCACCAACCAGAGATTCTTTGGCAGGGAATTATTTAAGATTCACCATGGAAAAGTGCACCCTGGATGGGATAGATGGTAGGCATCTGATGGTCGCGTTACTGGGGGCGGATGAATTTTCAGCAACATTGCGGACTTCACCAACATTAACTGCGGTTTGTCTCTCCAAAATTGTGATTCAGTTTTAGATGACCAGCAAATTAATTATGCCGATTTATTCGGATTGAAAGAGTGATGTATTGAGATTTCACGAAGAAAATAGTGATTTAAGGGGAATTTACTGTACTTGGGCCACTTGGGATATATTGAGGATTATTCCCCATCTGCCAGGTGAGGGTTGTTAGATTTTATCAGAGCTGTTCTCCTCCTCCTCCGCCTCCTCACCCGCCGCCTCCTCCTCGCAGTCCAGATCCCAGTGGGCACAGCCGGACCTCCACCACGAGCTCCAGATCCCAGTTGGCACAGCCGGAACTCCACCGCGAGCTCCAGATCCCAGTGGGCACTGCCGGACCTCCACCGCGACTTCCAGGTCGCAGTGGGCACTGCCGGACCTCAACCGCGACTTCCAGATCGCAGTGGGCACTGCCGGACCTCAACGGGAAGAATGTGAGAAAAGATGTCAGATAGAATGTCAGAAGATATGCCAGATAGAATGGAAGAAAGAATGTCAGAAAGAATGTCAGAAGATATGCCAGACAGAATGTCAGAAGATATGCCAGAAAGAATGTCAGAAGATATGTCAGATAGAATGTCAAAAGATATGCCAGATAGAATGCCAGAAAAAATGTCAGAAGATATGCCAGATAGAATGCCAGAAGGAATGCCAGATAGAATGTCAGATAGAATGCCAGTAGGTATGCCAGATAAAGTGCCAGAATGTTTGCCAGATAGAATGCCAGATAGAATGTCAGAAGATATGCCAGAAGATATGCCAGATAGAGTGCCAGAAGATATGCCAGAACAGATGGCAGAAGATATGCCAGCTAGAATGCCAGAAGATATGCCAGATAGAATGCCAGAAGATATGCCAGATAACATGCCAGAAGGTATGTCAGATAGAATGCCAGAAGGTTTGCCAGTAACAAAATGTATAAATGTCATGGTGGGGATCATTCGAAGTGAAGTATTTTTTCTGGGGATATATTGTCTTTAATTTTGAGTTAATGGTGATTTAGTGGGAGGGAACCGACTTATGGTCAATGGATGTCAATGGTGATGAAACATTGACTTCACTCATACATGATGTTTTTTTATAGGATTTCAGCAGGGAACATGATGACTGCATATGCATTTAAGCAACTAACATGGGGTATTAAATCAACATAGATCAACCATTCTGCGCGGATATAGGGATGTAAATGGGGATTTCATCGCTGCATTTTTTGAGAAAATCACTTGCAAATGATTGGGAAATCGATTCAACCACCAAAATACTCATTCAATGGTACCTAGCCAACAAAACAAGGGGATTTAAGCAGCAAACATGGTGATTGAATGGATTTTTTAATGGTATAATCCTTTCACGCTAGTCTATCATGGCAAATCGACGTTTCTTTCTTTAGTTTCACACATCTAAGTATAGATCCCGGGACGCTGTATGCGCCGGGTCACAGGCACAATGCCCGGATTCACGGCCAAGGGGCCGGGCACTGGTATCTTGGTCAGACGCAGCCGCCGAGGAAGCAGGAAGTGCGAAGCGCACCGGTTCTGTTAGATCGGTGGCCTGTTTCATGTCGGCGTCGAATGAGAGGGCATTGAGTACTGCTATGGCTATGGCAGCAGCGGTGTGGATCGACACACCGCGCTGTTCGCCCATGTTTACGCATCAGTTCCCACTTGCTGAGGATCCCAGCACCGCAGGGCGGTGCTCTGAGTTCGTTACCGAAGTTGATTGAAAAACAAGTTGGTTCAGTGTTGGGTTTTGGTGCTTAAAAAAACTAGTTCGGTGGTTCGGTAAACCATCTTTTTTCAGTGGGCACCACCTTGCAGCTATAGAGCTCTTTCCAAATTTAGGCTGGTTGGTGGTTTGGAACATGAATTTTATTTTTCCATAGGGAATAATCATCATCCCAACTGACTTTCACTCCATCATTTTTCAGAGGGGTAGGTCAACCACCAACCAGTAGGGGTTGAAGATACCACCCGCATCCATAGCTAGCCTCATGTTCGTTGGTTGGATCCCCGTGTCCCCGTTTCGTACATAGCGAAGCCTGCGATGTGGGGCGCCCCTTTACGATAGCGTTCAGTTGGTGAAAACCATGGGAAAACCATCGGAAAACCATAGGATGGGTTTATAGCTGATTTCTGATTGCTAATTTGGGTGCCACATAACTCCAATTTCACTATGGTTTATGGTACTTGCTTATAACTACGTATGGGTTTACAAACTAATTTATAACTGGGGCGGCCACATTGTACTCAACAGTTTTTTGTTCAGATATATTTATTCCCAACAAACTTACAATACGCGGTACCACAGATACGGTTGTTGCTGATGTTTGCCCACTAAAGTGGTAAGATAGCTACATTATAAACCCAGCAGCAAACACAGTTATCAACCAACTTAGCCATCATAAATCAACACGTACTAGATATAAATTCATGATTTTGTGACTTAAATCATTCCCCATACTTTTTGTTGGTTTCTTATGGAAGAATTCCCCGCATCAGGGATGGGTCGCACCTACCTCTGGGTCGATGGGGTGCAAGCGGAGCCGATCGAGCCCAATACCGAGAAGTTGACGCATTTCATCTGGGTGGACCCTGAAGATCGGTGCCTCCGGCTGGATTTTGCAAGGTGGTGCCCCCCAAGTTATGTGAACGTTGGTTTATAGTCCCATGGCAACTAGTTCGATATATCTACCATAAGTCCTAGTGAAATTAGAGTTATAAACCAACTTAGCTATCTCGGGGGCACCACCTTGTGTCTATCTGTGGATTCTTCAGGGTGGAAACCGAGGGCAAACTTAGAAAAAGATCTGGAAACCCAGGGTTTTTTCATGGACATGATGTAAAAATGGTGGGTTTTCCACATGAATGTTAGTTTGCACGGGGGTACCATCCGGTGTCATCAATAATGGTTAACTGGAAAATCATTTATACATGACGTTTACTGGGAAAATAATCTTTTAAAATAAGTAGATTACCCATTGCTATGTTTGATTATCAGAAAGTCCTCAAGGTGATTGAGTGGAATAGCTGCAAACGTGGTGGTTTCATTTGATCAAGACAAACAAAGTTATGGTGATTTAACGGCAATTGACCGTTGAAGATGGTGATTTATATGGTTGGACCAAGAAGATTGGTGTCTCGAGCCAAACAGGCTGAGGGGTTAGAGTTGGATGGGAAGCTGCGGGTAGTGATGGTTTGGAATATGTTTAGATTTATTGAATCATAATTACAATAATAGTAATAGATAATATTACTTATTAAGTAGGTATGTTGGTGGAGTCAACTTTTGATACCGCAGATTGATGATGATTGGTGAGATGATTATAAACAATCAGAACAGGGTAGAAAATAATATAGGTGAAGGTTAGATTAAACAATAAATAATGCAATGTGATTTTATTGTGAAAATATTCGGACCTCAAATGTTTCCTTGTTTAGCCCTTCTATGCTTTTTGGGGCACTGATCGGAAATAACCCGTGGAGAAGGGGATGTCAACAGACATCAGAATGGGGTATCGGCTGGTACGGACGAGGTACCCCATAGTTAGCTTCATGTGGGGCCCCTAAAAGAGGTAAGATGGTTTATGGTGGACGATTCTTTGGGCCTCATATATTATAATAGAACTAAGTTGTAAGCTATTTTTGGGGACTAATGTATAGTTATGGTTTATCTAACTCCATCAGCTATGGTTTATGGTAGTTATAATAATAGATAGTTAATTGGGTTTATAAATCAACAAACATCACTGGGGGGGCATTTTTTGGGGGGGGCCGCATTGTAGCTTTATCATACTTCCAGTAGAATCATGGTGGATATATCGAACGATTGGTTCATGCAAATAACGGAGCCCCCGTTTACGATAGCGTTCAGTTGGTGAACGTAACTCCAATAACTTTGGTTTATGATACGCAAATGACTATAGTAGACTATGGTCTATAAAGCAATTTATAACTGAGGGGGCCCACATTGTGTGGCTTTAACATCGACTTTGCCAATTATGGCCACCACCCAACGTACCAGCTTACCATGCAATGTGGGGCATCCCAGTGATGTGAACGTTGGTTTTTAAACCCCATGAATACTATAGTTATTTGCGTACCATAAATCATAGTTTTTTGAGTTATGTTCGCCAACTTAGCTAGCTAAGAATCTATCATATAACTATTAATCAGTAGCTATAAGTACCAAACACTATAATAGTTATTCAGTTATTCGGGTTTGAAACCAACTTAGCTATTTTGGAGGCCCCACATTGTAGGTCAAATAGCTGTGGTAAGCACCTATCTGAAAATGAAGGGAAGCACTTGAGGAGGAACCCCTATGCTTTTTAATTCATAACACATGGTGGTGCCCCGGAGTTGTCTCTGTTGGTTTCTTTTTCCGATTAGATGAGTAAGTAGAGTTGGTTCATCACCATGAACGCAATAGATCATGAGCAAGGTAAGCAGAGAGAGGAGCTGCTCAAGGGCATTGCAGAGCAAGATAAGAAAAAGACAGATCAGGAGGAGCCTGTCCAAGTGAAGCAGGAGCCAGAAGATTCAGAAGATGAGCCTGAGGTACAAATGCTCCAAGATCTTCGCCTCTGCACAGTCTGCCATACCAAGAGCTATTTGCGCCAGGGGCTCTGTGTGAATGCCTGCTGCAGCAGCTATTGCTGCAGCAGCTATTACATGCTGCAAGCAGATGCAGGCCAGAAGCTCACCCAACGTGGCCCTGCCTCTGCAGGAAGGCGATGGACTCCAGAAAGCCAACTAAATCCAGTTAATTAAATCTCATTCGATTCCCATTAAATCACCATGTTTGTGAAGTTTGCTTGACCTAGCTTGCTAACTAATCATTTCTCGGGCACGACCTGTCTCCAACTATATTCCCATCCTATTACCATTACATCCATCAAATTCCCATTCAAGGTACATTCAATCATAAAATCCCATTAAATCACCATAAAATCCCATTCAATCACCATTAGATCCCATGAAATCACCATAACATCCCATTAAATCACCATTAAATCACCATTAAATCCCATGAAATCACCATTTGGTGATCCTGGGCTGAGGCTGGACATTGGAGGTCTGGTTTCCCCTACCAGCCCTGGAGAGTACAGCAACATCCGCGTCTACACCAGGGCAGTGCCTGAAGATGAGGCCGCTCCGTTCAGATCAAAGAAGGAAAAATATGTTACCCTCTGGTAAACATACAGAAAACTATGGAAAATCACCATTTTTTCATGGGTAAATCAACTATTTATATTTAAAAAAAAGATATCTACAATGTGGTGCCCCGTTTACCATAGCTAAGTTGGTTTTTTAATTCCGAGAACTTGTGATACTTACAACTATACTTAATGGGGTTGGTATACCCTCTGGTAAACAGAACAAAGATACTATGGAAAATATCCATTTTTAATGGGTAAATCAACTATAAATCAATGGTCATTTTTAATAGCAATCTGTTAGTTTATAAATTTGAACATATACATTTATGTTGATTAAAGCCCGTTCTCAACAAACACCTGGAGATGTACCTTT
>CAMXCT020006500.1:860708-883208 GCA_947184155.2 Cladocopium goreaui
TTCCCACCCTAATCCCAAATCATTCCCAGTAACTATGATATAGTTCTCTATGTTTCCCACTATCCTGTAAAAATCCATATGTCCCATGAACATCTCATTACAATGATTGGGTCTACCAGCATCCTTTAACTCAATCCCTTTATTATACCGATAATCCCACGTAGTTCTCAGTTTATGGCCCTATAATCCGATCATCGTACCTTTGACATTCCATAAGTTTTTCATACCTCTGCAGTCTCACCATGATAGCAGTCTTGAGAATCCTCCCAGGTGATGTGTTTTTTAAAATTAGGCCCCCGTTGTCGAAAGCACGCGTGAAGAGAAACGCGTTATTTCAGTGGCTGAATTCTATGGTTTATGGTATATACAACTATAGTATTCATGGTATTACAAACCAATTTGTAACTGGGGGGCACCATCTTGTACAAATTGTATAATCACACTAACTTCGGTAACTAGGTGATTTCTATGGTTTATGGATGTTTATGGTAGATATAACAAACTAGTTCATGCGGTTTTTAAACCACCAACAAACATAACCTTTGCGGGCCACACTTTGTATTAATCCATATCAAATCATGAGGTGATGCTTCTTTAAACTCCTTAGTGGAACTAGTTATAAGTTATAAACCAACTTAATTAACAAATGTTTGTTTTCCAGTCTATATTCCCAAAATGATAAGATGTTTTCCCATTCACCATTAAATTATCTAAACAAGAAATAAAGTTACCAGAGTTCTGTTGGTCAAATCTCATGCCAAGCACCATTAAACCCTGCTAAGTCCTCTAAAATCACCATGTTTATTGTTTAAATCAAAAAATGCAAGTTTTCCTCCGTTCAATCCGATCAAATGACTATTAATTATTAAATCCCATTGAATGATCAATAAATTCCATTCTATGGCCGATACAATCACCATTTTTTACAGCTTAAATCCCATGAAATCCCAACTTTTCATGTTTTAATCACCATAAATCCACCATTTCCCAAGAAATCTCCCAGGTGATCTGCCCTGTGATGTTTTGCAGGTGATGATCATCTACAGTTCCGAAGACCCCACCTGTGGCATGACCGACGACGTTTGCCCCACTCCCTGGTCCTACAAATCGTACGCCGCCGGACCAAAAGCCGTGGTGAGTAGCCGAGAAGGGATTTTTGCCAAGAAAAACGGCGATCTTCCTGGGATACCACTAAGAGAAATGGTGATTTTTTGTCATTTTTTAAAACATATGAAACATTTCCTGTTGAAATCGTGCGCGCGCAGGCGCGCGAGCATTTAACACATGCGCGCGCGAGGTGCGCAAGCACAGACAGGCGCGCGCGCGAGACGCGCGAGCGAGGTGCGCGAGCAAGGCCAAGATGCGCGGATTTGGTGAGCTTATTTGCGATTTGGAGAGCTTATTTGCGCGCGCGGAGAGCTTATTTGCGCGCGCGCGCGCGTGTCGGACGGGCGCGCGCGCGAACACGCGCGCGCCTCTTGGCTTTGCTCGCCCACCTCGCGCGCGCGCGCCTCGATTTGCTCGCGCGTCTCGCGCGCGCGCCTGTCGTTGCTCGCGCACCTCGCGCGCGCACGTGTTAAATGCTCGCGCGCTCGCGCTGCGCACCCCGCAGCTGGTGAGGCACCATATATGAATTCATATGTTTTGAATCAAGCCAAGTGATTTTGATGAGATTTAATCGAGAGAAATGTTGATTTTTTATGGGATTTAACACCAGAAAAAAAATATATAATGATTTTTTGGGGTTTCACCAGCGCAAATGGTGATTTGATTGGAAAAAGATGTGGAGTTTCACCAAACGGGATTTAACCAACAAAAACATGGTGTTCTACACCAAGAAACAAGGGCCATTTCCGACTGTGACTTGACCGGTCGAAAAATCCAAGGAATCAACCGAAACGTGAACGAAAAAAAACCCATTGTAACGAACAGTGTTACAAGCTGGTGCCCCCAAGATAGCTAAGTTTGTTTATAACTCTAATAACTATGGTTTATGGTAGATATATCTATAGTTAATGGGATTATAAACCAAGTTATAACTGGGCGGGCACCACCTTGTAGCCCTGTTGATGGATGTTGGTCTATTTTCTCACTGTAGATGTTTCTACTCGTAGCAGAAATCCAACAGTTGTAATTATTCTAACCTACAAAAAAACATCAGCAGTTGTAATGGTTCTAACTATAAATCCAACAGTTACAATGTGGGGCCCCCCTAGTTGTAAGTTAGCTTATAAACCCCAGTAACTATATAGTTATAAGTATCATAAACCATAGTTATTGGAGTTATAAACAAACTTAGCTATCTAGGGCACCCCACATTGTACCATAGTAAGTCCAACAGTTATGATTGTTAACCTGTAGGGTGTTGTGATGCGGTGGCAAGCCACCCGAAATCCTGGAGTATAATTGTTTTGATCCGACTCCAGCTGTTTGACTGAGTTCACCTTCATATTTCTCTGCAATGTTCAATATGGCGAAGGTGCCCCGTGCCATCAGTTTCATAGCGGCCATCTCGTCTAGCGCTGGGGGACGAAGAAGACGACCAAAGCTCAGAGAAAGTATGATTGGCGTGGATCCATGAAAGTGCGCTGGCAATAGTGCAATCCCAAGCGCGCGGGTTCCAAGGCGCACTCTAGGTACGGAAAGTACCACAGCTGCAGTACCATCAAAGACCTTGACTGTGACTTCACGCGGGTACTTGGAAGTCCTTGGCGAACAGCCGAAGCCTTTGAAGTCGCCTGGTGGCCCCCCAATTCTGCTTCTAGTTCGACATATAAACATCTATAAACCATAGAATTCACCTAGCTGTGATGATTATAAACCAACTTTAACTCACGACCCCTCCCCCGTTGCGTCCCCCACGCTTGTGTTTTCAGGTACGTGGCACGGGTGGACAATCCAGCGGACCTCCGCTACAGCCTCTTCCCTCGACGACCGGCCGCCGAGGCGCAAGGATTTTTGGTAAGTGATGGCCCAACTAACAGCTTTTAAATGGGTCAATGTGATTTAATGGGATTTCACCATGAAAAGTGGTCATTCAATGGGATTTAATGGGATATAATGTGGGTAAAACAATGCTATTTTTACCACCCATGTGGGAATGGTAAACATACCACCTCTAAAAATGGTGATGACTGGGGGATGGTTTTTATAGGGGTTTCCACAAATGAGGGAACCCCAAATGGATTGTTTTTTTTAGGGAAAATCCTCTTAAAATGGATGATTAAGGGGTACTGACACCTCCACATGGGACTATAATTCTTGTAAGTAAGCTTATTATACTATCCAGAGGTTAGGAGGGAGCCAAGGAGCCAGGGGTATTCATATTCCCTATTAAATGGGGAGCCAAGGAGCTACTTAGAGTTTTCCAGTCACCTAATAGATTATAACTTAAAACCATTAATGGCTATAACTGCGCAAATGGTGTTTTTCTCGATGTGCCTGAGTCAACCTTGGTTGTATACTTTAGTACTTCAATCTGTTGCTATGGTAAAATGTACAAACCAGCTTCTTTTGGCGAATACCCTCTGTTAATTTAACATAGCTATTGAAAATTGCCATTTATAGTTAATTTACCCATTTATAGCATGGTGATTTTCCATAGTTATGCTGCTAGTTTACCAGAGGGTATCTGATAAAGGATTCATTATGCACAAATGACGTATGTAAATGTGGCGGCAAAAGTTGGACTTTGTAAAATCTCTGCCATGGTGATTTAATTCAGATGCAGTTCAATATCATGGAAACATGGTATGTATGACCAAAGATGTGATCTTGAATTGTATAATTACCCTCTGGTAAACTAACATAACTATGGAAAATCACCATGCTATTAATGGGTAAATTAACTATAAACGGCCATTTTCAATAGCTATGTTAAATTACGGGTACCTATATTTTTGGGATGGTCAAATGGCAGTGCTCCAACCTATGATAGGTATAATTATATCCTCAAGGGGAAAAAACATGATCATTTTACTCTTTATTCCTATGACAATTTTACCATCCTTGTAACAATGGGATGTTGGGAGTTATGATTTCATGTCATGATTCATGTCATGTCCAGTCATATTCGGGCATTTCAATAAGGGAGGTAGGCCGTAGCTATGGGAGTTCAATGATGGCAATCCATAAAGCGGCTTTACAAGGTGGTGCCCCCGGTCGATAGCGTTCAGTTGGTGAACATAAGTCAAATAACTATGGTGTATGATACGCAAATAACTATGGTATTCATAGGGCTTATTAACCAATTTATAACTACGGGGGCCACATTGTGGGAATGCACCAAGATTATCAGAATATGACTTGTATCAATCTTGGACCTCAATAATGAGCTGCTTGGAGGCATCTATAGCAGACCTTGAGTAAAGGAAGAAATGGAGGTAGCCTTCAAGAAGGTTTCTTCTCCGCGACCATGGGGAAATTGTGCTTAATAGATGTTACCCTCTGGCTATTTAACATAGCCATGGAAAATGACCCATTTATAGATTATGTTCCAATTAAAACCTCCATTTATGAGGGATTTTCCATGGCTATGTCAAATAACCAGATGTTAATCCGGTAAACAATAAGTTAGCATGGTTAATGCCATCTCCTTACGTAGCAAGTAGAAATCCCTTACCCCTAATACTAAGCCCGTCCTATTAAAAAAAAACACCTGGAATATCTTTTATTATATTAGGGCGCATTTAGTGTTAGGCTGCCAAGCTTCCCCCTAATAATCAAATTAGAACCTTGACCTAAGATATTAAAACATGATGAAACATGTGTTTTTTTCTGTGTCAATATCGATCAAATCCCTTTCTAAAATCTAATTGGACTATTGCCAAAGATCAAATATATTGCCAAACATTGGATGATGTTGAAGCTTTCCCCGAATAAAAGCAACCTGGAATAAACAAGATATCGCCAGGGACTCAGGGACCCCATTCCCCACATGCAACCTGTTAGTTCCCCACCTGCCAGGTGAGGGTTGTTAGATTTATCAGAGTTGTTCTTCTCCTTCTTCTCCTCCTCCTCCTTCTCCTCCGCCACCTCTGCCTCCGCTTCCATGTTCACTTCCTTGCCAACTCTTCGCCAAGCTCTTCGCCAACTTCCGCACGCAGTGGGCACTGCTGGACCTCAACTGCAAGGGTCTGAGCGCACTGGGCACCGCTGGACCTCAACCTGGGACCTTCCGAGCTCAGTGAGCACCGCTGGACCTCAACCTGGGACCGTCCGAGCTCAGTGAGCACCGCTGGACCTCAACCTGGGACCATCCGAGCTCAGTGAGCACCGCTGGACCTCAACCTGGGACCCTCCGAGTGAGCACCGCTGGAACTCAACGGCCAGATAGATTGCCAGAAGATATGCCAGATAGAACGCCAGATAGAATGTCAGAAAGAATGCCAGAAGATATGCCTGATAAAGGGCCAGAATGTTTGCCAGATAGAATGCCAGAAGATATGCCAGATAGAATGCCAGAAGGTATGCCAGATAGAATGTCAGATAGATTGCCAGAAGATATGCCAGATAGAACGCCAGATAGAATGTCAGAAAGAATGCCAGAAGATATGCCTGATAAAGGGCCAGAATGTTTGCCAGATAGAATGCCAGAAGATATGCCAGATAGAGTGCAAGAACATATGCCAAAACATATGCCAGAAGATATGCCAGGTAGAATGCCAGAAGATATGCCAGATAGAATGCCAGAAGATATGCCAGATAAAATGCCAGAAGATATGCCAGATAGAATGCCAGAAGGTATGCCACAAGCTATGCCAGATAAAGTTCCAGAATGTTTGCCAGAACATATGCCAGAAAATTTGCCAGATAGAATGCCAGATAGAATGTCAGAAGATATACCAGAAGAAATGCCAGATAGAGTGCCAGAAGATATGCCAGAACATATTGCAGAAGATATGCCAGGTAGAATGCCAGAAAATATGCCAGAAGATATGCCAGAAGATATGCCAGATAAAATGCCAGAAGATATGTCAGATAGAATGCCAGGAGATTTGCCAGTAACATAACGTATAGATGTCATGGTGGGGATAACTCGAAGTAAAGTATTTTTATTTTTACGGGATGTAACCGTCAATGGGATCTTGCTCTTTAAATTGTTGTCTAAAGAAAATTGACTAAGAATCACATCGACCATCCTACTTTTTTGCAAAATTGGTAATGGGCCCGAGTTTTCTGTTTTCTGGGACGAACAATAGGGGACTGGATTATTCAATACCGTTTATATACTGTCTATATGGCCTCATGAATGAAGAGGTTTCGGTTGGCGGATATTTAGCATTAGGGGGAAGGGATTACTTGCCACATCTCAGCATCTAGAGAAACCAAATTATGGGCTTAGAGATCTTAGGTTTCGTTGTCCTTGCGGATGTTGATGTCATTTAGGAAGAGTATATGAAGCTGTCCTGCACATGCCTGTCCAGCTCTGATACAGCTTTTATCACAACCAACCCAACAGTTAAGCTGGTTATAACATGTTATAAACCAACTTTACCAACGGGAGCTTTACCTCGTAGACGTCGTAGATGTTGTTTGTTCCATTGGCAAAGCTGGGCGCTTTCTTTCTTCACGGCTGGGCGATTCCACGCCTCTGATGTCTCCTATTCCAATGCTGGCCTTGCCATGCCTTGGGATGCATGAGAAGCGTAGACCATGCTTTCAGCCCAGCACAAAAACGTATAGAATATACATGGAGGTTTCCATACATTGGGGATCCCCAATAGCTGGATGGTTTATTTCATGGAAAATGCTTCTAACATGGATGATAACTAGGGGTACCCCCATTTTAGGAAACCTCCACATATCTACATATCATAATCTTGTGATATTTTGAATATCCCAAGGTGAATTGGGTTCTACATTGGACGAATGTGGCAATACAACACCCCAGAACAAAACCCCAGCTGTGTACTGCAGCAAGTGTCTTCATCAAGGGTCCCAACAATCCTTCGGAAGTTTATCATTTGCCCTGACCGTATGGCACAGGTGTTCTTCCATTTCACCCCCAGGGGATGTGGGGGGGACCATGGAGCATCTGCCCTGGCGATCCCCACGCGAAAATTGGGACTCATACTTGGTTCACCCCACTCAGTAGGTTAGTTCACCCCAGTTCTCAGTGGATTAACCCTACGGTGACGACATTTAAATATGCGGAGGCCGGGCCAGATCGCGAGGCCCAGGAGGTAGTCTAAAATACCTGTTCGTATATTTTAGAATCCGTATATTTAAAATGTAGTTGCCGTACTTGTCCCACTGACCAAACTGGGGTGAACTAACTACCTGGTTGGTGGTTTGGAACATGTTCTATTTTTCCCATCATATTGGGAATGTCATACTCCCATTTGACTTTCACTCCATCATTTTTGTTAGAGGGGTAGGCGAGAAAACACATCTCGCAGCTTCGGATGGGTCGGGGATGATCCACCGATCCGTTCCAGCTGCGTTCCAGCTGCGAGCAGCGCAGGTCTTCTTCAAATGTGACCCTGGATATGCATCCTTTGATGGCGATGATCACATCATTTGCACCAGTCAAGGGACGTGGCTCCTCGCTGGCATAGGGGTACACGAATGGGGGTCCCACAGGGCATCCACAAAAGTGAAATGCTGGTATAACAGCGATTTTTCAGGAATATCATTGGTGTATGAGGTATATGTATATGGGTCAACCTTGGTTAGATACTTGAGTACATTAACCTGTTGCTATCGATGGGTAAAATGTACCAACCACCTAAGAATTTGTTTTTTTGGCAGGTATCTAAGGCTCACCATGATAATTGGAAATCATCCCGATTTGAACTCAATAATCGACAGAAAGAATACCCTACAGGAAGGAAAATCTAGTTCCTGGTGCGAGTCAATCCGCACCGTCCAGACATGTTTTTCCAACTACCCTCTGGTAATTTAAAATAGCTATTGAAAATGGCCATAGAAATAGTGAGTTTTTCCATAAATAGCATGGTGGTTTTCCATAGTTCCCCACCTGCCAGGTGAGGGTTGTTAGATTTTATCTAAGTTGCCTTCTCCTCCTCCTCCTCCTCCTCTCCTCCTCTCCTCCTCCTCTCGTCGTCCTCCTCCTCTCGTTGTCCTCCTCCTCTCGTTGTCCTCCTCGTCTCGTTGTCCTCCTCGTCCTCCTGCTCAACTGCGACTCGCGATCCACAGTGTTCTCTGCCGGACCTCAACCACGACCATCCACGCCCAGTGTCCCTCTCTGCCGGACCTCAACCACGACCATCCACGCCCAGTGTTCCCTGCCGGACCTCAACCACGACCATCCACGCCCAGTGTTCCCTGCCGGACCTCAACCCGCGAGTATCCACGCCAAGTGTTCCCTGCCGGACCTCATGTAGGAAGATAAAATGTCAGAAGAGTGCCAGAAGAATGCCAGTAGAATGCCAGAAATATGCCAGAAGATATGCCAGATAGAATGCCAGATAGAATGCCAGATAGAATGCCAGAAGATATGTCAGATAGATATGCCAGAAGATATGCCAGATAGAATGCCATATGCAGAAGATATGCCAGATAGAATGCCAGAAGATTTGCCAGATAGAATGCCAGAAAATATGCCAGAAGATATGCCAGATAGATATGCCAGAAGATATGCCAGAAGATATGCCAGAAGATATGTCAGATATATGCCAGAAGATATGTATGTCAGATGCCAGAATGCCAGAAGATATGTCAGATCCAGAAGATATGCCAGATAGAATGCCAGAAGATATGTCAGATAGAATGCCAGAAGATATGCCAGATAGAATGCCAGAAGATGCCAGATAGAATGCCAGATAGAATGCCAGATAAGATATATGCCAGATATGCCAGAAGATATGCCAGATAGAATGTCAGATATGTCAGATATGCCAGAAGATATGCCAGATAGAATGCCAGAAGATTTGCCAGAAGATATGTCAGAATGCCAGAAGATATGCCAGATAGAATGCCAGAAGATTTGCCAGATAGAATGCCAGAAGATATGTCAGATAGAATGCCAGAAGATGTTTCAGTAAGAACATGTATAAATGTCATGGTGCGGATCACACGAAGTAAAGTATTCTTTTGTATGTTTACCAAAGGGTATCATGGTTTCCGACAATAGTATCATGGTTGGTGAATCCAACAGGCCTCCATGAAAGGATTCCTTTCATTCAGGGTGTTGGAGGGAGTTGGGGTATGCTCCAAAGGTATTGTCAAATCATCTTCGGTATCATGCTTGGTGCAAGACATATTTTTCCAGTCATGATACATGCCAGGATAATCCAGGACAAATATATATATATATATATACTACACATATTTATATATATATACATATAATATATACATATACACAAGTGATCCCCAACATAAGAAATCAAATGGTGGTTTAATGGTTAATGGGCTTTAATGGGATTAAATGGTGGTTTGATCCCAGTAGCAAAGTAATTTTGGTGATTCAATGGTGGTATAGGTCCAAAGAATAATGATTTAATGGGCTTTAATGGGATTTAATGGGATTTAACGGGATTTAGTGGGATTTAGTGGGATTTAATGGGGTTTAATGGGGTTTACTGATCATTCCTAAATGGCCCCATCCCTTTTGGTGCGAAAAGCCATGCCGCAAAGCATCGATTGTACCGGTGAGATGGTCCATCCACCTCCGTCAGCTATGGAGAGCCCTTGGGCGAGCTCCATGATTTGTTTGAAAGGGATGAGGAGAAGAAGCTGGTTATGTCTACTTAGATGGGCCATGGAGTTAGGGAAAACTAGTTAGTAGCCATGGATTATTTCATTGGGATTGTTTGGGGGTAAGTTGAATCCCCAGCTACTAACCATTTAGCTAATCCCATGGCCCATCTAAGTGGGCAAAAGCTCTAATTGACGCAGAGAAGTGCAAAGAAAAGCGCAGAAGAACTCAGAGCATTGGCCGCAGAGGCCAACTACCAAGACAAGGAGTTCTTGGCCGCAGGGGTGGTACTTTAAAGTGCAGCTCCAGTTATAAGTGGATAGATAACTACAATATGGGGCCACCTAGTTATAAATTGGTTTATAACCCCTATTAGCTATAGTAATAAGGACCTGGTTGGTGGTTTCAAACAGTTTTTCTCCATCATATATGGGATGTTATCCTTCCGATTGACGAACTCATATTTTTCAAGATGGTTAAAACCACCAACCAGGTATCATAAACCAAGTTATTGGAGTTATGTTCACCAACTTAGCTATCGTTTGGCGACCTCACTTCGCATAGTTTTAAAGGCCATACCCCAACTTATGAGGATTTATAACCAACTTCACTCTCAAGTATACTACAAGGCGGTGAGGTGCCCCCAGTTATGTTTGTTGGTTTGTAGCCCCCGCTAACTATAGATGTATGATATATGTATCATAAACCCTAGTCCTTGGAGCTATAAACCAACTTAGCTAGTCAAAACCAATCAAATCCCACTAAATCGGATTCACTCCATCAAACCACCATTATTACTGTTAAACATCACAACTATTGGGGAACCACCGCATGTGATAATCAGTCGGGGATTCGTCCAAAGAATTCAATTATGGATTCACCAGCACGCCATGTTTGATCACTGGAGGGTAAACCGGGTTAACCGGATTGATACATGAGCCAGACAACTTGGGCATATAGAGCCGACGGACGGACATGGAATTTGGCTGCTTGGTGATCGGTACCTTTTCCCATCCTTGAAAAAGAACCCGCAACTTTGGCCATGTCCATTGCGGGTGGTCCACTCCAGTGATGGTATCGTGCTTATTACCCTCTGGTAAACATACAAAAAACTATGGAAAATCACCATTTTCAATGGGTAAACCACCTATAAATGGACCATTTTCCATGGCGATGTTAAATTACCAGAGGGTAACTCAAGTTCTATCCTTCATAAACCCAAGTTTGAAATTGGAGTGAGCTCTTCACCAACTTCGCAAACGGATTGGGGCACCCACTGTAATGATCAGATTTTGGGGTACCAACTTCTCCAGCTATACCAGCTATGACTGTGGGTACCATTTGGGCACCAGGGTTTTGACCCATAACCATGTATGCTTAACCAACTTAGCTAACTTCACCCTGTTTTGCACCAATAACGAAAACCATGACTTATGAACCCATAACCATGTTTGTCCCAGTATCGCTTGCTATTTTTTTTCAATTGCACATCATATCCTGTCCGATCTTGGCCCACGCCATTGATGATTTGTGGTATCCATTGATAATTTAACCGTGTGAGAACTGGAAAATCACATTTTTTAATAGGTAAATCATTAAACTCAGTGGGACGTACTATACCTGGGTTTGTTTTGTCGGTGATTATTTATTTTCCCAATGGAAAGCACCATGACTGGGAATCGATTAAGGGAAGATGTGTTTTATTTTTTGGGGGGACCCCGAATCAGCAAATCCAAGTATACAATAGCTATGCAACAAAATCTTGCAGAACGGTATTCATGAAATCATCTGTTTTCGAGCTGGGTGATGATTTTGCTCGATACTTTCGACAATGGATTCTTAGGGCAGAAAAAAACACATCGTCCAGTTTCCCAGTTCTGAAATTTGTTGACCAAAAATATAAAGTCTCTGTGTACCTAGACACATTCTTTTTGTTCCCCAAAAAACAGTAAAAATGCAAGTCCCCCAAAAAATGGTAAACAATGCCAGCACATTATCTAAATTATGGCTGGTTGGTGGTTTGGAACATTTGGATTATTTTTCGATTGAGTGGGGAATAATACTCCCAACTGACGAACTCATATTTTTCAGAGGGGTAGGTATACCACCAACCAATGTTTTACCATATTATATATTCCAGTAATAATCCAATTTAATAATCCACTATAAGTTCTTGGAACTCAGCATTTTACTGACATGGGTATTTTTCTGATGGGTCTGTCTTCCAATGTGTCGAATGCGATGTCGAATCTCGTGAGGCTGAAGTATGGAACCCAAATTCTGGCCACGCCCTTCCGCTGCTGTCGCTTGACCGTGACGACCCGTTGGCAATGGTGGTCACGGTGGTCACGGTGGTCACGCAATGTGAATTTCTGGTTGGTGTGAAATATTGGGATGGGTCAAAACATTCAAAACCCAGTACCTTTGGTGAACATCACAATAGTTGGTAAGTGGCTGTTCATCTCCCTCTCAGACGGCATGTATAGGTATTGATCCATAGCCATCTATGTTATTTTCCGAGCCTGAATGACTTTGCTATTGATGTGTTGAAAGCACCAATCATCCTACATGACCAGTAGAACCACAGATGTTTCGTGTTTGTCCTTACCCGTACCACTCTTTTCCGGAAACATGGTAGAATCTTGTGGGTAGGTTGCTAGGTAAATGCCAACAACTCCTTGAATTCCTTCTATCATGCCACCCACCAAAACACCAACCGGATACACTGGTGCTCCATAGACAGCTAAGGTGTGCTACAAGTAGGTTACCTAGGGTTGATGCTTATGCTAGTTTTGTCTACATACTAATACTGTTGATAAACCGACTTGCAGGTGCGGGGCGCCGTTTTTAGGATTGTTACCGCCCTTGTGTTTTTAGGTGTTTCCTGGGTTTCTGGTATAGATACCCTCTGGTAAATTAACATAGCGAACTGGAAAATCACCATTTTTAATAGGTATTTCAACTAAAATTGGGCCATTTTACATAGCTATGTTAAAATACCAGAGGGTATGTGGTACCATTTCCAACATCACTACTCTGCAGGAGTTCCAATAAACAGTCCTTGGCAAATGTAAATTCACGTGCTGAACGAAATCCTAAAGATTCCGCTCACTAAAGATTCACAAACGCTAAGCCACATGCTAAAGATCACTGGCTTTAAGCCCAAGCCAAGGATTGTTTGGGGGGTCACCTGACACTGATACCTTTAATCGAAGGAAGTTTAGAAGTCAAACTTCCGACAATATGGACAGATGAAAAGCAGAGCTGGGCAGAGGCAGAGAGAAGAGGAGAGTAGAAGAGAGAAGATCAGAGAAGAGAAAGAGTCAGAAGAAAGCAGATGCAGATGCGCGAAAAGGTAGGAAAGTCGCGAAACACTGTGTTTTTCCAATGATTTGGGCTCCGGAGGGTCGAAAAGTAGGCTCGCTAAAGCGGCGGGTGCGGAGCCAGCTGGCCAGATGAGAGATGAAAAATTGCACGCCGTTGTGGCGCGAAGCACATTTCCAAGTGAAAAAATGTACAAAACACCTCAGCGTCGGACCACTTTTGGAAGTTGAGATGTCGAAAAAGTGCACGCTGTTGTGGCGTGAAGCAAATTTCGAAGTCAAAATGTACAAAGCACATCAGTGTCGCACCGCTTTTGGAAGTTGAGATGTCGAAAAGGTGCACACCGTTGTGGCACGAAGCACATTTCGAAGTCAAATTGTACAAAACACTTCAGCCTCGCACCACTTTTGGAAGTTGAGATGTCAAAAAAAGTGCACACCGTTGTGGCGCGAAGCACATTTCGAAGTCAAATTGTTAAAAACACGAGGGGTTCGGACCCGGACCACTTTTGGAGGTTCAGATGTCGTTTCGCATGGCAGGCGCAAGGGATTGTGCACCTCTTCAAAAGTGAGCAAAACGTGATGGTTTTGTGGCATTTCCAAAAACGATGATAGGCATGGGACATTTGAAGAGGATCTGCAAAGATGCATTTTCCGTGGCAGGCGCAATACAAAAGACATGTTCATGAGAGATGTTAGGAGGTCAGGGCGCTGATTTCCTGAGAGGGGTTGCATTTTGGAGTATCAGATGTGCAGGTTTGCTAAGGTGATTTTGCGTGACAGGTGCAGCACTTTGTATGACCTGGCATCAATTTTTCGAGGCAGGCGCAGTACTTTAGACAGGTGGACTGGAAAAATCCCAAAACACATTGGTACGACGCTGTCAGCTCTGCACTCAACTTTCCATGTTTTGGATGTTGTCAAGTTCAAAAAATGAAGACGTCTCGCAGAATTGTTTCGTTTTGGACGTTCTTATGCTCAAACATTAAGGAAGTCTCGCAGAATTTCTTCGTTTTTGATCTTGCAGATAGATAGATAAATAGATAGATGGCTAGATACTGTAGATAGATCGATAGATAGATAGACAGACAGACAGAGAGATAGAGAGATAGAGAGATAGAGATAGATAGACAGAAAGAGAGATAGAGAGATAGAGAGATAGAGAGAGAGAGAGATAGATAGATAGATCGATAGATCGATAGATCGATAGATCGATAGATCGATAGATCGATAGACCGATCGATCCATCGATTGATCGATCGATCGATAGATAGATAAATAGATAGATGGCTAGACAGATAGATAGATAGATAGGTAGGTAGGTAGGTAGATAGATAGATAGATGGACAGATAGACAGATAGACAGATAGATAGATAGATGGACAGATAGACAGATAGACAAATAGATAGAGAGACAGCTAGATAGATAGATAGATAGATAAATAGATAGACAGACAGATGCACAGACACATTGACAGATAGTTAGATACCAAGATAGATAGATAAATAGATAGATAGATACATAGACAGATAGATAGACAGATAGACAGATAGATAGAGAGACAGTTGTATCGATAGATAGTCGGAGATATAGATATAGATATAGATAGATGGCTAGACAGATAGATAGATAGAAAGAAAGAAAGATAGATAGATACATAGGTGGCTAGACAGATAGATAGATAGAAAGATAGATAGATACATAGAAAGATGGACAGATAGACAGGTAGACAAATAGATAGAGAGACAGCTAGATAAATAGATAGATAGATAGATAGACAGATAGATACATAGAAAACATAGACAGATAGTTAGATACCAAGATATATAGATAAATAGACAGATAGATGCATAGACAGATAGATAGACATATAGACAGATAGATAGATAGAAAGAGAGAGACAAGTAGACAGATAGACAGGTAGACAGATAGATAGATAGATAGATAGATAGATGCATAGACAGATAGATAGAAATATAGACAGATAGATAGATAGATAGACAGATAGATAGATAGATAGACAGATAGATAGATAGATAGACAGATAGACAGATAGACAGATAGACAGATAGAGAGATAGACAGGTAGACCGATCGATAGATAGATAGATAGGTTGGTAGGTGGGTAGGTAGGTATATAGTCAGAGAAAGAGAGTGAAAGAGAGGAGACCTCAAGCACCTTTCGGTCCATCAGCGGATTCGCTTTGCCACCCGTGATTCACAACAACCAATCTCTCGGTTTTCTATTTTTGAAACTTCCGCCACCGCCTTGTGCGGTACTACTGGTATATCAAGCTGTGCCTCCATAATGATTGATGTTTACACCAGCGTAGCTCTGCTAGTCAGGTTACCAGCCATGAAAAAAGCGATCCACCGACAATGTGGGGCCCCCTAGTCATAAATTGATTTATAAGCCCCATTAACTATAGTTATAAGTACCATAAATCATAGTTACTGGAGTTATGGTCACCAACTTAGCTAGCAAGCTCTTTGCCTATTGTTTGTCAATCCCAATCCGAATCTCCGTCTGGATCAGCAAAAATTTACTCGGAGGACACTAGCAAAGCAGCAACAATTATCTTTGCCAATTTAGAAAAATCTCAGTCACCTCCCTGGAGTCGTCAGAAAGGAAACAGTGCCCACCCATCTCAAGAAGAGAGAAAGGATACCAAATCTTCGCCAGAAGTTGAAGAGAACATATCTGAGACGGAATTACCATTCTATTCCATGATGTTGGAAGCCTTGGATTTCAATTTCGGAGGGGACGATCAGCTGATTGACATGGCATTGTGTGGTCACCAAGATGTGCGACAAAGGCGACATCAAGCATTTGAATTGATGTACAAACGAGGTGGAGCACTATAATGTGTCCAAAAGTGTCCATTCTTGCTCCTGAAGATCAGTTGACCGAAGTGATGTGGGTTGTGGATTCGAAAATGAGGAGATTGAAACACTTGCAGATGCTTATTGAGCTTTTGCCGTGCGATAGCAAAGCAACGGGGAATTTCATGAGCTGCAATCCCCTGCTTGCCGACGATCATTCCATGAAAAACTCAAAAGATCATCTTGATCGGGTTGTGATGTCTTTCTTTGATTTGAACGAATTCATCGATGTCGCTGGCTTTCTGGTATGGGAGTATATGGTTGACAGAGGATGGTTGGTCTTCAATTTCAATGGGTAAATCCACTATAAACGGATCATTTTCCATGGCTATGTTAGTCATAACATGTCATAACCAGAGGGTAAATCATCATTTTATCCGGGCGCTGCCGAGGTCGACATGCAACAGACTACTGTCCGGATATTGACCTCACCAGCAACCCCGGAGCCGTCCTTTGGTCGAATGGGTCGAAGGAATGGTCAAGAAACTCATGGGGGGAAGGATGATACCCGGCCTGGTAAACATACGAAAAACTATGGAAAGATCCACCATGTTATTAATGGGTAAAGCAACTACAAATGGGCAATGTTCAATAGCTATGTTGATTTACCGGAGGGCAACTTGAGAACTCAGATGACCCAATATGTGACTGGTTGGTGTTGCGGAACATGAATGGATTATTTTCAATCATATTGGAAATAATGATCCCAAGTGACTTTCATACCTTCAGAGGGGTTCAAACCACCAACCAGGATAACTCAGATAACCCAATATGTGATATTATAATCAGATAACCCGAATGACTTTGTCATTTCTCAGTGTTGAAAGCACCAAGCAATCTAATGTTAGTAGGACAATGCCATAAACCACCATATATTTGATGGTTTATACCCACCAGAAAAATTGAGATTTTGGGGATGGTTAGTTTATCGTTGCTTTAACCACATTGATGATCTCCCTGAGTACCCAGCTAGATATGTTTTGAGATTCTGTGTTTTTTTTTTTCGAAGGAATGGATCGAAGGAATGGTGGATTTACCTTAACACGTACTAGCAATGTGGGCCCCCCAAAGCGAGAACGGAACATATGTTGAATTAAGCAACATAAACTGGGATATCATGCGACTCAAAGGGATTGATACTTAGCTAAGTTGGTTTGGTTCACTATGATAACTGTTCGATGAAGTAGGGGGATACATCATGATATATCTGTACAAAGTGGGGCCCTGTAGATAGTTAAGTTGCTTTATAACTAGGTTAACTATGGTTTATGGTACGCACATATCCATAGTATTCATAGGGAATATAGACTAATTTATACGTTTGGGGGCCCAACATGGTAGTTATCATCCATGTTCTTTTTGGGATTTTCCATGAAATAAACCATGCATTGAAGTGTGATCATGATATATCTATAGCTATTAGAGTTGTAAAGCACCCTTCACATCACTGGGGAGCCGCACAATCTGGATCACAAGGTGAACTCTTGGGTTGATTCGGGGGGAATATCAGCATAGTTGCCCTCTGGTAAACGTTTACAGTTTGCGACATAGAAAAGCGACATAGAAATAGTGGATTTACCCATTAATAGCATGGTGGATTTTTCCAGTGAGCTATGTTAGTTTACCAAAGGGTATTTGGTGAAGAAACCAACAAAGCCTACAGCTCCAAACACCGAGACTGAGACTGTATACAAGGAGTTTTTGTTGGAGGTCTGTTTACAACTTCTCAGGGCGTATAACTGGAGCACCAGGGAAACATCATTGGGGGGCCTCACTTTGAAACGAAAATTTCTGGTCAGGAGGCAGCCAGTTGGAGCTACCTTCATCGAGTTTCCTAACCACCTGATACTCGTAGATAAGGAAAATAGTAATTTTGAGGGTTACTCTCCGCTGTCATCAAATTTGGCTAGCTGGGAATTTCCCCAAAAACACCTTGGCATTTGAATGGGAACATCTTCAATATAGTGACATTTACCATGGGGAATTCTTCATTTCCATTGCCATTGTTGCCCAATCCCATCCCAATCCCACGGCCATTTTCACCGTGCACGAAGGCTCTGACAGCCACAGGCTATGAGCTGCTTTCGTGCGGATGCTCAGAGATTTGTTGGTCTTCATTTGGCTACAAGGTGGTACTTTAACTCCGGAATTGCGACGGAATCATCTTTTCGTCACTCCAATTTCGTTGGGTTTATGATACATGTCTGGAACTACCATGGGGGTTATAAACCAACTTATAACTGTTGGGGACACCATTTGTATAGCTTATATTTGTGGTGACATTTGTATGATGGATGAACGTATATAAATTAATCTAGAATCGGATGAATCGGTGTGGTTTGTTGATTTATAACTTAACTTACAGAGATAGCTACCATCAACCCACCATAAAACCCTATGAAAACGTTCGTCCAGCCAGTTTAGCTTAAACGAAGGGCTTCACTACGTCTGCCAAGCCTGTGACCGTGGGCACCTAGGGAAAAATGGTGGTTTAACCAACAAAATATGAAAACTGACCATGACTAGGTCAATCTTAGATGGGATCTACAGCCATTATATGGAGCAGTTAACCAACAAACATGGGAAGATCATGGGAATATTGTGGACATATCTAGGTCAATCTTAGATGGGTAGAAACTATGGGTAGGAACTAGTCCTAACTAGTCTTTTGATATCTGGCTGGGAATATCTACGTTCACCAGCGTGCAGAATTTGGGTCATTTTTTGCAGGCTATCTGGCTGATTGGTGATGAAAATTCCGGTGAACCAGCCAGTTTTTGTTGGTCAGTTGACGAAATTTCGATAGGGCTGGACTCCAGGCTGGACCAGCCGACAGAGAATCGCTTCTGGTTTCCCCAAAATGCTTAGGAAATGGTAGAGAATCTGGCGACATATTATGGGATCTTAAAGGGGGCCCAAGCCGCTTATGGCTGTGATGAAATCAGTTTTGGGAAGCCCTGAAGCTGGTCATACAAGTCCTGGGGCACCTGTTGACGATAGCTAAGTTAGTGAACATAACTCCAACTTCACTATGGTTTATGGTACCCAAATAACTATACTCATTGGTGTTTATAAACCATTTTATAACTGGGGACCCCACATTGTACCTCTCGGATTCAATGTTTGATCAATTACTATAATCTGGGCCATGATAAAGTTATAATGGAAAGTTCTCCATTTATAGATGGTTCGCAGCAATCAAAGCTCCATTTAGTGCCTGACACCAGAGGGTAAAACTAATAGTTGTTTAGGCTTAGACATAACCTCTGGCTACGAGGCAAATGAAGCTTTTTTTGTTGATTGAATTCACCGTTGCGCAGTTCCAGGCTGTTTGAGCGAAGCTGCTGAGACCCCACCTGTGAAGATTCCTGGTGTAGGACATGCAGCTACATTACCTGGCTTGGAGAAGGAGTCCAAGCCGATGCCTCGATGCCTCGCTCTGATGACTGCTTCAAGATTGTTGACAGCAAGCGGCTCACTGGAGTGCCACCTACCTAAATAAAGATGAACCCAAGCATTGGCAGCAATTCGTTGGCGGAAATGGAATTAATTTTGGTGCCTCTGCTGGCCAGTACCTCTAAAACTGGGAGAAATGCGGAACCTTAGATGGGCCATGGGAAAAACGCGATTCCTGGTTAGTAACTGGGGATTCTTTACCCCCAAACAATCCCAATGAAATAAATAATCCATTTACTAACTAGTTAACTAACTCCATGGCCCATCTAAGTAGAGGCCGGGCTCCTTCAAGTGTTCAACAGGGACAAGAACTTCCGCGACATACTGTTGCAACATGAGGGGTTGCTGCGCAGTCAGGGATTTGACCCAAAGAGAATGTATTTTAGGAAAAAAAAATGCAAATTAATTTCCAAAAAATTGACAAATTGCTGCATATCCCGTCTGACTTAAACCACCATTAAATCACCGTTTTGTTGGTGAAATCCCAACTTTCTCCATTTTTGAGACCACGGCCTTGTCACAAAATCACTCCAGGGAGTGTGCAGAGGCACCTGTGGATGGTCCGGATCCAAGTGCGGAAACCCAATGGCACCGGATGGTGGGTTTATTTCTGGTGGATTTGCTATGGCTCCTCATCTGGTTGGGGAAATGTGATTTTTCTGGTTGGGAAAATGTGAGTTTAACATAGTTTAACCAACAAAAATTGTGATTCAATGAAATTACTTAAAATGGAAAATGGGCCATTCTTAAAATACCCTACATACCATGGGGCCCCCCAGGAAAATAAGTTGGTTTATAAACACCAGTAACTACAGTTATTCGCGTATCATAAACCATAGTGAAATTGCAGTTATAAACCAACTTAGCTATCGAACGGGGGCACCACATTGTATGGATCCAAGTCCCTTCTTAGGAATTGGGACTGGGGTATGATTTAGGGGGTTAGCCGTACCTTCTCAGACAGTGGCCATGGATCCACAGGGATAAGCCACAAAAGGGTAACCAAACCTGGCCATCTGAGAAATCCATCTGTTTTTCTCTATGGTGAAAGCCTCAAATCTCTGGTTGGTGGTTTGGAACATTTGGATTATTTTTTCATATATTGGGAATGTCATCCCAACTGACGAACTCCATCATTTTTCAGAGGGGCAGACATACCACCAACCAGATAACCATTCTATATTAACCATTATTAACCACTAATCACTATTAGCAGCCATTAATCACCACCATTGATCACCATGAAAAACACTGTTAAATTAGCCAGATAATATTGTTTATTAATTGGTTATTAATGATGATTGCTGGTTAACTAAGCAACTACCAAGTCTGGTTAATCAAACCACCAGCCTTGAAACCACCAAGCAGATCTCCTGCCTGAGGTACGGTGGACTATGCGGGATGTTCTCCATTGACCTTGCAGCCTCATGTGCTGGTGGAGCTGCCGCTCGGAGATGGGAGATGATCGGAGATCGGGATCAAACATGGCGTGCTGGAACATCCTTCACTTACCCTCTGGTTATGTCAAAATAGCTATTGAACGTGGCCATTTATTGTGAGTTTTCCGATTAAAAATGCTGATGTTCCATAGTTTTTCGTATGTTTACCAGAGGGTATAGATGATTTTCCATAGTTCCCCCCTGAAAAAATGTATGAAAATCTATGAAAAAGTTCCAGAAGATCGGGATTTCCCATTGTTTTTTTGATGACCGGAGGGTATGTTGGTTTCAAAACTCTGACTGACCACAAAGCATGGAATTCACCGAGTTACCGGGAGATCACCTCTTAAGGAAAGTTGCGCCCGAAGGGGGAATGAAACATGGCTAGGAAATCCCCTCGGAAAACCCTTGAAATTTGAAAATGTCATGGGAAAACCCATTGGAAAACCATTGGAAATACTCTATACATGACCGTTTACAGCTGGAAAAAACATCGAACTAAATGTTGGGTTTTCCAGCACGCCATGTTTGATGAGAGTAAATGGACCCCATTGCTGGGTTAAGGTACTATGACAAACCATATCAAACCGTTCATTTCAGGGCAATATTCACAAGATAATCTGTGGTGGGAACTGGGTGAATTCATGAACACCTTTTTTGTCTAACCACATCATAATATGATAGGCCTCAGGTTCCAGGTGTTTGTTTATCACCTAGTTTTGACTTATGTTGAGCTTGGAGATGGATTATTAATGTTTACTACAGTATTGGGTTTACCATATGAATCTACATGCTCATCACGCCATGCTCAGATTGGTGCTTTGGAAAATCTTAACCAGAAACTACCGATTTTTCCAATATTTCTATGGGGCTTTCTTAAAATTTTCCCTGAAACCCATGGGAATTTCAGGATCCTAAAATGGAGGTACATTACCATAGCTTAGGCATGTTTAGGCTATATTTTCTGGGGATAGCTGGGGATCCCTGAAATTTAGGCAGCCATGTATGATGGCCGTCTCTCCATCTGTAAGGAACGACCTGTACAACATCAGCAGTCGCTGGGCTGGTGACGAAATGACACACGAAGCTGGAATGTGTTGAAATTTGCGGCGAACTGTTGGGTTCATAACATTTATATCAGTGTCAGTTATTTTGGCGCCACCCCGTGGGTGACTTTTCAGTGGAACTCTCCCTTTAAATTGCCATGGTCTTAGTGAACACTATTCGTTTACGTAAACGTAAGAAGAAATCACCAGGACAGACTGGGTGAAAGCCTATTGACTGGTAAGTGGTTCAGGTTTGGGACGGTAGTGAAGCAATGGTTTGACTCATACCCAAGTATGGTGATTTAGTTTCCTTTTGCATGGCTAATCCAAGATTACCACAAGTGCCTATGAAGCATACAGTCCTAGTCAGTTCCCTATGTGTGGCCGCAACTGGGTTGGTTACAACAATACCCAGTACTGCCCCTTATGTAGCCAGTGCCCATTACAACAGCCACTGGCTTTTCCTGCTCAGCCAATATATTGGATAGAACAAAGTTGATCTTAAATCCAAAAATTGGATGCGAATTCGAGTCATGATTCAGAGCCATCCTATTCATGTTTGAGGGTGATGTCCCCGCGTCAACTTTGGCTGATTGGTTTGGAAGGTGATATTTGGGAGTATTTTGGCCATAAATGGGGCATACTCTTGGTTGGATAGTTTGTACAGTTTTTATTCCCGAGAGCGCCTG
>CAMXCT020006500.1:888208-1142682 GCA_947184155.2 Cladocopium goreaui
GCTTTCGAGTTGGTTTGTGTATAGACAGCTTTAAGCACATATCCCGCATAACTTCAGTCAAACTTTAAGCCGGAAATAGGAAAACCACCAAGAGTCCAAAGAAACATTGGTGCAGGTGTGGAAGACTGGGCTGGTGAAAAGTTCCAAAAAGTCTCAAGCATCAAAACCAGCCATGTGTTAAAGTCACTGGCAGCCGAAGCAACCGAGGATATGGTGTTGATTTGCATGAAAGGTGCCCTTTCCTAAGGGGGGGCCTGCAGCGTGGACCTGTCGTGTTTAGGCGAATAAAAAATTGGTACAACCTTCAATGATATTCATTTATTGCATAAACTCTGGTGTAGTCGTGGGTCTATTCATGTTGGGGTTCCTTATCTCGCAGACAGTCTAATATCAGGGGAAGTGGATTAGCTACAGCGGAATAATGAAGGAGTAACAGAATATCCAGCTGAAAAAATAGTTTTACGCTGAGTACCTCAGAATAAAGCTATGACCATGGGCATAGTTTGGCCAGGGTCGTATCCTCAGAAATAGGTTGGCCATTGACATGTCATGATATTTCATGGGTTAAAAACTTACATAAACTTACGAAACATATATTTCATTGATATTGCATGATATTTCATGATATTACCTGGCACCTGGCCCACAGAAACTCACCAGTCAAAAACTTGCGAATTCAGTGACCTAATCTTAGTGAACTGGGCTGATGCCGAAGTGCAGTTCCTGTCTCATCCACCCCTAACATCAATCAGCCTATGAAGCCCATGAAATCCCCTACATGTTGCGTTTGTACCCTCAGGTAAACTAACAGGGCCATTGAAAATGGCCCATTTACAGTTTTTTTTACCGATTTAAAGTGGTGAATTTCCATAGTTATATTAGTTTACCAGAGGGTATGCACATATGAATACATATTGGTGAACATAACTCCAATAACTATGGTTTATGATACGCAAATAACATCTTATAACTATATATATATAGGCATAGGTCATAGGATTTGTAAGCCAACTAACATTACTATGGTTTATGACACTTATAACATCTTCTAACAAATAGTGTATATATATATAATAGTTTAAAGGATTTGCAAACCAAAGTTCGCATCACCAGAGGATCCCATTTTCCAATAACTCCAATAACTATGGTTTATGATACGCAAATAGCATCTTATAACACACACACATATATATATATATATACGATACGATATGATGTGATTTGATTTGATTGGATATGATATTTACATATGATATGATATATACATATGATATATATATGATATATATATATATATATTATATCACATATATATATGATATATATATATATATATGATATGATATATATATATATATATAATTTATATATATATATGATATATATATATGATATATATATATAATATATATCTAGATGATATAATTAACATATATATATAGTGAATAGGGTTTTTCCCACTCGGTTTCGCCTTTGGTTGGGCCGGGCTAGGCATCTTCGACCCCTTGACCTTCACGGGCGAAGTGCCAGGGACTTGGATGGCCATGGATGGTCGAGTCCCGAGGCGCCAAAAATGCTGGCGCCACGGTGGGTTTTTTCGATTCAACCAGGGTAACAAGGTGGAGATGATGATCTCTAGGTCAATAGGTTTATAGGTTAATCTTAGGAATATCCATGGGAGACATGAGTTTACTAGGGTAGCATGGGATTCTGGGGTAGAAACTCATCCTACCTAGGTTTATAGGTGATATATCCATAGTTTATATCCATAAATATCCATTAAATCTGGGTAAGTTGGTTGCCTGGATGTTTGAGGGTGGCTGTAGCAAATCCTATGGAAACCTCGGTGAAGGGTACTTTGATATAATTACACATGGGATTTACACCAACCTACAAAGTGGGGCCCCCTAGGTAGCTAAGTTGGTTTATAAACACCAGTAAGTATAGTTATAAGTATCGTAAACCATAGTTATTGGAGTTATAAACCAAGTTAGCTATCTTGGGGGCACCACTTTGTAGGTAGCTTCGCTAATCCTAACTAGTCTGACTTGGTATCTGGCTGGGATTATCTACGTTCACCAGCTAAGAAGTGTTTTTGCAGATTTTCCAAAACTGGCCTTGATCTTGATTTTATGGGATTTCAAACAATTTAAATGATGCAAGAAATGAGAAAAAAGGTCCTATTGTAGTTTTTTTTGTTTTTCAGGCAACCCAAACGATGAGTAAATGGCATAGAATAAACACACACGGAAGGCGGTAAACAAACGGCCAATGAAATTGATGAGTGGACACCATGGGATGGAGACGTAGCAGTGGTGAAACTCACCACTTCGCCTCGGAGAAAGATCACAGATGTTGCAAAACGTTCGAATTTGTAGGTTTTGGCCATGAAATTCCATCGAATTTCATATTATAATTATGATCATATTAAATCCAATGAACTTACTGTAGAGTTTGATCCTCACATGAGCCAAAAAAAATGGTGGTTAATTTACAGTAGTATTGTGCGATCCTTCGTTCAGAATTCCAGGCACCGCCGCAGCTATTTCCGATGTTTTTGGTAATTTTGGAATGTGCCATTTAGTTGGGGAACGACCCTCTGAACGACATCCAGAACGACATTGGAACAACCTCCTAAATATACGTATATAAGTTATATAAGTATATATTTACATATATTTATATACAGGTCTAGATGCATTTAGAACAAATCAGCAGCCAAATTACACCCGGAACCACCCTAAATGCATTTTTTGGGGCTAGCAAATTGCATCTGGCACGATCTTTGTAATCTCTGCAACGAGACCCTAGCCTGAGCGGTTTCCCTCTAGAACCATGTTTTTACGAGCCCAAGACTCTTCCCGTGCACAAAAAAATGATTGGAGATAGGGCCATTTTATAAGGAATTTATCCTGGGCGCACCCAAGAATTGCACGTCCAGTAGAAACACAGAGGACCCTACCCGTTCCGGGGAATTCAGACAGAGATATGATTTTCAGATTGTATAATTATTGTGTATTCAAGGGTCATTATTTAGCAATTTTTCTCGGCTCCGAAACGACCTCAGAACGACCTCTGAACGACCTCTGAACGACATCAGGATTTCAGTCAGAATGACCAATTGCCCACAAAAACCCGGAGACCGCAGACCATTCATCCCATGTGCGCTGCGTTCCAAGTCATTGACCTGATAGCAATCTGTTCCACAGATGGGTTAATTTTCCCAGTAACACTGTCAAACTTTTCTGCCATGTTTCAAAATGGCCCCGCCATGGGATTGTGAAAAAGATGCTGTTCCCTGAAAAAGAAACAGCTGAACGAAACTTTCTCTACGGATATATACGGATATGATGTAGCTGAAAGCAGCTCTGATGTAGATGAAACAAGCTCTAGTTCAAACAGTTCAGAATCAAGCGCCGAGACATAAATATGAAGATCGCCGCTTGGAAATCACATGATTTGCTGTTGGGATAAGGATTTACATACAGGTTTTTTTTCAACTCACATGTTTTGCCATTGTTTTGGACACAGCCATGTATCAAGGAATATCCAGATAATGATGGGTATTCAACCATGCAGAAATGCAGATGTCAAAATGAAACATTGGGATATATATATATACATATATATATATATATTGGAATGTACCAGCACATGTGGTCCATTATCATCAGGTTTAGTTATGGGATTTTATAGGGTTTATTTCTGAATTGTGAACTGTTATAACTTGCCCAGGTCAGTTATAAATGCATATTTATGCATCTCCGAAAATAATAATAAGAATTATGTACACTCTGGTAAACAAACATAACTATGGAAAATCACAATTTTCAATGGGTAATTCCACTATAAATGGTCATTTTCAATAGCTATGTTGAATTACCAGAGGGTAATATATATATATATATATATTATCTATATATCTATATGTATATATATATGTGTATGTATATATATATATATATGTATGCAATATGTTCTTGGAAAATGGCTTGTCATGTCCACATCTATGTTCATTTACGGGCGAATCCAGATCGACATGAGTCTCCAGAGGTCACTTTTTATTTACATACCATGCTTTTGGGCCCCCGTAAAGTTGGTAAAGATCTACCAGAAAACATATAGAATTTCATGGAACTTCATGGGATTTCACCATGCAAAGAGAACTCGAATTCAAGCTGCACCACCTTTAGACCTGTTGCCTTGGAAACGGTGTGGCATTTCCTGCAGTTCGTTGAGCATTTCTCAGATCATGGCGAGCAGTTGGTGTTTGGGAATGTGGGCCCGGCGAACGCCGGCACAGAAGAGGAGCAGCCATCCCGTCACTCGACGCTTCCATGATACTTCCATCTCACATTGCCCCATCGGCCATCAGGTTGACTTGATTTAATGGGATTTCATGGGATTTCACCATGAAAAGCTGTGATTTAATGGGATTTGATGGGATTTCACCATGAAAAGTTGTGATTTAATGGGATTTCAAGAAAAGTTGTGATTTAATGCGATTTCATGGGATCTACTAATGTAGCTTAAACGATGTCATACACCACCCATGACTGGAAATGGTAAACATACACCTATGAAACTGGTGATGACTGGGGGATGGTTTATGATATTGCTTTAACCAGATTATAGTTATACCAGTTGGAATTTCCCCACAATTTGGGCCCCCAAACAGTGTAAATTTGTTTATAAAGCCTTTTTAACTATAGTAATAAGTATCAGAAACCATAGGTGTTGTCGCTGTTGGAGTTATGTTCACCAACTTAGCTATCTAGGGGGCTCCACTTTGTAACTATGGACAATCACCACTTTAATAGGTAAATCAACTATTTCTATGGGCCATGTTCAGTAGCTATGTTAGTTTACCAGAGTGTACTTCAAACCAGAAAATGTCGAACATTTTGTGGGTTTTAATACAATGTGGGGCCGACCAGTTATAAGTTGTTTTATAAACCCCATTAACTATAGTTATAAGTACCATATATCATAGTTATTGTCGTTATAAACCAACTTAGCTATCTTGGGGGCACCACATTGTAATAGTTGATTCATGGAATTTAAATCAAACTCATGAGAGATATTAAGCTGATTAATAGCTAAGTTGGTGCAACCACTGGCCAACCAGCTGATGGAAGTGCCCAACACGGCCAGGCCTTTGAAGTGCCACGGGCAGCAGAATTTCTGCCCCGATCCGCGGCTTCCCAACATGGCATTAGTGCCTCAGGTCGAAGAAAGTCATGGGCTACTGGCATATTGGAAGAGTCAACTATACAAAGTGGTGCCCCCATAGGAAAAATCATAGGAAAACCATAGGAAAATGGGGCTTTCATGGGATTTATAGCTGATTCATGATAGCTAAGTTGGTGCAAATAATTCCAATTTCACTATGGTTTATGCTACGCAAATAACTATAGTATTCATGGGGTTTGTACATCAACTTATAACTGGGGGGCCCCACATTGTAAACCCATGATATTCCATCATATTCGACCATTCCCTACAGCTCCAAACACCAACACTGGGTTCTGTTTTCACCTTCGAATCGTATAAGGGGAGCACTAGGGATTATTCCATTCTCGTGATGGGTTATTGGTTACTCCAAGTCATTTAGATGATTGGATGATGGGTTGATTAGTCCATTAACTAACCACTTTACCTATTCAATTAATGCAAGAATCATTGGACTATAACTATAACGGCCTAAAGCAAAAAATAATGGGATTCAATAGGATTTAAAGGGACAATGGATGGTGAATGGATGGTTTAACATATAGAAATTGTGAACTATTACAATGAAATCATCGTGAAACAACTGTCATATGATATGTTGATCATTGGATGATCACAATATCCAACCAGTTTAATTTACAATTGGATTCTTGTTTATAACCAACCATGATAAAAATATATATATATACTATTATATACTGTCAGGGTTTATGAGGGGATATAGTATAATCTGATGTAGCTAACCAACCCCGCAAGGCGGTGTACAGTAGCGGTGTTTTTTACGGGATTTAACCAAGAAACATGGTGATCGAATGGGAATTCTTGGGGATTTCATTGGAAGAACCAACAATAGTGATAATTATGGATATTATGGGATTTCACCAACAAATATGGTCACTTCGTCATACAGATAGTAAATCCTATTAAATAGGATTATGGGATTGATCCAACAATAGTAAATCCTACTATTGGTTAATTTATTGTTGGTGAACTTCCTGTCAAATATGGGATTTCACCAACAAAGATGATGATTTCATAGGGTTTACTGAAATCCTGACATACCCCTGATCCATACCTTGATCCATACCTGGGTCCATCCTGCTTGATCCATACCAGACGATTGGCCCGCACCCATATAACCACATCAATCATCCTATCCCTAAATATACAGCATTGACATCACCATGCTTATGGACTTCAATTAAATATACAATATTGAAATCACCATTTCATGATTTAATCATGACGGCAATTCCATTGACAATAGTTCAATCATGTTAAATCAGTACTATTTCCATATGTATATGTATATATATATCTGTGTACCCTGTGGTTATTTAACATAGCCATGGAAAATCACCATTTTAACTTCGGTAAACCATCTATTTCAATGGGCCATGGCTTCCATGGCTATGTTAAATAACCAGATAGTAAATGATCTGAGTTTTGCAGATAGTTTATAACCCCAGCTAAGTATAGACATTTCCAGACATATTTATTATAAAACCTAGCTATGGCTATGTAGATATACAACGATATTTACAGCATCATCCTTAAATCAATGGGAATTCCAGGATCCTAAAATGGAGATACTGTACCATATAGGGCAATATTGTGTGGGGATATTTCCTTACATAGGCCTTATATAGGCCTTATATATGGTAGGTACCTCCAATTAAATCGGTTCCTGAGTCATGGCCATTGCTTAAATCACCTTGAAACCTGACAATTGGCCTCCCCATGGGGCCCATCCAGTTTCAACCTGGTCGTTGTCAAGGTGTCTTTATCGCATCAGCTGCGAACAGGCTGACGATGTTCGATCTGTTTGGGATGTGTTGGGCATAGTGGGCTTAACTCTTTTGGTATTCCATATATATATATACCAATAGTCCCAAAATGATGACTATAACTAGAGATTGTTCATGGGATTTTGTTCGCTGACTTGGTTTAGATTTGGGCAAATTCGTATTTATATGATGATGATTCTAGTTAGTTTGGCCAGACCAACTTGCAACTGGAAGGGACCTACAATTGCAGCGAAGTTAGTGACTCTGAGATCTGGACTTGATGATAGATACTGGCTGGTGGTTTCAACCATTTTTTTATTTTCCATTTCATATATGGGATAATCCTTCCCATTGCCATTGACTTTCATATTTACCCTCTGGTAAACTAACATAACTATGGAAAATCACAACGTTTAATGGGAAAATCAACTATAAATGGCAATTTTTAATAGCTATGTTAGTTTACCAGAGGGTATCAAAATGGTTAAAACCACCAACCAGGACATATCTATGCTGAACTGTTGTTTTTTTTGCGGCAACGACTTGGAGATGAATCATCAGAGAACCATGCGCTGTGTGGGCACCGACAGATGGCGCTGTCTAAGATGATCTAGCGATGATCTAGCGATGGACTGGGGGTGTGTAAGATGATTTAATTAATGTCAACCCCGGATGAGACTAAACCATGGTTTATTGATTAAAGTGTACTCCCCAAACAGTGGTAATCTAATACTCAAATGGTACCTCCCCAATCAAACAGCTGTTTGGGGTTTATTAATCCAGGGTTGACATTAAACATAATCTGGCTCAACCGACTGGTTAGGAGTTCGTATCTGGGGTTCATTCACCCACATATAGATAGATATATATATATTATAGGAAAACCATAGGAAAACCATAGGAAAACCATAGGAAAACCATAGGAAAACCATAGGATCTGATTGGTGGTTTGGAACATGTGGATCATTTTTCCATTCAGTTGGGAATGTCATCATCCCAACTGACGAACTCCATCATTTTTCAGAGAGGTGGCTCAACCACCAACCAGAATAGGTCTGAAAAATGGTCTTGAGTCTTAAGAAAAAACGATCTGGGTCAACCGACTGGTTAGATACATTTACAGTAGATACTATACTTTAGTACAACATGTTTATCTTTTGCTATGGTAAAATTGGTATTAACCAGCTAGAACCCCATCAAATTCTAGCGATTTTGTAAAGCCCCTTGATGGCAGGCTCAACTGCACAGATGGAATGCTTGGAAGATACACAAGGTCAACCTCTGGAAGCCTTGTGTATCAGGCGCTCCGCAGGGACCACGGAATGACTGCAGGAACCCGGGCTGTTTCTCTGTAGAAGACGACTGATGATGGTGAAATTGCAAAAAACAAAAAACTAAACTGTATATATATATATGAGATTATGAGTTCATATGACATTATGACATATATATATGATATATTGACTATAAAGTTCACCAAGCCAGCAACATGATACAACATTTCATCAACCTACTATAACATATTCTAGATGATGGTGACTAGAATGATGGTAAAATGTGTCAGCTTTGTGAATTCTTGTAGTGCCAGACGAGATACGTAAGTGTAACGTGTATTGTTTGGAAAACAAGAACTGGTTGGTGGTTTGGAACACTTTTTATTTTCCCCAATAGTTGGGATGATGATCCAATCTGACTTTCATATTTTTAAGAAGGATTGAAACCACCAACCAGTACGTGTATTGTTTGGAAAACAAGAACATGCCCCAAATACCCTCTGGTAAACTAACATAGCTATTGAAAATCACCATTTATAGTGGATTTTCCCATTAAAAATTGTGATTTTCCATAGTTATGTTAATTTACCAGAGGGTAAATATGGATTTTGCCAATCAATGTGAAGGTTTCGGCCCCGAATCTTCGATTTTTGTAAATCCCCAGTTACTTGAGCCCATCCAGCGCTCTGCCCAGATGCGAAGCATGGTGCTGGAATATGCACACCTACATCACTGGGCCATAAAATGGAGGTAAATGTAGGTAAATAAAATTCAGCACCATGGTTCGCAGTTGGGAGAGGTATGTCTAGCAATAAATCCAGCAGCTGATCTTGCACCGTTGATTGACGCGGAGCAAGAAGTTGAATATAGTACTTGATCAATGGCCATGACTCAGGAACCGATTGATTGGAGGTACCTACCATATATTTTGGCCTAAATTTCAGGGAATATCCCCACAAAATATAGCCAAACATATGGTACGTTTACATACCTCCATTCAGATCCTGAGTCATTACCACTTGAGAACACTATTTGGGTGACCCGAAGCCACTTATATACCCGGCCTGGTAAACATACAAGAAACAGATGGGAAAATCACCATGCTATTCATGGGTAAATCAACTATGTCAACTGGGCCATTTTCAATAGCTATAGTCAGGGGATGTCAGGGTTTAGTATCATCCCTTGACAGTTCTGAACCGAAGCAACAAAAATTGGAGCTTTGGCGCGAGACGGAGGAGGCAGTTACGGGCAGAAAACGGACAGAAACCGGCTCAGCACTTACGGTCAGCAACTATCTTAACTATCTTCTGGATCATTTTTGGATCATTTACCCTCTGGTAAACGTTTACATAGCGAACTGGAAAATCACCATCTTAAAAAAGTAAATCAACTATAAATCGGCTATGGAAAATCACCATGCTATTAATGGAAAACAACTCACTATTTCGACTGGGTCATTTTCAATAGCTTCAAGGTGGTGCCCCGGTCGATAGCTAAGTTGGTGCACATAACTACAATAACTATGGTTTATGGTACGCAAATAACTATAGTTTTCATGGGGTTTATAAACCAACTAACATCACTTGGGGGGCACCACCTTGTTTAACTTTTCATGTTTACCAGGCCGGGTATCTTCGGGTATCTTCGGCTGTGGGTGATGACAAAAATGGCACAGGATCATCGGATCTGCCTGGACAGAGTTGGATACGGCCAACCAGCTGTTTGTTGCAAGCCGCAGCCATGTTCCACGGTGTTCCTCAGTTGTGTTCGTTGTTTCTGTTCAGGAAATTTTTGATAGTAACTAGTGCTGAAAAAAATAATATGTTGCTATGGTGAAATTATAGTTCTAACCAGCTAAAAAGTAGTTTTTTTTGGTAGGTATCTAAGATTCACCATGATCAAAGCCACCATTTGATGAGGATATGATGGGAATACCATGGCAATTCATCTCATATTTGGTACACCCCAGATACTAAGCCGGTCATTTTAGCGCAGTGATAAGTGACTCCTGTGTGATAAATAGGATTAGTCCACTTCTAGTGTAACTGGGGTGAACTATGACACTTGCGAAGTCTGGGGTGAACCACCCATGTAAGCCATTAACTATATCACCATTGACCTTGGTTAACAAAAAGTTATGTGCGTCAACTTAGCTATCGTTTGGGGGTCTCACCTTGTAATCATGAAACCACATTTTTTAGAAAATTCCCGTTTTAGCATTAGTCACGACTCGTCACGACAAGCGACGCTGCCAGGGACCCTGCCAACCACAGCAATGGCATATGGGTGGCACCGCAACATGGTCATGTACCACTCAGCGACTTGGACCTTGATCAACTTCTTCATCTGGAATCATGTGGTTTACTATTCCCCCGGTCATCACCATTTTTATAGATGATATATACCCTCTGGTTATGTCAAAATAGCTATTGAAAATGACCATGTATAGTGGATTTTCCAATTAAAAATAGTGATTTTCCATAGCTATGTTAGTTTGCCAGAGGGTAAACCTTATAAACCATTCCCAGTCATGGGATATCCACATGATTCAATAGTATAGATACCTCAGAAAAGATAGACAAGTTCGACAGCTGGAAAATCTGGAGAACACATCGTCGATACCAGCCTGGAAATTCTGTTCTAACATCTTCTATCATTTTTTGGGATTGCGATACAGAGAAACTCCCAAACGATGTGTGAGTTGGTTTATAAGCAGGCTAAGTTATGTAGATTTTATGGTGGATATTACACTGTGGGGCCCCCCAAACGTTATAAACGGGGCCCCACATTGTAGTTAAAACCTTTTAAGTTATAATATCTATAAGTTAATCCCTTAGTTGGTTTATAAGCCCCATGAAAACTATAGTGTATTTTATCTAAAGTAGATTTTATCCAAACTTTGGTGGATATATCCACATGTCTAAAGTATTATTTATACATGGTGGTTTCCCTACAATGGTGGTACTCCCGAATCATCCATTTTAATTGGATTTTCCATTATAAACCATCTATTTTGAGGTACATCCATTTCAGTAACCCTCCATATACTGTGTATATATATATCTATATATATATATATATATATTGATTTTTATTGGTTTATCAATGTTATTGTTTTTTTTGATGGTTTACCATGTTTACCCTGCAGTAAACTGACAGTTTGCAATGGAAAATGGACCATAGAAATAGATGATTTACCCCAAACATGATGTCAGCTAATGTATAAAGATGTTCCGTCAAACGCAGAAAAAATGGAGAAACCCTAATTTCCCAAACAGAAAGTGGAGTTTCCATATTGTTAAATAGCTGAAGAGTACAGTATATGTCAGGAAACATTGCATCAGAACATATTTCAATCACTATGTACCCAGGTCAAGAGACATGTCTTGAACCTGTATCAATGGGAATTTCAGGAACCTAAATTGGAGGTACCTACCATATATAAGGCCTTTTTTTCAGGCCTAAATTTCAGGGAATATCCCAGCAAAATATGGCCTTATATGGATTTATATGGTACTAACGTACCTCCATTTTAGGATCCTGAAATGGCCATTGACTGTATATGAATCCACATGTCTATAAAGATCAGTGGCATTGGACCCTGTGGAGGTTTTTGGACTGTTACTCTGTGACTCCCTGAAAGCCGATGCATCGATAAATGGAGGGTTTTCGGGGTGTGAAAATCGTTTTTGGTCATGGTGTCATTGTAATAAAGGGTGGCTAAAAAAAGACAGATACTCCATGAGTTACTGGCTTCAATCACTGCGTGGATTGCGTTCCATTGTAAAAACTTAGATTTTGTACTTCAATCCCCTGGAAAATCCACCATTTTTGTTCTGATTAAGTCACCATTTTCTATTGGTTATACCATCTGGTTATGACTAACATAGCCATGGAAAATCACCATGCTGTTCATAGGTAAACCATCTATTAATGGGCCATTTCCCATGGCTATGTTAAATAGCCAGAGGGTACATCCTATGGAATCTCCATAGGTTTCAGATCCTTGTCCTCGTCCTACAGCTGAACAGCTGAGGCCGGCTGCAAGGATGCAAGCCGGACCGCTCAGTGCACGCTTACAGGGATTGAGGAGCTTTGGGGAAGAGTGGCGCTCAACAAACAAACACATGATATCTGGGTCAACCTCGTTTAGATACTAACTAGTACTTTAATCTTTTGCTATCAATGGTAACATGTACTAACCAGCAAAATAACATGTGCTCTTGGGGCAAGTATCTAACTGGTTGCTGATTTGGAACATGTTTTATTTTTCCATATATTGGCCAGAATAATCCCAATTAACTAATATTGTTTCAGAGGGGTAGGTATACCACCAACCAGCTAAGATTTACCATGATATACTCAACCCTTATCCATTCAATCCAGGCTACGAGGGTCTCGAGTACTCACCTTTTGGGGTAACAGATACTTGTTTTTACTGTTCAATGGAGTGTCTAGGTAATATATGTATATTTATATATATATATATAACTATTCATATTACATATATATATATTATCTAGTATAATATATATATATATTGTTAAAGGGAACAAAGCGCTAGTACATGAATCAATGGACATTGATTTGCCCTTGTGGCTCAAGCGCCCGTTGAAAGGAAAACAGCCGTGCGTCTCTTGCAATGCCTTGCTAGGGTTCGGTTACACTCAGCATAGCAGGTGCCACCAATCGAAACAACATCCAGGACAAGGATCTATTTGTTCACAGGTTATCAGCCGTAGGGCTCACTTCTCCCGTCGGGAGAGTAGTACCTGCGTGCTGGTAGCCGGGCTGTCTGAGCAATTGATTGTGGACGCAAAGGACCAATCAGCTCATCATCGCAAAGATGCAAGGCGGCAGCGGAGATTCGCGCACCACGCAGTTTACCTTCAATGAGAACACTGCTATGCCGGTCGAGGAGGTCAATCAATCTTCCCCTGGCGACACGGCAGACAGTGGTGGGATACGCCCTACCCGAACTACACAGTCCGGATGGCAAGTTACATCAAACAGACGAAGAATATCCACCCAAAGTACACCAAGATCTTCTCGAAACAGTGCTCGAAGTGATGTTGTCCGCCAAGGGCATCGACCATCTCGAGGACGAACTACCCCAAGGGACAGATCCACCAGGGCCGTAACCGACCGAATTGGTGAGAGGACCGGGGATAGTCGTGTTAAGAGGAGATCAACGGATACTTCTGTGGCTAGTGAACCTATTGCCATGATAGAAGAACTACGGGCACAATGTCAATCCCTACGTAATCAGTTGAACCACATGGAAGCATACGCTGCATCTAGAGATCAACTGATTCATGACATCGAGATCAGATTCACTGAGTATCTTCAGGAACACAACCAGAATGTATGTGATGAGGTCAATGCACTCAATCATAGATTGTCATGTTCCGCAAATGAGGTTGCAGAATATCAAGCAGAACTAATGGTAGCATCTCAGGAAGACGAAGGTGCAACAATACGCATCCAAGACCTTGAACGCCGAGGTGCCCTAATGGAACATGGTGCAAGACGGATCCATCAACGTGGTATGGAGATCCAGGAAGAGTACAAGGATGAAGTACATCACCTTCAAGGACTATTGGGTAATACGGAGGCAAGACTGCAACAACTTCATCAAACCAATGTCTTAACCACCGATATTGCCAATCGATTATACAATGAAGGTCAAGAAATGCAGACGGATTTCCAGAACTCAATCATGGAATATCGTAATCGATCCGAAATGGCATCCTTCTCCAGCAATCAACTTGAAGTGATTAGCCAACAACAATCAATTACAGTTCATGAATTGTCTGAACGGAATCAGCTATTGAGTGAAGCTCTAGTTCAGTCTCGTAAACAGGCCGAGTTGTATGAAAGCAGTATCGAAGAGATCACTAGAGAATCTAGAAAGAAGGTTTTCGAGGCAAATCAGGCCAAATTGGAAAGTGATCTGAAGCATCGAAATACTGAACATGATACTGTCAGAAGAATTGCATCATACAGGAACCATGAGGCCGAAGCGATATCACACCTGAGGCTTGAATCACAGGCTAGTGCAAATTCGATCGCAAGGGCAGAGCACTATGAAGAGCTCTACACCAACGAGCAGGAGATGAACTGCGAGTTAAAGGATGAGATCGAGTTGCAGAACGTGAAGTTGCGAAGATCGTTGACTCAGGGCACTACGACCGACGGTCGTGGCCCCGATGAGATGCTTGTTGAAGATCTACGTAATCAAGCCAAAATCGCTCAAATCAGGGTTCAGGATCTAGATCATGAAGTTCATGAATGTTTACAAGAGAACATGTTGTTAAAAGAGAGATTGGCTGAAGTTGCGGATGTAGGGGCGTCGTCCTTCTCCAATGCTGAAGTCCGAACTTTAAGATCCGAACTAGAAAGTGAGCGCAAAATGAAATTGGCTAGTGGTGTTCAACAATATGAGAGATCATGCATGTTCATGGGGGAAATTCAGGATAGGGATGAAAAGATTGGTGTCAAGAATTCTGAGATTGTTGACATGAAACGTCACCTAGATGAACTAAGAAAGAGTCTCAAAGATTCTGAAACATCTATGTCTAGGGTCAACCCTGATACACTTCCCTATTCGGCAGGCATCCCCAACTATGATCTCGCGTCAAGACTGGTCATTGACAAACTGGAGAATGAGGTGAGTGAGGCTAACTCTGAGAGCGCTATCCTAAAATCTTGGGTAACGCAGATCGACAAGGAGTTGACCTACGAGACGAATGTTGCTCAATCCTATCGCGGACATGCTGGACATTCTCAACAGCAATCCTCTCAATCGAACAAAAGAATCACCGACCTGCTGAAAGAAGTTGACAACAAGATCGCCGATGGAACTGAGAAGGACTATTACAAGCCTCCGAGCGGATGGGGCGGTCCGCCTGACCCTGATGGACCTCCTGACCCTTTCGGGCCCAATGGTCCAGGACCACCTCCAGAACCTCCTGGTTTGCCTTCAGTTCGAGGATCACAACGTGATTCAGCAGATGACATCTCCACAGCGGCGTACACGGCAGAAGAAGTACCGAGAATGTCAAGACGGGAGGCTGACAAAGTCTACGTTAGCCCATGGCCGAAGCAGCAGAACCTTGGGATTTGGCAGTCAGATCTCATCAAGAGTGTTGTTCTTGCTGCGAATGATGGAGACAAAGCTGCGTGGGAAGCATGGTTACAGCCGGCTATTCGACCAAATCCTGACATTGAGCTATTGAATGACAGTGGAGGGCAACGATATCAATCAATAGACGCCAAGTTGTCAATCGCATTGTCAAACGTTATAGCCCAAGCCGGTGATGTTGCTCGTCATGTAGCAATCAAACTGAGATTGAGAACACAGAGTCATAGCCGAAAAGGAACCTATGTTATGGGACGAGAAATCTTGGCTATGATCCTGGGACACTTCAGAACCCCAGGTCAACGAGAGACAGCCTTCACCATGGAGCACATAGTATCGATGAAATATCTCGGTGACTCAAACCTGGAAGTGTTCTATGAGAAATGGATGGAGATGGTATCAAACATGATGCCGAATGATGTACCTCCTGATGATTGGCTTCGTGATGCTCTATACAAGAAGATTCGAAATTCGAGTCTTATGATGTTTGACATCAAGCAGTACGAGTCATGGATTGAAGGAGACCAAAGACGAAGCTATCGCTACCTGTTGGACGTCATCGAAAGGCACATCTCCAGAATTAGAGAAGACAAGCATGTGGCCGCTAGGGAGAAGTACGCAAGAGACTTCGCAGGCGGCGGCAAGCCTACTGCTCCTGCCCCGAATCCAACTGCTGCTGCACCAGACGCCAATCCGAAAGCGAAGCCTAAAGCCACTCCCAAGGAGAAGGCAGCACCTAAGGCGAAGGCCAAGGCCGATGCAGCTCCAGTTCTACCATCACCTCAACCGAAACAGCATGCAAAAGGAAAAGGGAAAGGTCAAGGGAAAGGAAAGGATCGACCAAACAGCCGAAGTGCTAGTCCTAGGTCCAAGAAGAAGATCCCATGCCACTTCCACTTCATCAAGAAAGCATGCAGAAAAGGCAAAGATTGTGAATACAGTCACGACCAAAAGGTGTTTGATGCGAACAAGAACGCAAAAGGTAATGGTCGAAAGCCAGGAACTCCAAGAAGTCAATCTCCAGCGAACAAGACCAAGAAGGTTGATGAACCATGCTGGCACTGGGCTAAGGGCAAGTGCCGATATGGAGACAAATGCAACAAACGCCATGATCCTCATCTATTCAACACTGCTCCAAACACCGAAGCATCAGGCTCAAAGGCTACTCCTGCACTTGTCCATGAATGGAGTGATGACGAAGGGACATTCCACAAGGTTGCATCGAACGTCATCAAGAAGAAGGTCAGATTCGATGAGTCTAAGACTTACGTCCGAACGTACGTGAAGAAGGACTTCGTGAAGTGCAGCCGGAAGTCCCAAACCATCTCCAAAGGTCATGGTAAAGTTGGTAAGCCCACCGATCAGATAAGGCAAGATGAGCAATGGTCTTATTCATGCAGATTAGCATCGAGCCGAGGGAAAGCAATGGCTATTCTGATCGATGAGAAGGGTGAGTACAGTGACATTGATGAAGTCCTGATCATCGTCGGCCCCAGCCTGGACATTCTGATCAGACTCGACATCGAGGACGGTGAGGTGTCTAGGGAAGTCTTTGTGGAGAACTATGTTCAGCACATTGAGGGTCGATATGGTAAAAGGGGCAACACAATGTGCATCACTGTTCCTGTTGAGGAAAGAGATAAGAGATTCATATTGGATTCTGGAAGTGGTCATGATCTCATCTCGTCTACACGAATAAGTAGAATGGATCTCCCAACATATGATGACAAAGTCGTCAACTTCCATACAGCAAATGGGGTAACATGTTCGACCAAACGTTCAAGTATCAAGTTCGAGGCATTCAACGAACCAGCAGAAGCTCACATCCTTGAAGACACGCCTTCTGTGATCTCCATGGGCAAGCGGTGCGTTGACCTTGGATACTCATTCGTATGGCCGACTGGAAGAACTCCTTTTATGTTAGATCCCAATGGCAACATCATCGAAATGACTGTCAAAGACTACATTCCCTATGTGAGCGTCGATCAAGAGAAGAGAAAGTTGAAATCATCCTGTGTGGAAAAGATCATGGCAGTTCTTGATGATGGATGCTCAACGTCGGAAGGTGAAGGTCTTTTGGTCATTGATGGAGAAAGTGGGGATGAGCTTGAGGATCTTTCCGACTCCGTTGGACGATCCGATGTTAAATCCACCGAGAGATCAATGAAGAAACGTAAGAAAGCAAAATTGAGAAGTGATCAGCATGAAGTGGCTGTTGGAAGTGATGCAGGTGATGCTGAGGAAATGTCGTGCTATGCCGACGAATATGCCGAGTTTGAAGACGACGGGTACGATCCCAGCATTGCACGTGATGATATCCATGAAGATCATCAAATCGAAGTTGAAGAAATTCCTGAAGATGGAGGAGGTGAAGATGACGATGATGTCATTGATGTTGATGAGGAAGATGGAGGAGTCCGACTGAGTAAGAGGGGAACTTTGAAGAATGAGGCAAGATCAAAGGTTCATCTTCTAACTCATCGCTATAAGAACCCATATTGTGAGTCGTGCGTGCGCGCCAAGATGAAGCACAGGAAGACGTTCAGAGGAGCATTTCAGCGCAAGCTCACAAAGTTTGGGGACCTGATCACGTTCGACTATGTCGACAATCGTCGTATTGCTGAACAGGATTATGGCGACGACAAAACCATCTTTGTCATCAGGGATAGATATACGGGGATGCTTCAGTCTTACCCTTCTGCTAGGAAGGATACTGATGCAGTCATCCGGGCGGTCAAACAGTTCATGGGCCGTCGTAAGATTAGAGAGGCATACTCCGATGATGCCCCGCAGTTCGACAAGGCAATGAAAATCCTGAAGATCCCAATGGACACGTCCTTGGCCGGAAAGACCAAGCACAACTCACTTGCAGAAAGAACTAACCAGTTTGTGCTCGTTGCAACAACAACATGCCTACTTGAAGCAGGAATTCCAAAATGCTTTTGGATGTACGCTATCAGATGCGTAAGCCACCTGCTTAACATCGAGCCCAACGACGATGAGGTGAGTTCTTGGTGCAAACTTCATGGAGAAGAATTCAAAGGGAAGATGATACCTTTTGGTGCCCTCGTGTATTTTAAGCCCAGTGGTTCACGCGAACGAGAACAACAACACAAGTTTGACCCTATGGGAATTCCCGGAGTGTTCGCCGGATACTCCATCGGTCCCGGGCTCCATTGGTCGAGAAAGTACAGGGTATGGGCATTATGTGGCTGGAGTAAGCAGAACTTGGCCTATGATGCCGAGAAACCCATCGCAAAGCTGAGGACTCCGCACTATACCGAAAGGGTCGAATTAAAAGCCCTTGAATTCCCATGTAAGTTAGAGTATGAGAGGATTAATGTTTCCATTGAGGGATTAAAGGTGAAAGATCGTCTTGAAGGAAACCCAGAAATCCTACCGCCACCTCCGCCGGATGATGGTGATGACGATGAAGGTGGAGATGATGACGATGGTCATGACGGCGGTGGTGTACCTTCGTCGAAGGTTCCACGAGAACCAACTGAGGGAGAGTTGGAAGCTGAAAGGCACTTTGATGCAATATCTGAAAGAATGGGACCACCAGGTATCGATAAGCCTGCACATCCAGACCTTCATGTTCCAGAAGGAGGACCAGAACATTACTCCGTTGGGAAGGCTGGGGATGGGGTCGTTTACCTGAATGACGATGGTGAATGGGTGAAGCTCAATGCTCGCGGTCATCCATATCGTATTGATGAACGTGGTTTTCGCAGAATATCAACTACTCCAAGGCCTTCAAAGTATACTCCTGACGAGTGGAGGAAGATGTCACCGACTGTCAGAAAGGGGATCGCTAAGGCCGAAGAGAAGAAGATTGAAGCTGAAAAGGAAAAGAAGAAAAGTGACGCGAAAATCAAGGAAAGTGAAGAGCGAGCAAAGAGAAAAGAAGAAAGAGAAAGAAGCAAAGAAAGCCAAATCCTCCAAGAAAGACGACAAAGACGATCACGTTTCTGGAGTGGCCACGTCCCAAGACTACGTCCGAAGAGGCAAAGTTTTTCAATATGGAAAAGGGTCCGCTTCTCCCGTCGGGAGAGGGGTCTCTGCCTCTGCTCCATGTTATTCAGATCTATCAGACACTGATGTACCTGACGATGATGACTTTTTGATGGAGTGGGACGAATGGTCTGAGATCGAGAAGGGCAAGGGACCGAAGGCCACTTGGAACAACGACAAAGTGTATGACTTCAACCAGGGAAAAGTGGTGGCTGCTGCGATCTTGCACAACACCAACGAAGTACCCCAAGACGCTCGTGGCCTCAGTGATGTTTTCCTTCCATTTCCATGCATGCCGTGCATTAATCATTGTGATGATCATCGAGAAAAGATAGCTTCAAACGGTGATGGAATCAATATCAATAAGATGTTCAACACTGCAGTTGCAAGGCCTGTTGGTCGAAAGGAAATGATGGAAAACGATGATGCACGTAAGGCTATGAGGAAGGAATGGTTAGGTCAACACGCTGCTGGAGTCTATGATTTCAGTGTTATAAGAGAATATGATGACGTTGTTCGTGAAGCAAAGGCAAACAAGACAGAGGTTCACATGGCCAGAGTACATGGTATCTGTGTTGAGAAAAACTACCAGTTGCCTGCAGGAAGCCCCAGTAGAAAATTCAAAGGCCGAGGTGTCTTGCTTGGTAATCAGGTGAAGAACCAATTCTGGGAGGCTGCTTTCTTCCAGGATTTGGGCAATTCTCCGGCTACTTTTGAGGCATCGAGATGGGCTGATTTCTATGGGTGTCTTCCAGGCCATAATGTAAAACTTGCCGACGCCATTCAGGCATACATTCAAGCAAAACTAACCGGACCACCATGTTGGGTTGAGCTACCCGAAGATGCTTGGCCAGACGATGTCGATATTCGAAAATTCCGTAGACCAGTTGTAAGATTGGTTAAAGCTTTGTATGGTCACCCCGATTCGGGAACAATGTGGGAACAACATTGTGATCAGAAAGTTCGAGAACTCGACTTCGTTCCTGTTGGAGAAGAATGGCCTTCAATGTATTTTCACAAGAAACTGAAGTTACTTCTTGTCATCTATGTAGACGACTTAAAGCTGGCAGGACCGGAAGAGAACCTGACTAAGGGTTGGGAGATGCTCAGATCAAAACTCAACATCGAGCCCGAGACTGACTTAGGACTCTATCTTGGTTGTGTTTTGAGAAAGGGATCTACCAAACTTCATGATGGAACCCCGGTGTCAACCATGACCTATGACATGGAAGGTTTGTTGAAACTGTCGGTCGAGAAGTACTTAGACATTGTTGGAAAAGATACGAAGCTGAAACACGTATCCACTCCAAGTCTACCTGAAGAAACAAAGAAACATAAGTCTAGAGCACCATGTCCCGGGAACCCCAAGAACAAGAAAGTATGTCCATGGTGCACTCATGAATTTGATCCGGACGCTCCATTGTTTTATGAACAAGGAACCCAAGGGGAAGACGTCTCACCTGGGGAGTCTGAGAGAGGTGCATTAGCGCCACACGCTGCTAGCGTGTTGATGAAGCTGCTGTACGCGGCGAGGATTGCTCGTTTTGATCTGCTTCGTTCCATTAATTCCCTGGCCAGGAATGTAACAAAGTGGACCATTGATGACGATGCAAAGTTGTATCACTTAATGTGCTACGTGAATTCCAGCCTGTCTAAAAGAATGACTGGATGGGTTGGGGACAACTTCAATGAATTGACATTGTCTTTATTTGCTGATGCTGATTTTGCAGGGTGTGCCCAGTCCTTGAGATCAACTTCAGGGTCTCATATGCATATCCAAGGTAACCACACACGGTTTCCTTTGTCCGGGGGCAGCAAACGGCAAGGATGCGTAAGCCATTCAACGCCTGAGGCCGAAATCGTGGCAGCCGATGTCACCCTCCGTACTATGGGTTTGCCCGCAATGAGCATCTGGGAAACGCTGACGGGAAAGTCGCCCAAATTATTGTTCCATGATGACAATCAGGGCATGATCGGTGTAGTCAGGTCGGGTCGAAACCCCACTATGCGGCATCTTGAGAGGACCCATGGCATAGCCATTACTTCCCTCCATGAACATTTTACTCGGGAGAACTACGTACTCATGTATGAGGTGACCTCGAAAATGGCCGCTGACATTCACACCAAAGGTTTCAAGAATCCGTTGGCATGGAAAAGAGCATGTATGCTCATCAACCTGTTGGACCCTGGTGACATCGGTACGAAAGATCTGCTCGATATGGTCTCACCCACCACGGATGTCGATACCACTGTCCGACAAGTGTTTCAAACCAAAACTCAAGATGTTCCAAATTTTCCGTATACCGAAATACCTATTCTACCACCTGAGGTGTATCAGAAGGGTCTTTCTGGTAAAGAACAAGTACAACAACTACCTGGTATGGATCCCATATTGGTTGTTAAGACGCCAACTTTCTTTAGAAAACGACCACCTGGTGTATCATTGCCCCATGATTGTTTGAGAAGTACCTGGATACTTTCTCATGGCAAATGGATCAAGGTTGAGGATCGAGTTCCACCCGTTCAACAACAAGACCGTTTTGATCAATGGGTAGAACGCGCTTGTTTCCAATACCATCCGTGTCAATTTAGTATATCACCGTCGGTGATTACTAGGCAATCAGCTGGCGTTGTCTCACCGGGACACCCGGCGTCAACAGCACGACAAGGGCTCCATGCTGCCGCGGTGCCGACTCGTCAGACTCCAGTCCTGAAGTATCCTCAGTTAACTGTGGGGGTGGGTCAACTATTTTGTCATCAATCCCATGGAAATGACCCCACAACCATTCATGCAGCTCCTTGTGGTACTGCTCGGGTGATCAACACGCTTCTTCGAGTTGTTCATGGGGGGAGTTCTGGATGGGGTAGTCTTCCAATGGGATTTCCTCCGTCGGGGGACCCCAATGATGATCCATATCCTACAGAAAACAAAGATCCCAATCGACGACGAATTATCTTTGCCGGTGGTGACGTGATTGCTGGTAGGGTATCAAGGGACAAAGCCTATAACCCCACAACGTCATCAAGAAAGGGAAAGAAGATATCTAAAAATGAATGTGATCAAGATGAATGGATATGGAAGGATGAAACTACATTGACGAGAGTGCACAAGGTACCAAGAAGAAAGATGTTTACCCCCAAAGAGGCTGACTTTCTACCATGTAAGCTGAGACGGTTTAGAGATGAACGGGAAACCAACCAAGTGTTTCAGTCAAGTGGGAGATTGATCCACGACTCATGGAGATTGGCGGGGAATAACATCGAGAAGACCAATAAAAGAAATGAATTCTGGACAGGGACCACTACCTTCAAGATCATATCCAATGCAGACATCAAAGATGTGATGGACAGCGGGTCTGATGTGGAGGACAGGGCATCGTGCCAGGACACTGTGGTCACCTGTATCCTTGATGGAAACATGAAAATCATTCCGTTGGATGACATGTTTATAGCCCATCACTACAAACTGAAGCATGAGACCAGAAAACAAACTGATTGGGATATTCAGATGACACTCCACCGAAAGAATGGGAAGACTCTGACATATCACTTCAAGCAATCTTATGCCGATTTTCTCGGGAAAGTACTCGATGACATTGTCATATCACTCAACCTCTATGAGATGAAAGATGATGTCCCATGTTTGCTCCTCATGTGTGCTGAAACGCAAAGTATCATCACAAAGATCCACGCACAAAGTCGGTTCAAGATGATGCATGTGGTCACAATTACCGAAGATGACAACCTAATGTCCAACTACGGAAGGGCAAAATGGAGACGTTGCATCAGGGGTCCTAGTGACTGCGTGTTCTTTGCGGGACCTTGCACCGGTGGTTCACCGTGGAATCGCTTAAACAAAAACGTGAGTGAGGTCACTGCACACAACATCAGAATGAAAGCATTTCTGTATTGGGAGTTATGGGAAGAGTTCACATTGTGTCTGCAACGTGTACATATTTTGCACGCGATGGCATTGTTGGAACTACCTCGGGGATGCGACTATTGGAATGATGAGAGGATGAAGTTTCTGATTAATGGGACCCAATCAACTGTGCATGACTTTGATGGATGCATGTATGGTTTGACTTCGAAATTCAAAGATGTTGGGACCGCCATCAAGAAACCATGGAGAATCGTATCGTGGGGGGTTGAATTCTTTGACCTGCATGCAAAATGTGATGGCTCACACACTCACGGTCAATGTGCGGGTAGAGAAACACGAGCAACACAACTATATACCGAGAAGATTGTCAGATGTATTCTTCGGGGTGTCACAAATCAAATGTTGATTAACAACGTTTACGGAAGGAGATATCGACCAAAGGTTTTGGATGAGGAAGATCACCATAAGTCGAAGTCATGTGCTTGTGTCATTGTGAACGACTATGAATGCGACACCAATGTGAAGACCATCAATGAACAATTATTCATTAACTTCATCACCCAACGAGGCGGTGTGAAGGTGAAGCTGAGGCTGTATCCACGTCGTGGATCGCTATTGGCGGATCCGGATCCCGTTAGAGGTAGATTGAAGGTGAAGTCGGGCTGCTACCTACGTCGTTGGTGCGCCTTGACGGATCCGGATTCTCCGTGCCTCATCTCGGTCTTCGCAATGGCTGGAACTGACCTTGTGATCCCTTCAGCGGCCAAGGGCATTGGCTCACTGAAATCAACCTTGTCCCTCATCAAGGAGAAGAATCAAGAGCACAACCTTCCTGCTCCATTCTCCACCTATGAGGAGACAAACTTCAGGGGTTACAGGGACAAGGACCTTGACGAATGGTTGGATCGAGTGAAGATTTCTCCTCCCGTCGTTGTGGCCTTAGCCTTTGTCATGGATAGAAGTGGCAGAGCATTCGTAACTCATGCAATCAGGTTGCTCATGAAAACGTTGTCAAAAGTGACCAACGAGAATGAGTTGAAGATGTCTGCTACCAGCTTCATTGACAAAGGGGCCCGATTATCAAAGTTGGTGGAAGGGGCCGCCAGAAATCCAGATGAGAAAAGCATCATGCAGCTTTTGTGCACCTTCGAGTGTGCGATTAGAATAGATGAACTATGGGATACCCTCAAAGACCACTACACCGGGCAAAACAGTATGATCAACAAGGAGATCACGGTTAAGGAATTGCGCGACAAGATCGCGAATACAAGCCCAACAAACCTTGGATCCTTGAATCAGACATACCCTCCTTATGGAAGTTCATGCTACCAAATCCGGAAGAGGACGAACTTCGAGGAGATTGCCCGTCGGAAGTGGGAAAGATGGTCATTTGAAGCGATGCAGAGAGAGGCACCTGAGCCAAGTGAAGTTGAAGACCGCATCAAGTATCTGGTCAACATCATGTACGAGGAGAGCTATAGCCTAGGCTACGCACTCCGACGTCACAACGCCAGAGCGACCAGCAGCCAGGGTAAGACCATCATCGTCCAGAATGTCCTGGAAGACTGGATGTCGATGAATTATGATCTCAGCTTGGAGCGGACGGCAGCTGTTGTCCATCTACAAACCATCCTCATGGTCTCCAAGATGCTACATGAGTGGATGACACGATTGGAGAACTTCAAATCCATGTCATACCTGAGCGGGATCATTAAGACTGATCTGGTCAGAATGAAGCAGGCCATTGACCTCCGCGACGACCTATGGGAGTTGGGGGGTTACAACATTGAGAGGGCCGACCAGGGCATGTTCGAGGAGGTGGAGAAACGGAACAGGACATTCTCCTGTATTCGCGACTATGTGACGACCACTGCCACCACCCAGATGTGCCAAGGGGCCACAGAAGTCTCCCACATCGATGGCTGGGACATCCCGCTGATGCCGAAAGACGGCAGAAACCCTCCAAGCCAACCGGATCATCCAGGTTGGGATCCCTCACCTATCAGAATGATGAACGACAAGCAACAAAGGGAAGCCGATGCACAGCGGGCACAACAGCAACAACAACAGACTGGGCCTAGCAGTTCCACCGCCGGTGGACGCGATGGTTACAGCTCTGCAGCTGGGAGCGCACCACCACCGAAGGCTCCACCATCGAAGGCAAGGCCGTCGACACCTCCTGCAAGAAAGGACTGGGTAATTCCTCGGGTACCAAATGGGTATCTTTTCAGGACATCCTCAATGCCCGATCAAAGGAATTCAGAGTTCATCACGTCTGCTTGGATGGACGAACGGGATCACTTTCTGTTATCAATCATCCAAGGCCCTGCAGCTCAAGCTGCCAGTACATCGGGATCAGCACCTTGGGCACAGTATTTGAGGAGAGTGACCGCATACGCCTGCATGGTCTTCGGAGTTTGCAATCCGGGGGTCGTGACTGAGGACACAGCGTCCACCATCTCCGAGAAGGATTGGCTTAGGTGCTACAGCCACATCGTCCGCAAGTACATGCTGGCGCGGACTGGATGCTACCTGTCAACGGCAGGAATGCTGATGATGCTCGGGCACCATGACGTGAACGTCGCCAACCAGTCCGAATTGGGCCGCATCAAGAAGATGATCACGAACCCGCTCGCATGCAGGATCATCGAAGCACCGAGCAGCCCAAGGGAGGTTGATATGTTGGCAGGTGACTTCAGGGCTGGGACGACCATCCTTATCACCGATCTGATGTTCCGCGTGGGAACCCAAAGTGGGACGCATGGCATCCAAATGGGGTTAGCTGACATGGGATGGGAGAGTGTTGAAGTCTTCAAAATCCATGATTCTGAATCTGAACGACCACTTCAACAATTCCTCGACACGCTTGACAAGGTCAAGCAGCATCTCAACACGGACGCCATTGATGATGGTCAGATAACGGTTCATCTTCGGTTATCATTGCAGTTTCTCCATGAACAAAAGCCACCCCACTGCGTAATGCTGGAAAATGATTTCAAGAATCAATTTGTCAAGGGGGTGATCGACCTTGATCAAGTCACATCCCGACCCTTGATGGTCGCCATCAACAACGACTCCATGTTCAACGGTATGGACTCCGTCACATCAAGAATCGCAGTTGAGCTGATCGAGAAGATGAGGCTCCAAGGGATCTTAGTGACATCTGATCAGAGAATGTGGCGGTCGATGTATTCCCAATTTGGAAAACAGTATCCAATATTGAACACGACCAAGAAGGGGACGTTGGGAAAGACTGCAATTTGGTCTGTCATCGAGAAGAACTTATTTCGCCAAAGGGTTTTCCTCATGTGTGCCACAAACAGGGAGTATGTGTCCGTACTCAACGAAGGAGCATTCAATCCTGATGAATCTGGCATCAACACAAAAGTGTTGGAGGATATGACTGGACCGACTGAGGCATTCAAAATCGCAAGTGGCGAAATGACCCCAGGTGACTATGCGAACGATGACACAACCATCTTCCAACGAGGCCCTGGAACCGCCGTCAACAGATTTACAAAGGACAAGAGGTTTAAGACCCGATGGGTTGAGCCAGTGGTCGGCACTCATGAACTGGAACCAGTTGTTTCAGATCGATGCATGTGGTTTACCATCGACAAGGAGAGCTCCGACATCTTGTGCGGAAGCTGCAGAAATGCGGTGACGATGGATGAGATCGAAACGTGCCAGTTGAAACCGACCCATTGCATCAACTGCTCCGCCAACACCCAAGACCACTACAAGCGCTCCGCTCCCACATTGGAGGCCAGGAAATCCGTCTTACTCCTGGCGGCCAGATTGAAGGTCGCATTTGAGGATCTTGGTGTCGACATTGTTGACATCAATCAGGGATTTGACTTGGCTTACGTTTACGGCATCTTCGTTGATTTCAAATGCCTTATTGACGTATGGGGAGCACTTGATGAAGTCTCTATCGCACATGGGGGGAGTCAGAATATCGAAGAGGCAAGCTCTGGAAATCTTCCGGAATGGACGCGGCAAACAATTCAGCATCTACCGCGAAAGAATTTATGATGATGTCGCGAAGAAGTGGCTCCTGGTCTACAGGGTCACAAAAGATTGCGGAAATGTCGCGTACAAGGACTTCTTCGAGAAGGTCGCTGTTCCTGAGGTGAAGGAAAGGAACGAGATCTTTGGATTCTCCCGTGCATCAGCCGAGAAAACTGGGGATATCATCGAGTTTTGGCTTGGTGTCTTGGATGTGGCAAACATGGCCAAAGGAGTTGTGAATGTTTTCAATGCCAGCGTTGATCCTGCTGAGTACCTCAACGGATTGAAAAAGGCATTGGCCCAATTCACATCGACCTCCAGAACTACAAGCACCATCAATGACAAGAGACGGGGATCATTCGACTGCACCCTGCAGACTGCAGAAGCCGAAAGAGTCATGAAGATCATCCACGCAATCCCCGGATATGAATCGCTGGCCAACTTCTGCTGCCTCACAGAGTGGGAGAAAGATCAGGTATTCTCTCAGTATCGAAGAAAGCACAACATCACAGGGGATGACGGCAGCATGGGCGCTGATGCCGATGCCAAGCCAGGTGACGAGTCGTCGGCTCACCCTGGGGAGGAGGAAGCTGATGAGCCAGCAAATGATCCCACTGATGTAGTCAGGGACTCAGAGATTTCCGGAAAACAACAACTCTTGGATGCGTTGGGAAAACTCTTCACCGTCTCTGAGGATGTCAATGTGTGTTTGTACTGTGGTAGCACCAAACATGGTCACCTTGAATGTGAACATGAGAAGAAGGATGAAGTCAGAAAGGTGCTAAAAGCCGTCCGAGCGTCGCTCGAGGCTGATAGTCCCACATCTGATGACGTCGATATGGAACCTCCTGAGCACAAAAAGGACGGATCAGGTGCTACTGAAGGGTCGGGACAAACGGATGAACCTACAAAACCGAGGTTTAGTGAACACCAGTGGTACGACAGCATCAGGACTATGTCCGAAGTCGGAGACCTCGATGAGTATGGTAGGTTCTGCATTGAAGGACGTGATGTTACAAAGCTGGGACCACAGAACGTCGTTGACCTCAACGAAGTGATCCGGGACGCTATTGTCAGAGGAGGAGGTGACACTTGGTCAGTGCCAGAATTCCTTGCAAGCTACTCTGACAACAACATCAGAAAGCCCTTCTACAAACGAATCGAGGCGCCGCAAGATGGTTTCTTGAAAATCATCCCTACAACAGGAGCCCATTTCTTCAACTGCTTTTACTTTGGCGGTGTGGAGTATGCGGCCAACTATCGCTTCGAAACTGGCAACCGACTCGACAGCTATGAGGACAAGGTGAGTACCTCACTGAACAGGATCCTACGTCACAATGTGGGGAAGGTATCAGAATCACAGAGTCTGTTCTGTGATGACGCCGGCTGGGTGCCCATCGAGGAAGTGCTCAAATGTGAGTCCATCTGGAGACATGAGCACGCACGCTGGCCACACGTCTTCCTCGCCCCCAAAGGAAGAGCAAATGATCAAAGTGCATGGAATGTCAATGAGGCGAACTATCGCATGACATTGCTGTTCAAGATCATGTTCCACTGTGCTCGATATGGACGTCGTGTGCGTGAACAAGTCTTGGCATTCGGGATCAACAAGGATATTGATCGCAGCAGCCTGACGTGCATTGACAACAAAGTCGATGCGGACACGCACATCCCTGACGAAGGGCTACTGCTCTATCCAGTGGCAGTCCGCGCTCCAACGGGGCACAAAGAAGGATCTTCCAGGGATGACGTCTCATTGCTGTCATCGTTGCTTTCGCATCCAATCGCACCCAACACCATCATGTCATTACCGGTCTGCTTCCACATCACAAAGAAGACCAACCTCCGAAGCATTTGGAGGCAAGGGTTAATTCCAGGAGGTCTTGGAGAAGGTCATCGGATGTTCACGTTCTTCAACCCGTATGTGCCATGGGATCATAGATCATGGACCATCACGAAGAGCGTTGATACGCGAAAGGGGGACTATATCTGCCTATTCATCCCGACCGAGACCTTGATGGTGGAGTATGGCGGTCGATTGACTGACTCGGGACAGATCGTTTCACCAAAGATCATCCCGTTTTCGGCGATCAAAGGAGGATGGATTCAGGATCCCAAGGACCAGTACAACAAGACATGGCTCCGGTTGTTCGTTCCGTCGGGCGACGACCAGGTAGTCCGGTCTGGCACTGTCAAATCAAGAACTGTAGCCACCAAGGAGTCCATCCTGAGGGTCGCAAGTCAATGCATCGACGCCGAAGACCAACCGTATGACGAGATCACCATGGATGCCATGAACATCGTCCACCAATTCAGGAACAACCTCATTGAGCCTGGCGGACAAGAGCAATACCTGGCCCGCATCAAGCTGATTGACTACATAGTCGAACGCAAAAGGGTGCAAACTTCAGGTTGCCGTCATTGTCCTCATTGTCTCAATGAGACGCCGACGAAATTAGCAGTGTGTCTAGTTTGTTGGACAGAACTTGAAAGCTGTGGAATTCGACCATATCGGCTACAAGCTCCTGAAGACGATGAAGATGAGGCCACAAAGAAAGAGCTCGATGAAGAGGTTCGTCGACAAGAAGAATCGTTGTTCAAGGATACGGTCCATCAAGCACAAGAAAACGTATCCGAATCCAACGACTATGGCTTCAACCCTGATGAGGTCGACTACAACGAAGGCGATGATGAAGAAATGGATCAGGAGGAGGAAACTCAACAGGAAGACGACGAAATCGTTGAAGAAGAAGACGACGATGAGATGGACGTCGAACCTGAAAATGAACCTTCATCTAAACTACCAGCATGGACCAAGAATCTTGAGTGCGGAAGCAAGGGTATGCCAGGAGACGGACTTGTCAACAATGATGTCTCCGAGGCCGCGGCTCACTTGTACGACAATGCCGTGATGTCAAAGATCATCGCAATGTTCAGACTCTACTACAAACAGAGAGTCACTCTGACCCCAGAGGAATACTATGCGATGATGACGGAAACCAAGCGAGTCCGGCTGGACCTGGACGACTTCTGCCCTTACACAGGCGAAGACCAGGATGGCAACCTCAAGCGACCGACGGAGCTGGAATTGGACGAACTCTTTCAGGAGAAAGGGAAGAAGAACTCATGGTCAGAGGGAGAGAAGATGTACTCTGGACGACCAAGAAACATGATGATGCCTGTCATCAAAACCTCAGAGGTCTACGAAAAGATGATGGAATTTCTGGTATGTGCCGGGTACACTCCCGAGTCCTTGGGTTTCCTCATGCCAATGAATAGGATGCAGGCTGATGCACAGGGGAAACAGGAGATGAGAGTGACCATCAGCAACTTTCTCCGACGACTGCTGAAAGGAACCTTTCCAGAACATGAATCATATACCTTCTTCCGTTCCGGGAGCCACGGCTTCCCCAACTGCATTGAACTCCCAGCTTTCTCGGTATATCTGAGTCTGAGAGAAAAGGAACAAAGGGTGGAACTACTCTTTGCTGCACAACAATGCGGAATTCCGTTACCTCAAAACTTTGTCAGCAAGATGGCTTATGCTATTCAACTGGCTGAAGCCGAGGCGCAGAGGGGAAAGACCGAGATGAAAATGAAGATGGCTCCAACCCTTGGCGACGAAGTGGTGAGTGAGGTATTCAAAGCAGTCGGAGGTAGTGCCGCTGCCAAGTTTGCCACCGCAGACGCAAAAGCCAAATCGTCAACACAGCCTTCGCAGAAACCTGAAGGTACTGGTTCAGCGTCATCCTCATCGGCCAGTGCACCAAAGGCTAAGGCTATGCCGAGGTCCTATGAACCATCCAAAGCACCACCTGCGAAGCCTTCATCGCCGAAAGCTGCTCCGAAACGTGCGGCAGGATGGGAGAAATCCCCAACAACACCTCAATGGAAGAAAGTCCGCCGTGAGCAGTAAACCAACTACCTCTGTTCATCCAAATGATCACTGGACTATAAGATGTGTATCGTCTTTGTGAACAGATGATCAGGAAAAGACCAACTGAGTGGACTCTGAGCGAGGCAGTAGATTAATTCGCTTAAGTCCGAGATTTTCAATATTCCCAATCTGCACGAAATTCTGCACAGTGCACGTGAATTCGTTAGTTAGCATTGTAAATCTTTGGTAGCGAAGCGGTCCATTTCTCCCGTCGGGTGAGTGGCATGCCTAGCCAACGTAGAAAAGTAGATGTTAGCTAGCAATAATTCACGATGTACAGCTTGAAGAGGCGCCAATGCATCGACAGCCATAGAGTAGGCGAACCCGGAACCATTATTCCCGTCGGGTATGTGGGAAAGGGGGAGCCGAATGGCACGTTTTATGTATATAGGCGTAATTCAAGTAGCAGAACCATTCTAATTCAAAGTTCCCTCTCTCGTGTCCGTGGTCCGAAGGTACCACGGGCATGGGGGGTGTTAAAGGGAACAAAGCGCTAGTACATGAATCAATGGACATTGATTTGCCCTTGTGGCTCAAGCGCCCGTTGAAAGGAAAACAGCCGTGCGTCTCTTGCAATGCCTTGCTAGGGTTCGGTTACACTCAGCATAGCAGGTGCCACCAATCGAAACAACATCCAGGACAAGGATCTATTTGTTCACATATATATATATTATATATATTATATATTATATATATTATATTATATATATATTATATATATATTATATATATATTAGTTTGATCAACAAAACATGGGAGTACTTGTGAGTTCACCTGCAAACAATGGTGAACCTGGATGAAGAGCAGGTTTGTGTAAGTGTGATATTTGTGTTCGTGCCTTAATACGAAAGAGTCTTTATTTGCTCCATAAGAAAGGATAATTTACAACAACAAACATGTTACCCTCCTGTAAACTAAGAGATTGTAAACTAACATGGTAGATTTGAACATAGATGAACATGATAAACAACAAACAGTTTACTTGTTTATGCTGGCGGCTGGTTTACCGTACGTGCGTTTTTGTGTTTTTTTTTGCCGATGGGGTGGGGTGGGTTGGGGTGGGGTGGGGTGGGCTAATAACGTTCAATGGCACTAGCACACATACGTGATGCTACGCTACCGACCCAATCTCTTGCACTTGCACACATAGCTGATGCTACGCTACCGACCTCATCTCTTGCACTTGCACACATACCTGATGCTACGCTACCGACCTCGCCTCTTGCACTTGCACACATACCTGATGCTACACTACCGACCTCGTCTCTTGCACTTGCACACATACCTGATGGTACGCTACAGATAGGTTTGTCTGGGGTGGGGTGGGGTGGGCTAAGAACGTTCAATGGCACTAGCACACATACGTGATGCTACGGTACCGGTCTCTTCTCTTGCACTTGCACACATACGTGATGCTACGCTACCGACCCCGTCTCTTGCACTTGCACACATACCTGATGCTACGCTACCGACCTCATCTCTTGCACTTGCACACATACCTGATGCTACGCTACCGACCTCGTCTCTTGCACTTGCACACATACCTGATGCTACGCTACCGACCTCATCTCTTGCACTTCCGCACATAGCTGCGCCAGAACAAAAAAAAACGAAAAGTCCGATTTTTTTGTTGTCTCCCTGTGGCGAAACGCAAATCCATCAAAAAACAAGGCATCCTGAAACAGCCTCTTTCCACTCCTGGCGTTCACAAAAGCGTGCAAATACAAGTGAAAAATGATGAAAAAATAAAACACAATGGAATTAGCCACATTTTCTGACCAAACATGATGATGATTGCTTCAAAAGTCCTGCAAATACCAAGAGATAAACATGAAGGTCATCATAAAGACTCTTGAGAAAATGCCAAAACACACGCGCGGTAAACCAGGCGCCGGGTTGTTTATGCCTCACACCCCAGCCACCCTCCTGTAAACTAATGGGGTGCAAATTCCACCTGTAGATCATGTTCCTAGGCTTTCCCCATGGGTTTGCCACATCCATGTTGGTTAGTTTAAGGCACAGTCAAGGCCCGAAACACCAGTTATAAGTCAGTTGTAACCCTATGTATGGAATGATAACCCCAATATACCTCAATCATAACCATTTCATAAGCATGAATAACGATTTATAACCATGTATCACAATTTATAACAATTTGCAAGTGGTAACGGGCCAAACAACTGCAAGGTACCCGTCAAATTTATGGATACTAACATGAACCGAGTTTGCTGAACTCCTTGGTGCCCAACGTGGCCATGATGGGAACACACGCCTGAGCCGCAGCGACAGACTGTGTAGCTACAGGATGGTGCTCCCAAACGTGATGTGAACGTTGGTTAACAAAAAACCCAGGAAAACTATGGTGCTATCTACCATAAACCATAGCTAAGCCACTTATAATGGAAACACGTGTTCGGTATTGCCTACAATGTGGGGCCTCCTAATTATAAGTTGGTTTATACACCCTATTAACTATAGTTATAGGCATCATAAACCTTAGTCATTGAAGTTATGTTCGCCAACTTAGCTATCTTGTGGGCCCTCTTTGTATTGCAAGCTGCAAATCGAAGAAGCATAGCGGCATTATCAGTGTTGCTACCGTGGTTTGTTTTCTGGGACACCGGAGTCGCATGTTGGTGATACAGGAATCGCATGGATAATTTTTGAGCATGCTCTGATCCCACAATTGGCTTGAGCCTACAACCTTGCTGGTGGTTCATTCTGATCACTTATGGAGGCCGTAGCCCAGTTATAACCAGGGATATAACCGACTGAAACGAAGGAGAACCAATTTGCCAACCAACGAATTGTGTGATACTTTCTGTGAACGAAACGACGTATTTTGACTCACCGCTCAAGGCTCCATCGCTGATCCTACAGCGAACCACGTCCCTCCCACCACGGGATTTTCATAACACTGTGGAGTTTGACGGCAACATCACTCAGACTTGCATTAGCCACTTACGCGACCTGCAAAGGGAGGGATACGAATTGTGCGTGTGCTCGTTCGCTAGTAACGTGGCCACGCGACAAAGGGTGGACATTACACAGCTGTCGTCAACCATCGATGTTTAATAGCATTATTGTGCATTATCGTGCGGCCAAGGACGGATACCTCTGGCGCAAAGGTGCAGAGAGACCACAAAGTGGAAGCTTGCTCAGGATTGGGTCGCTACTCATGGAGCATTTTTAGGGGTGTCGGATCAGCGCAGAGACTTGGAGCGGAGGTTGCATCGCAATTTTGTGGAGATCTGTATCACAAGGACAAAGCTTCTTGCTGACAGGGTGAATCCCCAGTCCATCACCGGACACGAGGGCTGCAAAGCCGAACAGATAGCTTTTGTTTCCAAAAACATGCCCATTATATCTCCCATTTTCTGCCAGGTCACCCCCGCTTCACCACGGGTCCCCTGGGGGCCTACTTTCCGAGGCGCGTTGAAACCAATGTCTCCAGCCCAGAGGAGGAGTATGGTCCATATGTTCCAGGTGCGACGTCAAGTCACTGGTTCCAATCTGTGCCTATGATGGGATTTTCCATAAACATGCGAGAAACTATGGAACATCACCATTTTTAAGTTCGGTAAATCAACTATTTCTATGGGGCATTTTCAATGGCTATGTTAGTTGACCAGAGGGTATGTATCAAGGATCGTCTTAGACATGGTTCCCTTCATCTAGTTTCAGGTTGAACAAATTGATGCAAATGTGAACCGCTGATTGTTGTACTGAAGATTGGACCTGACCTGCCAGGTGAGGCTCTAGATTTTATCATGGTTACTTCCTTCTCCTCCTCCGTCCTCCTTCCTCCTTCCTTCCTCCTTCCTTCCTCCTTCCTCCTTCCTTCCTCCTTCCTTCCTCCTTCCTTCCTCCTTCCTCCTTCTTTCCTCCTTCCTTCCTCCTTCCTTCCTCCTCCTTCCAACCGCCAGCTCCAGATCTCCAGATCTCAAAGGGCACTGCCGGACTTGAACCGCGAGCTCCAGATCTCAGTGGGCACAAGCGCGAGCTCCAGATCTCAGTGAGCACTGCCGGACCTCAACCGCGAGCTCCAGATCTCATGTCAGAATAGATGCCAGATAGAATGCCGTAAAGAATGTGAAAGTATATGCCAGAAAGAATATCAGATAGAATGTCAGAACATATGTATATATTTTATATTTATATATATATATATGTTTATAAATATGTGTATATACATATATATACATATTCCAATATATACTTCGAAACAACCTATGTCAAAATAATGCGTCAGGGTGGGGATCACTTGAAGAAAGTAATTTTGATCGGTACCGACGGGACAATCTTGTGGGGGATCAACTGCTTTCTTTCTCTTCATCAGTTACCAGGGCTTGACACTTTGACTGTTGGTGCCATCCCGTATTTATATTGTTTAAGTCCCATGTGTGTGTTGGTAAAACGCGTTCAACCCCATAATCCCATGTGTGGCTGATCAAATCCCATTAGTTTGCATTGGTGAGATCCATACAAACTGTTGCCCCATAGATAAGTTGGTTTACAGCTCCAATGGGGATTACCCTGGAAGTCCCCATGTTTGAATGTTTAAACACTAATTTACATGTACCGTATATCGTCATGTTTCTTAGTCATAATCACCATAACCCCGGTTTAACCTTGTCATAACTGCCCTTACATATATGGTCCATTAGATCCCATTACAGTAAATCCCAACAAATCACCATAAAATCTCCGAGATCCAAGTAAAATCACATGTTGCTTTGGTTAGATCAGAACCAACATATCCATGAAATTGTTCCACCACTTTTTTTTGTGCTGTAAATCCCTTTTTGTTTTTCGGTTGCTTCAACGCAGGCGCCCTCTGGTTCTCGGACGCCTGTGCCATCGGCAGCAGCATCAAGATGGATGCCTCTGTCACAGCTGGGGGAGGCAGCAAAGCTGCTGTTTTTTTTTGTTGGTGCCGTTGGTGTCCGAAATGTTGGATACGGTTTAAAGAACATAGGGATGTAATATGATTTTCCTTGATTTCCGGGATTTAGTTCAGTTTCAAACTGTTTTAAAATAAGCGGACGATCAAGACCAAGACGTTCAGGGTATCCAGTATCCATAGACAATAAATTGCTGTATTTCCTTGTAATTTCCTGCTAGTCCTGTTCATGACATGGATGTATGTGACATAACAGGATTGTTTGAATGATTGTTTGCACTGCACGGGAAGTGTATAGTTAATAGAAACACAGTTGCCCAAAGAATGAACGGATGAACATCTTAACGGCCTGATAGAAATGAACCACCCGTACAAAATGATCCCCCAAATGATCCAAAATAATTCCAAAATATCCAAATGCATCGTTTCATTTTCCTCACTTTTTGGGGATGTTGCTTCACCAAGTAATCTAAGTTTTGACCTCCATTTGCCAGCCATCCGCCAGCTGACAACCAGGCACCGTGTCGATGTGGTGGCAACTGCCAGATTTTCATCAGGACGACGACCTGTGGAACCAATCCCCCTTATCCCCCGTTCAACCCTTTAACACCCCCATTCAACGGTCCTAAATATGTATAAGTCTCTATTAAGTCATGGTTTCTGGGGGATGTTTCATGTTTAGGGGAAAGGGATTATAGTTTTTGGCAACTGTTCAAAAGTTTGTTTGTCGCCACTTCACAGCGTGAAGCTGACAGTAACTCGCTGCCGATGCCATGTCTGAAGCAGGATTTGAATGAGCTATACAAAGTGAAACCCCAGTTTTAAGTTGGTTGACAATCCCATCTAAGTAAAGAATATAAGTACCATAAACCTTAACTTATTGCAGTTTTCACCATCACAAGTCAGCTACCGGGGAGCCCCACATTGAGGCTATGACCCGAGGTGGATGTTGGATTTGCATTGTTGATAGCAATCCTCGTTGATTGCGGTTAAAATCGTTTCCGTTGTTGTTGGTAAATCCACACTTTGTTTGGCTGCTTATATCATTGATATACTTTTTTTTGCGGTGAACCAATAGCAGCCTTTTGTAATCTCTCTTGGGTTGATACTAATTCAAAGTCCATATGATTTATTACATTCTCCATTGTTTTACTGGTTGGTGGTTTGGAACATTTGGATGATTTGCCCATTCAGTTTGGAATGTCATCATCCCAACCGACGAACTCCATCATTTTTCAGAGGGGTAGGGCTCAACCACCAACCAACATGATTTTTAATTAACCATCATTAACCAAATAATAATCATATATTAACTAACCATTATTAACAGTATATAAACCACCAACCAGTTAATGTTAATTGTTTTGCCATAAACAATTCTACAGAGTTTTACTTGTGGCCTCCATGGTCCCGGCAGGATGATTTCTACGTCCTATGGGCCGCAGTGGATCCGCTTTGTACGCAAGAAGTTGAAGTGAACGCGCCTCGACGCGTCGCGGGTCAACAGGTGAAGCATACATCTTGTTGTGCATATGATTTGCTACCCTCTGGTAAATTAACATAGACCCTGGCAGATGGGGGTTGGAAGACTAGGTTCCTTAAAAAATGGGTGATTTTCAGGGTCTATGTTTATTTACCAGAGGGTAATCCCCAAAAACTGATGGAAAAGTAATTCAGCACGTTTTAGCACTATTTTCATGGTATTTTACTGTTCCATCATTTTCGGGGTGACTCTATTTTTGTAGATGATTATAAATTGAATTTAGGTATCGACATGTACATGGGAACGTGATCATCATCAATATTTATCATTATGATAGTTTAATTTCAGTCTCAATTTTTGTATGTATGTATATATATCCCACATGATCCATATTTACATCATTGTTTTTGTTTTGGATTGGAAAATGACGGAGCAACTGGATGATCATCTCGCTGAGCTTAGCGAGAAAATCTGGGCAACTTAGACAACTTAGAACGAAACGGGGGTCCCACTATGTGCCAGATTCTATGAATATCTATGGATATCTTTGAATGGGAGCCATGAACTCCAGAATCAACTATGAACTTAGAACTTAGAACTAGATTTTCGAAAGCTCGGGAGATGAAATCCAGAATCTATGAATATCTATGAATGGGTACAGTAAATGGGTAATGTTCTAGTGCCAGTTTGAAGCTTAAGGTTGGCTTTGAGGGGCTCTAAGCTTGGCTAAGCTTGGCCATGGTGACAAGCAGTGTATCCTCGTTCCCAGTTGCAACATGTTCCAAATGGATACCCTCAACTAGGGTCTTTGAACCCATGTCTTAGGGTCTACAATGCAACTAAGACCCCGAACTAGTTGAAGGTACTTAGATGAGCCATGGAGTTAGTCAACTAGTTAGTAGATGGATTATAATTGGGGTATAGGGGGTTATGTCCCCAGTTACTAACCACCGGCTGGTGGTTTGGAACATTTTCCAAAAAAAAAGAGGAATAATAATCCCAACTGACTTTCATATTTTTCAGAGGGGTAGGTATACCACCAACCACAAGATGGTGCCCCCCAAGTTATGTTTGTTGGTTTATAATCCCATGGCAACTAGTTCGATATATCTACCATAAGTCCAAACGTGAAATTAGAGTTATGTTCACCAACTTAGCTATCATAAATCAGCTATAAATCCCATGAAATCCCAATTTCCTATGGTTTTCCTATGATTTTTATGGGGGCCCCACGACTTGTAAGTGAAGGTATAGAAATGGGATAACCCAAGGCTAAGCCATTCCAATTCTCGGATTTCTCGGCCTAGCCCTGGCGAAATCGGGGAGCCGCCTCGCCAAGCTGCCTGGTTCACAACTGCCCATTTTATAGGTTTAAGTCCCACGAAATCCCCATCATGGTTGATGAAATCCCATGAAATCACCAATTGGAATGGCTTATCCTTGGGTTGTCCCATTTGTAGACCTTCACTGCAAGGTGGTGCCCCGGTCGATAGCTAAGTTGGTGAACATAACTCTAATTTCACGTTTGGACTTATGGTAGATATATCGAACTAGTTCATGGGATTATAGACCAACGTTCACATAACTTGGGGGCACCACATTGTGGTTGATGAAATTCCATGAAATCACCAATTGTTTTGAAGAAATCCCAGTGGACCCCCATAACTTTGTTGGTTAAATTCCCACTAAATCACCATTTCTGTTAGTGAGATTCCATGGAATCACCATTTTTGCTGGTTAAATTGGTTACCCCCTGGTAAACTAATATAACTATGGAAAATCACCATTTTTAATGGGACAACTCACTATAAATCGCCATTTTCAGTAGCTATTTTGACATAACCAGAGGGTATATCACATCGAGTCAACATGTTCTCAACGTCTATGCGCGTGCACTTTTCGGGAGGTCTCTTCAGCCCCTGCACGTTTGGAGGGATGTCGACGCCTCAAGTCATGGGATGGTTGGGACAGTTTCGCAGGGTTCATACAATGCGGGGCCCCCTACAAGTTGGTTTATAAACCCCATGAATACTATAGTTATAAGTACCATAAATCAGAGTGAAATTGAAGTTATGTTCACCAACTTAGCTATCGACCGGGGCCCCACATTGTAGTAGATAATGTGGTTAAAACAATCGTAAACTATCCATTTGGGAATGGTTTATATCACCTATGGTGATGACTGGGGGATGGTTTATGATTGTTTTAACCACATTACATCTTATAGTCGACTGGGTTTATAATCCAACCTTGGATGGATAGGTTAGTAAGGTTTTTCCCATAAGAGGGAAGATATCAACTTGACCAGATACAGCAAAAAGCAAGATAAACTTGGCAATGTTTGATATGTTAACTTTGGTGATAGAATGTTAGTTTTTCTATTAAACGCATCCTTAGAAGTCCCCAATTCATTAATCGAGCCAATACTAAACCAGGGTTCCATTTTGGGGGGTATTAATGTTAGGTGGATGCGATTACTGAACTCTGAAATAGTTCTAAACAAGCTTCTAGTTGGTAGTTTCACGCAATTGTATGTAAACAAATCATAGACATGGGATAATGAAACCTAATAACACCCAATGACGAGTATATTTTTTCAGGGGGTGAAACCACGTTTCACAGAAGTTTCTATTGGGGGTTATAATAGAGCAATACTTTGCTTGTTTGTCACACATGGATTGGGATATATGTGTTGACCAGCTAAACAAACATGCTTGCAGGGCACCTGATACTAGCCATGATGGTAGTTGATGGCTTGTTTTATGTGTCCTCTATATCTGCTTGAAATGATGAGCCCAGATAGTATATCCATTTAGTATATATTCTAAATCCCATTAAACTCCATTAAGCTCCATTGAATTACAAAAAAATCACCCATTCTGTTCTCAGCAAAATCTCCCAAAAAATATGGTTGCCACTATCAGCAAATATCATATTAACTGGTTGGTGGTTTGGAACATTTGGATTATGGTTCCATTCAGTTGGGAATGTCATCATCCCAACTGACGAACTCCATAATTTTTCAGAGGGGTTCAAACCACCAACCAGTTACCCTCTGGTGAACTAACATAGCTATTGAAAATGGCCATTTATAGTGGATTTACTCATTAAAAATAGTGATTTTCCATAGCTATGTTAGTTTACCAGAGGGTAATGTTAATTTAGGTAGATACCGTCTGCCGAGGCTCCTTCCCACGGTGGCCAGGAACAATACCAACAAACGTCGAAAAAATGGGGAGTCAGTTTACACAAAAGGCTGTTCAAAAACCAATGCCGAAAACCAATCAAATCAAATAAATCAAGAATTGGCGTAGACATCCAATCTTTAGCTAATCCATTTAAATTATGAAATAATCCGTTTGTTATCTGTGACATCTATTGAAATCTGTCTGATTGGTGGTTTCAAACATTGTTTGTTTCTCCAGAATGTATTGGGATAATCATCCCAACTGACTTTCATATTTTTCAAGACGGTTGAAACCACCAACCAATAGATATATCTTCAATACATTTATAGTAAAACTTATATCTACATCTATGTTTATGCTAGCGGGGTGAAAACCGGTCCCTATTTTTACTGTTTTTTGTTGATGCACTTGCGAACCATTTTGATGTTATGGGGTGGGGTGGGGTTGGGTGGGCAAGTGTATTAACGTTCATGTAGACTCTGTAGACTCTAAGCAGAAACGACTGCGTTGATGCCAGGAACTGACAGTTGGCAACATATTACGTGATGGATTTTGTGTTGGCATAGATGTAATGTGATACGTCATGGGACTTGGGGTGGGGGGGTGGGGGGTGTATTAACCTTCATGTAGACTCTAAGCAGAAACGAATGCGGTTGTGGAAAGGATGTTAGATGTTACGTTATGGGATATGTCTGTAGTTAGGACAGATGTTACATGTTACGTTAAGTTCTGTGTGTTGACCGAGTAAAGATGTTACATGTTACGTCATGGGATATGGCTGGGGAGTTAGGACAGATGCGCAGCAGTGGCACTGGCGGCGGGTCCAGAAACACTTGTTTCAGGCTACTGGTCGATAGTTGCACAAAGACGCCTTTGGATGAAAATGCTCCGGAAAAAAAACACATTGATAAGCAAAGCATGCATATATCAAAACAAAACGGACCAAAACCCAGGTTTTAGACACTTGGACACAAACAAATGATCAAATTCCTTGCAGATATGAAGTTGTAAATTAAGGTCCGAAAAACCCCCCCGGACGAATGTTTATGGTAGCTATATCTTAAGGATATCCTCTAACAGTAACTTCCGAGACTGGCTCCGCCAAGGCATGCAAGTCTCCGTGAGCGACAGCAGCACCTTTGAGGATTCACCCGATGCCGTCACGGCGGTGAGCAAGGCCAGAGCGAAAAGGTAGGACGGGGCGACCTGAAAAAATTGGATGGATGATATAATGATAAGTATATACATATTTAATATGTCAGTACACACATATACATATACACATATTTATATATTATACTATATATGTATATATTTAACTAACAATAGCTAAAATAGTGATTTAATGGGGTTGATTAATCATTACAGCATCACCAAATGGCTATAATGCTAGGGAAACCCCGGGGAAACCATAGGAAAACCGTAGGAAAACGCTGTCGCCTAATTTAATGGATGTTTCTTCCCAAAAATATGGTAATTTCATATGTGAAAAAATGCATCCCCAAATGGCGATTTGATATTATTTAGCCAAAAACAATGGTGACTTAACCCACAAGTATAGGGTGGTATAATTGGGATATGAGATGATACTATGGATGGAAGAATTCCTGCACCACCAAAAACAAACCACCTATCAACTGGTGATTTCTTCCACCCACCGTATATTTAGTCATCCCAAAGTAGATAGATGTTTTTTTGTTTTAACATATTCCCATGGGGATTGTTTGAAGCTTTTATATTTTAGCTACTTGAGGATATATCCCAACTGACTAATATTGTTCAGAGGGGTTGAAACCACCAACCAGGTGGTATAATTTGGATATGAGATGATACTGTGGATGGAAGAAACCCTGCAGTTGGCAACTATTGGTAACTATGAAACACTGTAAAGAATGGGATTGTAGTGGGCCAAACCATCTACCAAGTGGTACGGGACTTTTTCCATCCGAAGTACTATGGGATACAATGGGCTATAATTATGGTTAAAAAAACTCCGTGAAAAATTGGATTTGATCAACAGAAAGTGGTGACTTAATGGCACTCAAATGGTGATTTAATCTGGATGAATTTAATTATAATCTCACGGTGACGTCAGTGGAATGATGGTTTTATGTTTTGGGGAATCAGTAAAAAAAGGCCGTATGATCGCAGCTATTTTCAGGCTAGTGAATTAGGATGAGACTCAGCCAGCTTCAATGGGGATACCATACCCAGTGAGTGTAACTGTTGCGGTTATGGTAGGGGCTAATCTGCAGTTGGATGGGTGAATACAAACCAACACACGTGGTTTTAAATCAGATTCAAATCCCATGAAACCACAAGTTCTTGTTTTTTTGAGTGATCGAGTGTGGGATTTAGCCCAATTCTACATAGGTTATATCAACCATATCAGATTTGGTGATTTTTTTTCTCAGCAAACATGTCCAGCCAGTTGGCAGCATTTGCACCGGCAGAGCTCGCAGAGTTATTGCCTACTTAGAAAGTTTGGAGAACTTCAAATCTGATGCTGACGCATCAGAACAGACAGCAGTTGCTCCGCAATCAAAATGGAGAGGATCAAGGGCAGCTAGCAGCTCGACCGAGGTCAAATCTGTGTCATCAAAACAGACCTGGAGCAAACCACCGCCTCCGCCGCCACTTGAACACGCAGAAGAAAACTCATCTATTGCAGATGAAACAGAAATAGAACAGGCTTCAGTCTGCTTCTCGGATGAGGATGACACTCTGCTTTGGTATTCTGCTATGCGTGGCGACAGACAGACATTGGAACGGAATGAGTCGGAAACGAAATGTTTGGAATTCGACCATAACTCTTGAAAATACACCTCAAAGATCCTCAAAGGTAGTAAACAATAGCCCTTCAAAATCTGCTAGAAGCAACCTCAAGGTCTGTCTATAGAATTCATGGGGGCTTTAAGCCAACCATAACTGGGGGTAACACAAGCCTGCAGCCAGGCTCTGGCAGCTGCGGGCGGTGTGGCGGAAGGAAATGTGCAGGAGGGGGGAGTTGTTTCTGGGGAAGCCGACTGGATGTGTAATCTGGGCGTCGCCAAGAAACCATAGAAAGTGGGGCCCCCAAACGATAGCTAAGTACTATGGTTTATGATGCTTATAACATCTTATAATTGTATAGGGTTTGTAACATCAACTTACTATAACATGTTATATCATCTTATAACGTCATATAACTATAGTTAAGAGGGGGTTTATAAACCAATTTTTAACGTTTGGGGACCCGACATTGTAGGAACATGTTCATTTCAAGAACCCCTTGGGATTTGATCGGATTTATCGCTGATAACAATGATAACTAAGATGGTCAAACAAAAAACATAATAACTATGGTTTACGGTCGATATAACATGATATAACTAGAGCATTCATGATTATTCATGGGCTGAAAAAAATAACATATTTGGTGGCACTCACCTTGCAGTATGGCTCAGCATAGCCTGAAAAACCACCACCTTGCAGATCATGGGATCTAATGGGAATTCATACAATCTGGGGCCCCACGTTATGTTTGCCGGCTAAAAAAAAAACATGAAAACGATAGTTATCTGTGTATCATAAAGCATAGCCTTTTTGACTTTGTTTTTCAACTTAGCTATCGTAAACGGGGCCCCACATTGCAATTAATTCAATGATCTGACCTGGTTTCATGGGAATATTCGACAATGATGCTGGTAATGTTGGTAAAACAATGCCATTTTTACCACCCCATTTTTGATGGTTTATACCACCCATAAAGATGGTGATAACTGGGGGATGGTTTATAAACTAACAAACAAAACTGGCTAAAATTTTCTTAATCACCCCCATAGATCATGAGATCCAATGGGAATTCATAATCTTTAATGAGCTGACCTGGTGATTTCAATTGAATTGGACAATGATGCTTGTAATTGTTGATGCAGGTTGATAATCCCATCCCAGGTTCATACCTAACAACCCCCAGACCCCGTGTGGTCCCAGCATGTCCCAGCCATAAATGCCCTACTGAAGCATTTTTTGTTGGGAAGGGACCAATCCTTTACTGAGAACCTCACACTATTGACCCATTGATATATTGTCCCATTCAATCCCATCAAACCCGGTTAGATCCCAGCCGTAAACCGAGTTAAATCCTACTAAAAATCAACGAAGTCCTATTAAATCACGATTAGATCATCATTACTGTTGGTTAACTCAGTTATATCCCACTAAATCATAATGTTTATTTGTTCCACATCGCATAAAAAATCACTATCTACTGAACTGTAAAAATATTTGAAACCCACTGACTCACCTGATTTTTGCTGGTGAACTCGCATGAAATCACGATTATATCTCTTCTTTCAGCCACAATGTGTATGGAGATATCCACTATTAATGCTGGTTAAAATCACCATTGAATCACCATTAAATCACCATGTTGGATTTCTGGGATTTGTTTTATCCATTGAAAGTGCTTTTAATCTACATTTCTGGTGGAACATTTCACTAATCACCATATTCAATGGGAATACAATATCCACTAAAATCACCATGACTCCCTATTTATAGCCTAGACCTCACTTACTGGTTGGTGGTTTCAAACATTTTTTGATTTTCCCATTCAGTTGGCAATGTCATCATCCCAACTGACTTTAACTCCATCATTTTTCAGAGGTTATATCCACTAAATCACCATGAAATCCTTATTTATCGCCTAGAAATCACCGAATTTTTGCGGGTGAAATCCCGTGAAATCACCGAATATCTGTTGAAATCCATCGCCAGGACGTCTCCATCCAGTCCGGCGCCTCCTGTGCCCAGCGGCGCCTCGAAGCCGAAGGCGAGGACGAAGCCGAGGGCTCCGGCCGGCGCTTGCAGCAGATGGCGCGGGTGACGTTTGTGACTTGGTGACGTTGAAAAATCCACTTAGATGGGCCATGGAGTTAGGGAAAACTAGTTAGTAAATGGATCATAATTGAGATTTTTTGGAGGTAAAGAATCCCCAGTTACTAACCAGTTAGTTCATCCCATGGCCCATCTAAGCATGGTTTACTGGAAATTGATGGGTCATTTTCCATAGCTATGCTAGATTTGCAGATAAGCAACGAAAATGGTATCTAAGATTGGCCATGGTTTGCTGGAATTTTCTTGGAATTTCATGGTGATTTAACGGTGTATCAATAAAAATGAATGATGATTGGGACAGGGAAATGCTCAACCTGTGGTGGGACACCACTATAACTATACTAGGTCAATCATTGGTATATACTCATTATATTAGTATAGTGATCTGATGATTAGTTTGATGGGATCTACAGCCATTATATGGAGAAGTTAACCAACAAACATGGGAAGATCAAGGGAACATTATGGACATATCTAGGTCAATCTTAGATGGGTAGAAACTAATCCTTTAGCATTTTTTTAATCAATGGGATTGTCTACGTTCACCAGCTAAGAATTTGTCATGCAGGGTATCTAAGATTGGTGACTAAATGGTGTATGAATGAATTTGAATGATGATTGACTATGAAGATCCCGGCAATGTATGCCTGGATTTCTGTTTTTTTGTACTGCAGCTTTGGAAATTCGTGCTGCCGAAGATTCCATTGATCAATCAAATCTCTTGGCGACACTACGGCGACGCAAAAGAAGGATCCGGCACGGGGGCTATTAGCCGTCGAGGCAATGTCATCGAAGCCGACACTCTGCACACGTTCGATCACATTCAACTTGTAAAATGTAGAGGGCGGCTACGGAAAAAAGCTGCAGGCTAAGCCGCTAAGCCCGTGTGATCAGCTTCGGCAGGATGAGCCAACAATTTCCCTTGGCTGTGAGTCAGGGGACACGCAGGGTGAAACAACACCCAGTGAAAAGAACTCAGCAGATATGCTTCAGTAGTAACTTGTGAAACTCCTTTCTCATCCTTTCTCAAAGTCTGGTTTATCCATTGGTCCATCATGGTCCATCCCTTTAAAGCAGGAGCGTGAGTGGGATGAGTGGCTGGCAAAGAAGAAAACTGAAGAGCAGGAATATGAGAGAACCGCAGGTCGAAGAAAAGGAGGTTGGAAGGGGATTTATGGTGTTACTCATGGGATTCAATGGTCTATTTTCTGCGATTTACATTACTGACAAATATATGAGCAACCGTAAAAACCCCGGCAATACTAAATATGTACTCGACGGACATTGGTTTATGGAAATTGATGGAAATTGTTAAAAGCACGAGGTAAGCGATGGGACCTTCCCAAATTAGCGATACCCCTTTTCAAGGTTGTCATCATATTTCTCTAATATCCACATTAGCGATACCCAAATATCACATATTATTCATAGTTCATCACATATATATATAAATGCAGCAGTTTCCTGCAAGCGATACCCCCCAAGTTTACCATATATCATTATTGTACAAACGTGTGGTAGGCGATGGGACCTTCCCAAGTTTGTGGATGTCCTTTCCGTGTGCTGATGTGATAGCATTTCCCATACAGTTTTACCATTTGCCAGTTTCATTTTCCAATTCAACCATCAATTCATATGCTGCCGCTGCAGCTACCTTTTGTCAAGCGAAGATCGCCGAACGACCTCAGCGATGGATGCAAAACCTTGTTGAACCGCAGCTGCTTGGAACCTTTGGAGGCGAGGATTCTGGTTTGGGCGGACCTGGTTTCTACTAGGTTATGAGCCCAACGCAGCTCTGACCGAAATGTTTTCCAGAAGAAGGGCTACGCAGGCTGAACTGGATCAAGGAGCTGATGAGATGCTTCGAGCCCAGCAGCGTGTGGAGGCTGAACTAGCAACTGGATCAGAAATGCAGCTAGAAGATACAAAGGGCCCTGAAACCATGGTTCCAGAAACCCCCAAATCACCCGTGAAGGAAGAGAGTTTGGGAAGAGTGGATGGACCTAGAAGTTCCCCGAAGCCCCTTGTGCCGGCTGTTCCTGATCAGGAAAAATCTCAGGTACCGCCTGTGACTCCTGAAAGTCAGGTGAGAACTGAGGTAAAAACACCAGCGCAGTCTCTTGAGGCCAAAGCTGAACCCCAAGGAGCCATAGCTGTCCAACATGGAGCTCTAGCACCTGCCGTGACTGATGTGATTGCGGCAGACTCCAAAAAGGTTGAGAATGGAGGGTCGACTGATCTTCAAAGAGCATCAGACGTTTCTGGGCACCTGCAACAAGTTCCCATGTCAGTGCAGACGCCGGGAGCTCAATCTGGTGTTTCTCCGGTGCAACAGCCCCTTTTTGACGATCAACAACTTCGAAGATTTCAAGAACTTTTCAATCAAGCCCCTTGGCTGTATCCAGGTGGTCACATGGGATACCACCCTCCAGCCATAGCACCTCCAGTTTCAAGACCACTTTTTCTTGACCAAGATGAACGTAGGATGCAAGAAACAGTTGGGATGGGTTCGCAGTTTGTTTACCCATACATGCCAGCGGTTGGAGTTCAAGAGAGTTTGGAATTGAAAAAAGGGATTGAAGAAATGATGGAAGAGAATAGAAGATTAAGGGAAAAGGTTGAACGTCTTGAGAAGGCGCAGTCCTCCCAATCCGAAGAAGATCAGAAGTTTTCCACCCCAAATGGAGACCACTTGAAAGAGGCTGAGACCCCCCAGGAGGCTGACAGACCACCAAAGGGAAGCCAGCGTATCCACCAAAGCACTAAGGAGGCTGAGACCCCCCAGGATGCTGATAGACCCCCAAAGCCCTTTAGCCGCCAAGGATCGAAGACCGCCGATTCACAGGAGGCTGAAAGACCCCCAAAGCAAGGCATGGATGAGGAACCCACCACAGTGAAAGTGATGCTGAAGCTCATGGAAGGCATGCAGGCGATTCAACGTCAGATGCTGGAGCAAAAGGATGATGAAACAGGGACTGAATCAGTCCGGCAAGCCCCAGCACTTCCAAGTCTTGCAGAATGGAGTGCGACAACGGGCCCAATTGACCTCAATGATTGGATGGCTTTGATCGAGCCGATGATGTGTGACCTGAGCAACTCCAGTGCGCAATGGTGGCAACAACTTGTCATGGAGGCACACCTGTGGTATCAGCGTCATCTTCAACTACCACCCTTGGATCGAGTAGCTCATGTACCAGTTCCTTCAAAGGATTTGGCCAAACAGAAATGGGCACGACTTGAACGTCGAGCATCTACGTTGTTGCTGATGGCAGTTCCTGAAGGCCAAAGAGAAGAGCTCATCTCAGCCAAAAGACTGAGTGCGATGTCCATAGTATGCCAACTTCTTGTCACCTATCAACCAGGTGGTCTTGCGGAGAAGGAGTTGATCTTGAGGTCCCTTGAAGCTCCTCCTGAATCAACGACCTTGGTGGAGGCCGTGCAAAGCCTTCGCAGATGGTCTCGATGGCGAAGACGTGCTGCTGACCTACAAATTTCAGAGCCAGACCCGTTTTTGCTTTTGAAGGGACTCAACAGAATCATCCGCAAACCCTTGGAGGCCAATCGAGATCTTAGCTTCAGGATCAGTTTGGCAAGGTCGACATTGCAGGTGGACTCAACCCCAACTTCGACTTCGGTGACTTCCTTTGCACTTCACTTGGCTGCTGAGTTTGAACAGGTGGTGCATCAGGAGACCTCAAATGCTTCGAAGAAAAGAACCGAGCCCGAGAAGGTGAAGGTGTCAAAGCTGAAGAAACTTGAAGAAGAAAGCAGGTCACCAACGAAGCGCGAGGAGCCGAAGGAGGAGAAGGGAAGATGCAAGTTCTTTTTGACCGACCAAGGATGCAGAAGAGGGAAAACATGCAGTTGGTCTCACGACCAAAGAGACGATAGAAGAAGATGCTGGAATTGCGGATGTCCGGACCACATGTCACCAGCGTGTCCACGTCCAAAGGAAAAAAGCGATCAATCACCACAGAAGCCAAGGATTCAGAAGGCTGAGGGGGAGGAGATTTCTTCACCCACGAGCTCTACGAAAGGAAAAGAGGAGGAGGTATCCAATGAATCGGCATCAATGAAGGAGTTGCTGGAACAGGCGAACACTATGCTCAAGTCATTGACTTCCTCTACAACGACTTCCTCTTCAAGCTCTACTGCAGGAGCCACTGAGACCAAGGACGAGGTGATGGGCCGACTTCAACAACAATTGAACCAACTGAAGCTCAAGGTGTTTAAGATCAATCAGATCTCACATGGTCAGCATCAAGGTTTGATCGACTCTGGTGCCACACACCCTTTGCGTCCTCGAAGACCAGGTGAATGCGACACCACCTACAAGCGGGTTTCAGTGACCCTTGCCAATGGCGAAACTACTTCTTTGCAGGTGACTCCAGGTGGCATCATGGTCACAGATCGACATGACGTCGAGCCAATTCTGCCAATGGGACAGCTTGTCCAAGACTTGCAATGTCAGGTAACCTGGGCTGATGGAATCTTGAAGGTCACCCATCCAACACGTGGACCACTTCCAGTGCAAAACCGAGATGGCTGCCCACAGATTCCCAGAACTTTGGCCTTGGACTTGATAGAAGAGATGGAAACAGCAGGAATGCAAAAGAAGATGAAAAGTGTAGGTTTTGAGAAGGAGAAAAAATGGATGGAAGACTTAGTGCAGAGTCATCCAGTTCTACGAGACCTTCCAGACCGAATCAAAAGCCGACTGGTCACTGACATTGGAGAATGGAAAGACTTGCCGGTCAATCGGCGCCAACGAAAGCGTTTGCAGAGAGACGGCTTTCTTGTGCACCTCTATGCAGGAGAATCTGAAGGGTTTACACTGTCAAGGGCATGGAAGCAGCAAGGTGGCCAAGAGAATCACCTCTTGGAGATTGACTTGAAACGAGGCGATGGTCACAACATGTTGCTGGACAGCGGCGTTTATGCTGGACTTCTTCGAGCAGTCCTCCAAGATCGAATCGACGCTTTTGTCGCTGGCCCCAACTGCAGAACCAGATCAGTTCTCAGGCACTACCCAAAGAAGGATGCTCCACGACCAGTGAGGGCTTGGAAAGGTGAAGAACATGGGCTGGCCGATTTGACTCCAGCCGAAAAAACACAAGTTGAGGAGGACGACATCCTCATGTGGAGATTCATCTTTTTGTGGATGATTGCAACTTACTTGCGTCGAGCTCGACAAGTTCAGAAGCCTGTTGGTTTTTTACTGGAACAGCCTGCATCACCAAAGAACTACATGCCACAATGTGTGTCTTTTTGGGACACTGTCGAATGGATGAAGCTGAAGGAGGAGTTTGGATTCGCTGAGACCACCTTCTGTCAGGGACATCATGGCGGTGCAGCCACAAAACCAACTACCATGGCAGGAAACTTGCAGCTCAACCCTGAAGATCACCGGATGAAGAAAACATCTTCAACTACGATCAGATCCTCATCAGAATTGTCAAGATGGGCACCAGGTGTGATGAACATGGTGGCCGAAGCACTTTTGACCCAGATTGTCAACAGGCAACCAAGGATCTCGACTTTGTCATGGGAGGAGCATCTACGTCATGGACATATCCCTTTCAGGCGAGATTGCCTGGTGTGCCAACAATCGCTACAGCAACAACCGCCTCACAGAAAAGTGAAGCATCCACTTGGAGGAGTCTTGTCAATTGATACAACAGGACCCTTCATCAGAGCCTACGATGCCGGTGGCTATCAGTCTGCCTACATCTTGGTTGGTGCTCTCACCTGGACCGTGCCCAAAGACTCCAAGATCAAGGAGGAAGAAGTGCCGGAGCTAGAAGGTGAAGCCCCAAGCTTTGAAGCGAAGAAAGATGAGGAGATGATCCCGATTGAAGATCAACCTGAACAACCACCTGAAGAGCCTCAGGGAATCTTTGACGATGAAGTTCCAGAAGATGAGGAGTGTCAAAGGGCCCCAGAGGGTGAGGATGAAGTTCAAAGAGAAGAAGGAGACCAAAGACTTGAAGAGAAAGAAGGTGAGGCTGAAAAGAAAGAGGAGTTTGAGACGCGAGTTTTTCGTCTTGCAGCTCCTATGTACTCCAAGAAGGCCACAGAAGTCACTCGTGTGGTGATGGACATGATGCTACGTCTCAGAGCTGACGGGTATCACATCGGCCACATCCATAGCGACCAAGGTCATGAGTTCCAAGGGCATTTCAAAAGATGGTGCAGAGAAAGAGGAGTGCTCTTGACAAGGACCCCTGGTGATGACCCGAGGGCCAATGGCCGTGCAGAGACAGCAGTGAAGTCACTGAAGACTCAAATAAGAAGGGTTCTTCTTCAAGCACAAGCTGAACCAACTTGGTGGCCGTGGGCAACAAGATACGTCAATGAGCTCAATCGTGCTGCCAGGCTAGCAAAGAGCCCGGATTGGCCTCCCTTTCTCACGGAAGTCATGGTCAGAAAGCGCAAATGGAGAAGAGGAACTTTTGAAGTTTCCACTGAAAACGTCAGGTACCTTTGTCCTGCTCCAGAAGAACATGGTCACTGGATACTCCCAAAAGATGAGAGGCCACGCGTCACGAAACTTCTCATGAAAGCAGCACATCTCCCTCTAGCAGAAGAAGGATGGGTTGCTCTGGAACGTGAAGCAGTGGACGCCTTGAATGTTCGAAGAAGAATGAGGGGAAAGTCAGCGATCAGAAAATTTCAAGAGGAGGATGGAGGAGAAGAAGATGAAGAAAAGAAGCGGAGAGTTTGCATGCTCCGCTTAATCGAAAAAGAAATGTGCCTCATGGTCGATGATGACCCAGAACTGGCTTTGGAAGAGCTCCAAATCTTGGCCAAAATTCGGAAGATGGCATCAATGCCGAATGAGGAGGAAGAGATTTTACAGACACGAATCGTGTCACCAAAGGAGGTCGCAGAACACTGGCAAGAATGGCTTCCTGCAGTTCAAAGCGAAGTCGCATCTCTCCTCTATGAAAAGCAGGCTTTCCGAGAGATTGGCCCAGAAGAACTTGCTCTACTACAACACCAAGCTGAGAAGTCAGGAAAAGGGATTGAGTATATCCCGTCCAAGCTGGTTTTCACCAGAAAGCCAGGCCTTGATGGAGGAAAGAAAAAGATGAGGTGGGTGGCATGCGGCAACTTGGAGCCTAGAAAAGAAGATGAAGATAACTTCAGCTCAGGCGCCGATGCAGCAGCGCTTAGAATCTTGGTCTGGTGCGCAGCTCTCAAACAGTGGAGCGCATCAATCCTGGACGTGCGCACTGCCTTCTTGAATGCAAAGATGGTCTTGTCTGAAGATGAGGATGTGATCCTTGTCAAGCCGCCTCTGCTCCTCACCGAGAAGAAGTACCTCAAAAGAGATGTGTACTACCTGCCTGAAAAAGCCACCTACGGGCTTCGGCGCTCACCCAAGCTCTGGGGACTGACCAGAGATGACACCATAGCAGCCCTAGAAATCCAGGGGGAGTACAACAACAAGATGATGGACTTCTGTTTTGAAGCCCTGCAGTCCGAGCCGAACCTTTGGCGTTTGATGAACTCCAAAGACCCAGAAGACACCACCGTGTATGCCCTGCTGATGACGTATGTGGATGATATCATGGTGGCATCATCACCCAATTTGCTCAACATCATCCAGAAAAAGCTTCAATCAACGTGGAGCACCTCACAGCCTGAGATGGTCAGTGAAGCCCCAGTGCGATTTCTTGGAGTTGAGATTTCCAAGCACTGGTGCGATCAATCACAACGTGATGTTTGGATGGTGACGCAGCAGAGCTATACCACAGATATGGTGCAGAAGGAGAAGGATTTGAAGATCAAAAAGATTCCGATTTCACGGGATCAGTCACAGATGGAGCCGTCAACAGAAGCTCCAACCACAGAAGAAATTCGAGCGGCACAAAAAGCCGTAGGAGAAGTCCTCTGGCTCACCACCCGTGCCAGACCGGACATTATGTTCACGGTGGCCCGGATGGGGTCGTCAGTGACGAGAGCCCCTGAAGCAGTCCTCAAGGTATCCACCCAGCTCAAGGGATACTTGAAGGCTACAACAGATGAGGGCCTGATCTTCAAGGTCGCTGAGAATGAGCACCCAGTCCTCACGGTGTTCACGGACGCCAGCTTCGCTCCAGATTCCCAGGAGTCTCACGGGTCCTTCATTGTGATGTTGGGGGCCACGCCTATCTTCTGGCGATCTGGGAGGCAGGGATTCGTGACACTCAGCACAGCAGAAGCTGAGCTAACAGAAATAGTGGAGGGAATGATCGCAGGTGAATCAATCTACGTCATCCTGGCCGAGATCTTTCCTATGACCACCAAAGTGGTGAAAACCGACAGCATGTCAGCACAAGCGATCCTCACCACAGATGGAGGGAATTGGCGAACTCGCCATTTACGCTTGCGCTGCTCCTTTGCCAGGCAGTCAATTCTGGCAGGCGAGTGGTCTACACAGCATGTGGCAGGAGAGTTCATGCTGGCCGACATCGGCACCAAACCGCTTGCTTCGGTGCGCTTTGAATTTCTGAAGAAACTCATGGGTATGGGCACTTTGCCCCCAAAAGGTGATGAAGAAAAGAAAGAAGGAGAAGAAAAGAAAGAAGGAGGAGAAAAGAAAGAAAAGGAGGAGAAAAGTGAAGAAAAAGAAAGTGAAAAGCAGGACGGTCCCTTGACCACTAAAGACAGCCACCGTTTGGCTGAAGCAGCTCAGGTTCTTCGCCTGATCACTATGGCGGCGACTATGTCAATTTCGAAGGCAGCGCGAGATGGAGACGAAGCAGAAGAATCGATATCTTTTGAGATCATCATTCTTTACACATTTGTGGTGGTCATCGTAACTTTGATGGCACAGCGAATTTGGGAAGCTGGAGTACGGGGAGTAGAATGTCTGCGACAGCACGTTTCTGCTCAACCTGGAAGTCACTCTGAAGGCGCTGTGAGAAGCAGTTCAAGTATGTCCTCAAGGGAGAACTTGCCAGCTTCAGCGGCATCAAACACCAGCCGCTCCACCGAGGTGATCGAAAGACCATCAACGATGCCAACTGCTTCGCTACCAGATCAACCTGCTCCGCTGCCACGTGGTGAAGAACGAGCTCAAGAAACAGGAGATCAAGCTCCGCTACCAGAAACTCAGGCTGGAAGCACAACAGTGCCAACGTCCTCAACGCCAAGACCTCAAAATGTTCCACCAGGAAATGATTGCCTACGTGAATGGAATGAGATTGAACGCGAAGAGCGGCTGATCACAGCCGAACTGACTCATGCACCTCCAGGCCATCCTTTGCTTGGACCAGCCCACAACCAGTTGAACGAGTATGAAACAGTGGATTTGCCGTTTTTGGTGATAACCTCAAGAAGCGGAACAGTTTACCACTGCCACTGGGATTGCCGGTATTTAACTGCCCCGGCGACTGGTGCGAGGAAAAACAGGCGATGGTGTTTGGAATGCAGAAGAGAAGCGGTTCAATCTGGCGTTTTTCCTTCACATGGTGCTGCGATGTTCATTTCAAGCTGGGAGTCAGATGCGCACTCTAATCCAATGTGCGAAAGAGCTGAAGGATCAAAAACATTCAGCCTTTGCACTGCATGTTTGGATGTGAATAGGTAGCTTGAGCTGGCTCAGGTTGACTGTGCCGAACGGCACGTCAAAGGGGGAGTGCTGATGTGAGAGCATTTCCCATACAGTTTTACCATTTGCCAGTTTCATTTTCCAATTCAACCATCAATTCATATGCTGCCGCTGCAGCTACCTTTTGTCAAGCGAAGATCGCCGAACGACCTCAGCGATGGATGCAAAACCTTGTTGAACCGCAGCTGCTTGGAACCTTTGGAGGCGAGGATTCTGGTTTGGGCGGACCTGGTTTCTACTACTAATAATTACTAATAATAATAATACTAATATATAATACTAATAATAATACTGAACAATGGTTACCCTCTGGCAATCAAACGTGACTGGCTGAGAAATCCCGGAACTTTCTAGCTGGGCAGATCATCCAACCAGATGGGTGCTGTTGAAATACGCCATGTTTCTGACTACCAGAGGCTTGCTATGAGAAATGGTGATTTTCAACATACCCGAAATGGTAAATCAACATAGCTATATTAGCTATATGGAATTCATGAACCATTTATTGATTGACCTACAAAAAAATGGTGATTTTTCCATAGCTACGTGGCTCTCTTAGTTTGGAGGTCAGTTGTGTCATGACATCATCGCCACTTCTGAAAATGCGGGCGGACCGTCGAGGTGATCATGGACCGTCCCCCAGCCGGCTCTGTTTAGCAACCCTAATACGTAGGTTTTGCTGCTTAGAAACATGTTGGATGTTGGAAAGAAACGTTTGTCTTTAAATGGGTTTGTCTGAAAATATAGTATCCAAAAATATGGCCATAACTGGTGGAATACAGCATTTTCAGACACACCCAAATGATTTTCCAACATTCTACAAGAAATAAGATGTTATTGGAGAAGGCTGCCCTTCAATATGTTGCTTTTTCAGGCACCAACATCGATGGAGGATGCCAATTTAATCCCCGCAGGTGGTTCTGCGTGCCGTCTCTCAAACTGGAGATGTTGGGCGACCCTGGCGAACGCAGGGACTTGGACGATGGTCAAGGAATGTCAACTGTTTCGGAGATTTTTTTTGGTCCTGCAATCAAACATATGGCCAGCTGGGAAATCCTGCAATCAAATGGATCAATGAAAATCATCAATACATGCGGATTTTGCATTGCCACGTTTGACTACCAGAGTGTACTTAAAATTGGGTCAATGAAATTGCGAAGAGAACATGAATACAAGATGTATTTGATTGTGTTTGGTGAAATCATGTTACATCCATACCTACTCCAGACCTATCTTTGTCAACGCTGAGATCTTGTCGATGTGGCATCGGATCAAAATTGTTCCGTCTGGTAAATGACTGGAGAAACACCGCACCATTTATAGATGACCTTCCCAGCTAGAAACCTCCATTTATAATCATTTATATGGGATTTCCCAGTTAGCCATGTTTGAATGTCCAACTAGATCAACTCAGATTTTATCGCTGCTCTCACACTTTGCGATGTTGAAATTATGCTTGAACGCGCGCTGGCGTTTCTGCATCCAGCGGTTTGCTCCGCAGTGGCTGTTGGGATTTCTCTTTCCACAGCCAAACATCCACTATAATCATGCACTCAGTTCGCTGACACCAGACATGCTTTGGTGAGATTTCTGGCTAATGTTCCGTTTATCAATTTGAAAGTAATGCTTCAGAGGTAGGTTTCCTTGGTAGCAATGCTTAGCAGCAACGCATTTCCACAGGATGGCTGTAACCGCAAAGCTGATGGTTTTCTACGAGTCTAACTGTGTTATTAGTGTTCCAGCAATGCCAGTTTTTGCCATTCCAAAAGGCCATAATAGGCATAATATCCCTAAAGTGGAGGTGTATCCTTTTGATTCCTTTTGTTTATCTTTTCTGACATCCCCATTAGCTCAAGACAGCAGCACCGTGCCACCATGTGCCACCGTTGCACGATGGGGCAGCTAAGTGTGGAGCTGAGTAATCCAGTGTTTCGACCATTTCCGATTTGGTTGGTGATTGACTTTATTCATCGCATGCATATGCATGCATTATGTCTTGAATATGATTACTGGATATGATTGGATATTATATGATATTATATGATATTATTATATATTAAATCAACTTGATAATATCCAAATATCAAATAGTATTCAAACATATAGACTCTCGTATCTATCTATCGGCACTAAAAATAACTGAGTGGTGTTTTGAGCGAAACAGCTGAGGCCTTTAAGGGATGGTCAAGGCGCGAATCTGCGAAACGTCTCCACTTTCTGTTGGGAACTTCTGGGGAACTTTGCTGATTTTGAAAAGAGCTTAGTGTTCATGATCCCTTTTTTTTTAGCAGCGCCAGTTATATGTGTTGCTCAATAGCGTCAATATCACATGTTTTTGCATGGTTGGTCACGTTTTCTGTATTTCCCATGTTTGCTGGTCAATATCTTCAACAATGGGTCCCCCTGTATTTTTCCGATCAATATTCCTAAATACTCCTAAATAAGCCCCGGTATGCCCCGGTTCATGGTTGCTGAATTCAGTCATATTTGCGTGTATCCTCCATTTCTATCCACCAATTGTCGCTTCTCAATGTCTTCAGTAATCACCATTGACTGGGTTGCTCAGTTAACTATGCCATACCCATCCATGCCCATCCATACCCATCCATACCCATCCATATCCATCCATATCCCATATCAAGTCAGTTAACATCAGTTAATCAATTATAAGTACTATTGCATACTATTGCCATATCCCATATATCCATATCAAGTTATCAAGTAAACATAAGTACCCTCTGGTAAACTAAAATGACTATGGAAAATCACCATTATTAATGGATAATTCCACTATAAATGGCCATTTTCAATAGCTATTTTGACATAACCAGAGGGTAAACTACATCAGATATTTTAAAGGGACATCTCCAGGCCTATCTGAAATTCGAGAAGGATCAAGCCGTTGGAGTGGTCACCAGCCGCGAATGCAACGTCTCCTTTGATCCAACGGGAAGCCCCTGGGCCGAAGTTCGGTACACGCTTCGATGTTCGGACGTATATGGGGATATAATGGGATATATCAGTTATCATGCCAGGGGTAGTACATAACTAGTGCATACTAATGCTATAGTAACAGGTATCTTATTTTTAAGGGTTCTCTGGAACTTTTTGCATGCCATCCCAGATATCCCAGGGTTGATCGTCATTTTGATCGTCATTTTTGCCATTCAAATTGGCCATGTTGGACCAGCCCAGGGTTTGCCCTCAGCGGCGCCGTGGAATCGGTTGCTATTTGGAACCTGCGACAGGGAGTGCAGGAGATTGACTCTGGCGGAATCCGTGGAATATGGCTTTCCCCCAAAAAATATGAGGGATACCCTCTGGTAATTTAACGTAGCTATGGAAAATGACCATTAACAGTGGATTTTCCCATTAAAAATGGTGATTTTCAATAGCTATGTTACTATGTTAAATTACCAGAGGGTACTGTTGTTATACTTGTTATACTGTTGTTATACGCAGTCAGAACATTCCCTCTCGAATAGTTTTTTGGCATCGCAATGTATAGAAGTGTTGGGAATACGAAATTCTGATTTCCTACACACCCAAACGCTGGGACTAAATGCGAAAATCCAGTGGTTAGGAGGGAGCTGAGGAGCTAGGGCTATCCATATTCCCTATTAAATGGGGAGCCAAGGAGCTAGTAGGAGTTTCCCAACCACATGATAGTATAGTTGTTACTGTACCCCTACTGTGATTCTGGTGGCGATGATGATCAACCAGTGCTTTCAAGCAACCAGTGGCAGCCAGATACAGCAATGAAATGGAAAGGTGAACAGCTAGGACAATTCTGGAGCCTGCCCGAGGATGCGCTTGCAGTTCCAGATGTAAGTGAATATAACATAATATTTTCATATAACCATGGTTATAGGATGTTATAGGCGGGTTAGATCAGTTACATCCCGACTTTTGAGGGTTACTACTGTGGTTAATACTGTTGTTATAATATCTTATCATTATTTTTATAGCTCCAGTCCTGCACCAAGAAGATCCATTCAACGGAGCGAGGAGGTGGACCCACATGGTAGTTTTGGTGAATTCCTTTGGGAAACCACGGTACCTCCAGCCGGTTACTTTTACAACGCTAAAACATTGTAAACTATTCTGGTTGGTGGTTTGGAACATTTTTTATTTTTCCATATATTGGGAATGATCATCCCAACTGACTAATAGTTTTCAGAGGGGTTGAAACCACCAACCAGTATAAACAATTAAACATTATAGCACATTGATAAATCTAAGATTCATGAACCATCTATCTCAGATCACAGACCACGTTTGGCCGCAGGAGAAGGCTTTGGCGCTGCACAACAGCAGCGAGCGGGTCTCCAGACTTTGTGTCCAGGAGGTTGGGTGCTCCAATCGGCAGGGTCTTGGAATGTGGGCGGCAGGCTCCAATAAATAGAGTACCAATGGATTGCTTTAAGGGAAAAAATACAGGAAACCCCCATATTTCACGGGAAAAATCCATGGTTTCCGGTTAAGATTTTCCCTTAAACCAATCCATTGAGAGTACCAATGGAACAAGCTTTGTTGAAGGTTTGTTGCTCCTCTTTCAGGGTTGATAAATGTCGTACTTTTTCACATGACCCAACTATTGGCGATATTCCAAATCCCCAAAGAGGAACATTTACCAACAGTTGTTTTTTCCTACCCGAAATGGGATAATGATCGGAATTGACCACTATGTTTAGGATGGACTGAAACCACCAAAATTGAATAGAATTTATTTTCCATGTTATTGTTTTCTGCTATTAAATCAGCTAATGTTGGGTGTCAATTACTTTGCGCTACACATAGGATAAACGCTGCATTCCATTGTGTTTTTTCTTGCCTGGTTAGTACGTATATTCCTCAATATTAGTGCATGAAGAAACAGGAATCAGATACGATAAAAATAGGGATCCCACATGCTGATACCAAGCAAACGAACAAGAATAGGGGGATATTCTATGACTTGTTCAAGAATAATCTATTGGTATGTATAGAAACACACATATATTAGGTACTAGGGACGTTCTAATCAACTGCGTTCAAACCAGCATGAGAAGCAACTTGGAGAACAATGGGATGTTGATCTCCTTGATCTTACCACAGGAACTGACAACATCGCTGTATGTAGGTAGCTTGTGGTAGCCATCTTCGCCATTGCCTTTCCATAGACACCTAGGACTACTGAGGATAGGGATCATGATCCCAATTGACTGCGATGTTTTATTGTGGATTCAACACGCCAAGTCTTGTCGCGGCTGTGGCTATGGCTCATATTTCAACCATATTCAACACCTTTTACGCCTCATCCGCAACCTTTTACTATTTTCTTGATGTCCAGTCCAGTCGATTTGGGGACCCGACTGGGCTGGATGCATACACTCAACGTGCGTTGATGCAGTCCAGTCCGCTCTTTTCCACTTCAAGTGGAGTAAAACCTTGGGATCCAACCAACCTTGAGCAAGTACTGTAGATATCTGTAGATCATCAATTGGAATATGATGAATATGTCATCCATTCATGAATGGCATGTATTTAATATGACCCTCTGGTTATTTAACATAGCCATGGTATAGATGGCCCATTTATAGATGGTTTACCTATTAAACATTGTGATTTTCCATGGCTATGTTAAATTACCAGAGGGTAATATATTAATATACAGTATATATAGAAAGTAAGCTACATGGAAAACCACCAATGGTTTCCCTGAAATGATCAGCAAGCATGGTGGATTGACATGCCTCGTGGCCTTTTTTGAGGTGGCTGGCTCTGGGCGCTGTGCCGTTGGCTCGCAACTTAGATCCTAGGCCACTAGTTGTCCATGTTCATCATAACCATAGAATACCATATACTTCTATTGATATATGGTAAGTATATGTGTATAGAGAGAGAGAGAGTATGTACTGTATATTATGTATGTATATTATGTATGTATATTATGTATATTTAGATAATACTATAGTATATTTATTGTTATTATTATCATTATCATTATTATTATTGTATTATTTAATATCTCATTGAAGAATCAATATATGTCCTATTCGCTGGCGCTTTCCATGGCCTTTGTCCACACCTGGTGCCATCCCGGCAGGTTACCAAGATGGCACCGTGAGGCTTTGGGACCTGAAGGCGACCGTTCAACAACGACGTTGCGACTGGGTATACCTGCGGTGGTGTCCCCAAGATAGTTACCCTCTGGTAAACGTTTAGATAACTATGGCAAATCACAGTTTTCAATGGGTAAATCTACTATTTCTATGGTCATTTTCAATAGCTATGTTAAATTACCAGAGGGTAAGTTAGTTTATAGTCTCAATAACTAGGACTTTTGGTATATCGATAGTCACTGGGCTTATATATATATATTATAAACCAATTTAGAACTCGGGGACACCACATCGCCATGTGGCGCCTGTGACGCCATCATATGGGGATGGCTACTAGAAATGGATGATCATATTTTCAGGAAGCCCTTTGCTGAAGGATAAAAGCCATGAAATTTCCTGGACTTGTTTCGATCCATTGAACAAAGTACCTTTGCGAAAGCGTATCTTGCAGTATATATACTTAGAATACTTAGACAGACCATGGAGTTCGTCAACTAGATGTACATGTAACTTTTGTATAACTAATTATAGATATTTATAGATATTTATAACAAATTAGTAACAAAATTATCGACTAATTAATTTTTGGATCTATTAGATCTAATGGTCGATTGGTTGCTTCGTTTTTGTGGCAGGAAAACCATATCGAAAAGCCAGGTCTTGAGTTTTGTTCGGCGCCAGGCCTGTGCGGTTCTGCAGACTTTGCAGGGACATCGTTCCGCAGTGTGGCTTGGACGTCGCGACTTGGGGTGGGGACATGGGATGGTGTTTGCCGATGTTTCTTTTAAGGATCATCTACCTGGTCCCTATATGTTCAATTATAGGATGAGGTTTTTTAATGATTTAAGGATGGTGGAAAAACTGGTTTTATATCCATTTAACGGTAATTTTAGGATATTTACCTGGGTAAATGGGTAAACCCATGGGTTTACATATTAAGGAATGGTGATTCGTAGGGTAAAAAACATGTTTATGGGTGAACTAACCGTTTGCGAACTGGAAAATCACCGGTCTGAAAAAAGGTAAAACATCGAACTAAAAGTGAACTATAATGAATTGGCAGAAGGTAAAACCAAGAAAAAATGGGATCTATTTGGTTTCCTTCTTCATTTGGGTGTCCAAGACAAGTGAGATTGAGTGAGTATTGCAAGATTCTGCAAGATACGTGAGTATTTGATAACGAGAAAGATCATTGACCCTTGTTGGAAAACCAAAAACAGATTGGCTGGCTCCAATGACAAAAGATATCAAGCTTTTAGGGATTAGCATTTGCAAATACTCTCAAATTATATCAAATTATCTTGTTCGGGGGATTGTGTTGTGTTTTTGCTTTGCATCCTGAAGTGCATTTGGCTTGTGTTAATTGACACCACCAGTAAGTCCAGGGGATTCCAAGGAGGCCTGCCTTTTTTGGCGTCAAGATGAGGAGGACATTCACCATTTTAAGTGGGAAAATCATCTTAAATGGACAATTTTCCGACAATTTTCCATGGCAACCTGCTACATTTCCAGACGGAATCCCTATACGTAGAGCCTGCAAGCAACCAGTTTTTTGGTCAGTGATCCAGATTTTGTCCAAGTAAGTGGTCTTGACATGACACCAAGTTGGCGCTGTCCTTTTGAGTGCTGGCGTTTCTCTTTTGTGCGCTCGCAATGCGTTTCTAAGTGATTCAGAGTCAAGATTCCGGCACGCAGTTTTTCTAAGTGCTTCAGATTTCAAATTGCACGCAGAAAAAAAGTAAAAAAAGACAATGATCAAGGATCTAGGTGTATATATATATATATATGTATATTAACCGCATAATTAGGTGAGCGCATATAAATTATTGGTTATGATTCATAGGCAATGGACGTCCATTTGTGACAAGAGGGGATCAGGTCTGAGACGGTCATTCTACGTAATCCTACTAGCAAAGCCCCTTCCCGAATTATGTTCGACCCCCCAAAATAAATAAATCCGATACCAATCCAGCGTTTCAGTGCGCTGTTTGTTATTAGAGGAAAACATGATTACCGTTGTGAGTAGCCTCTGTGAAAGTCCGGAAGCAAGGACCATCATTTAAAACAGGTGGTTGTTCCATTTTGTGTGTCTTTTGTCCGGCATGCCCAGAATCAAATCTGTCTGACCTTTTGCAGGGAAGTGACTTCAGACAAGCTCATATCGATATCCCAATCTCTAGTGTAGTGAATAATATGTCTTATTGCTATCAGTGTGGTAAAACCTCTAATAAACCATCCCCAAGTGGTAGTTGTTTGTGGCATTGGGTTTACCACATTGGAGGATCTTATAATCAATATAGCCTGGAAATGATTGCTTTCCAACACAATGAGCCTGCAGCATTATACAGCTATGACCCCCAGTCACACGAAGGTTCTTGCATCTTGGAAGATGCGTATGTGTATAATATTGGTGACATTATTTGCTTATGATGATTTATGATGGTTTATATATATATATATAACCTAGGTTATATATATATATATTATTTATATGATGGGTTCATGATTGTTTATGTGTTTGTTTCCTAATGTGAATGTATATGTAATATATTCCATTATGAATTATTTATATATGGTTCTATGACATGTTCTTCCTAGTTTGGTATTTTGACACCGCGGCCACCAACTCCCTCGTAGTTCAACGGTTTAACGTTGGCACGGGGCCGGCCTGAGGACTTGCCTATGCTTCGACAAGGCACATTCGTTGCTCCTGGCCGCCGATTGGTGGATTCCATTTTGGCAAGAAATACCACTGGACCTGAAACATATTGGACATATGTGGGTATGGATCAATACCTTTTTCTATACCATTTTTAGGGGAATGAACATCCATAAATCCCAGCTATTTTGATGTGAACTACAGGGGTACTATTGGTTTTGACGCACTGCCATGTCATGCTCATCTATTTTGTATGACTTTAGATAGGGTCAAAAGACACTTATGCTGATCGTACTTATCAATTCAAATCAGGAGCGAACTTGCTGAGCACGTGAACAGGGATTGAGGTGGCCCTGCAATGTCACCATGAAGGTTGTTGTTTTCTTATGTCTTCTTGTAATAAACATGTACGGTCATGAAGTCACCTTAGGCATCTCTCATTTTTGCAGACTCCAAACTCAAGCAAAACATCACTTGATATCAGCCGGCGCAAAGTCAACTAAACCCTTGTTGCAGCTTCGCGGCCATGTATGTCTATGCTGACAGACCTGGTAGTTTCACTCGTTCTGAAAATTTAAGACAAGTGGCCAGATCAACTTTACCAATTCAAGCAGGCAAGACCTGCAGATTTGCTCAAGCTGACACTCAAAACATATCTCGATCGATTGCTTGTTTGGCCTTGCCAGTCTGGATAAGCAAACCCTGGACCCGAAGGCATCAGCTAAGGGCCACCTTTGGAGATGATTCAAAGATTGTTTTGCCTGTCAAGGAGACCGCACAAATCACGCTTTTGGTCGACGGCGACTACTTTGGCAGTGCCCGGATACGTGATGCAATCGCATACTTGATGTCTAAAAGGATGGCCAGTGACAATGTGAATACCGTGATTTTTGGAGCTCCTGGAGCCATCAAGAACAAGAGCATGATACAGCTGTTGCAGCAGCCCAAAGTTTCCTTCGTTCCAGTTCCGCGTGGGCAGAGTCAGGTAGCAGAGCCGAATGATGATGCTATCATTTCTAAGGTTCAGGAGTGTGCTTTGTCCGCACACTGCGATTGTATAGTACTCTTGACCAATGACAAAGGCTTTGCCGACGTCCTCAAACATGTCATTGTTGCTGGCAAGCCGTCAACCTGCGTTATCATTCCAAATCGGACGACATCCGTTGTCAATTTCTACAAGGAACAAGGCATACCAGTTTTGACTTTGCCATCAGAGGAAAGATTCACCAAAATCAGAGCAATCCTTCATGCTGATGGGGATGGGACAGTCGAGTTTGGGGAAGCCATTGACTCAGTGGCCCATCGGGCTGAAGCTGAGCTGATGTACAATTCGTGGGAAGAAATGCTGAAAAGCCAAGCTTGTCCAGCAGCATTCTCATCTGCAGACGCATATCCAATCCAACGAATTGCCAAATTTTGGTTTGCGAATGGTTTGGGAATGGTTTGGGATCACTGCCTGTTTTTCCCGTTCCGCTTGCCACGTCTGCTTTAGATCATGCTATTCGGTACGAGTCTCAGAACTGGATCTCAAACAGTCAAGCCTTTGCATTTGCCTTGCCGGTCAGACAGGGTAGGGTCACTGAAAAACAGCTCAAGATATACGGCAGCAAGCTCGCACGCAACATTTTTCGAGGCGGTGGTCCCTTCATGTTGGAAGATTCAAGTGATTTGGTGGCCCATTTCTTGCACAAACTTGGCTACCTTGATGAGACATGGAACTCTGATTTCACCGAGGCCTTGAATGGTTTTTGGAATGCAAGCAGCTGCAAAGCTGAGAACGGCATTATTGTCTGATTCCTGCAATGGACAGTGGCAGCCCGGGGGCACATCCATGCCAGCTGTTATAGACATGCTTCAGCGGAAGAGTCTCTTGTCGTTGGGCTCTGAATCTCCAGCGATGGATGAGGTTTGGTGTGCAATGAAGACCTATGCTGAAGTTCATGGGTTGCCCAGGATGAAGACCTTCAATGCCTTGGCAGCGCACATTCTCAAACATGCTGATCAAAAGGATCCCCTCAGAAGAGGAAAGATTGAAATAGCAAAGTAGAAACATAATGCATGGAAAAACAGTCTCCGACAAGAGGTGCCAAAATTGATATTTGCCAAACGCCTGCGATGTTGAAAAAGGAAGATGCATGCCCCCACTGCGTGCTCTTGAGTGCAAGTCTGGCAAACAGTTGCCACAAGTCCAAGATTTGTTGCCGCTTAGCGTTTCGATGTGTTTTGTGTTGAACAGCAGCCCCTGGAAGACTCTTGCATTCTGTCATAGAATTGGATGATGGGAAAATTTACAGGAAAGCCCTATATTTGATGGTAAAAACCATGGTTTCCTGTAGATTTTCCCTTAAACCAATCCAATGATTCTGATGTTTCTGTGTGATAGTTCCTGATGGCTAATGTTGGCTTGGATCTCAGGGGAACCCCGCCGGCAAACACGCCAAACGTGTGATGGCTCTTCGAGTGATCACCTGTTTCAGCTGGGGTTTACCCTCTGGTTATGTCAAAATAGCTATTGAAAATGGCCATTTATAGTGGATTTTCCCATTAAAAATGGTGATTTTCCATAGTTATGTTAGTTTACCAGAGGGTAGTATCTTTTGATCAGATTTAGTTTCAGTTCCTTAGTCTTCATGGTTCCCATCAGAAGCTGTGAACCAATCGACATGATGCCAGGCGGGTCATTTGATGGCTTCAGGCAGCAACGATACAGCCACTTGGCTCATTTGGGCATTCCATAATTCCCTGCCATCGGGCTTACATAGACCTTATCTAGGTCCCTATACCCAGTACAGAGGTCTGGTGCCTCTCATTTAGGTACCTGAATTTTCCCTTCCAACGTTGGAATGCCCAAATTCTCGGTGGCATTTCATACTTGGGGGGTGGACTTTGTGAACCCATCCTGCCTTTTTGGTTGGCATGGGGTAAACCTTTATTTTGGCATTTTTGTATATTTTTGTCAAATTGCATCAGAAACTCAGAAACTGTTCCGGTACATGAAAAACTCCACAAAGTCAGGATCACGTACTGTATCCTACCAGTCCTAAACATCACATGACATAGCACATTTACAGTCATAGTTTTGATATGTTGCACATACTTTGCCTGTCCCATGTCACTTGTTGTTTTCAGTACCCGGCAACGTTGTTTTCCTGTGCCCAGTCCCAGGACCTGATCGTCTGGGACTTGGTGGGAGAGTCGGGCATCGCGCGACTGCGTGGACATGTGGACGCGGTGACCTCGGTGCTCTTCTGGGAGGCACGGGGCTGGGGGATGCTGCGGCGGAGGCTTGGTGGAAACAGTGAAACAGTATGGGACAAGGTCAGAAAAGTTTGGAAAGTTATATGGTAAGTCTTACAAGGTCAGAAAAGTTTACAAGGTCTGAAACAGGGTCAATCTTTTCAGCCTGACCGGATATCATGTGTCTTTAAGGTGTTGTTCTCACTCCCAGTTTATCGCCTGTTATTTTAATTTTTATATTTAAAACGTTTTTCTCAACAGTCCTTGCCCAACACAACAGGGTGCACCCTGCACCCTTTTTAAGCTGTGCACGGAAGCTGCTGGGAGCCCAATGTGCTCCTGTGAAAAATATGGTAAGTTATATAGTTATGGTAAGTGCCCGATTTTGCAAAAGACATTAGTCATTCAAGATCCTTTTTCGATCCAGGAAACTAACTTTACATAGTTTTCAAGTTGTTGTTTTTTCCGCGTCATTTCAAGATCCTTGAGATCCAGAGGTTTAAAGATACACTCCGGTAAACAAACGTGGCTTGCTGGATGAACCTCCAGTACTCGTAGGGGCATTTCCTAGCTAGCAACGTTGGATTGCCGGATGGTGCTATAGCATGCTATAGCCATTATTCATTATTATTTTATCATTATTCACTATTATTAACTATTGTTAACCGCCATTACGCACCATTAACCACCGTTAACCCATTAACCATTCAGCGTAAACCATTCAGCGTAATGGAAGTGGGTAATTTCCGTAACCACTAATCCCCATGAATCATGAATCACCATTAGTACCTGGTAGGCCTCAGGACTGGTAATTATCAGTCCATTTTCAAAAAGTCACTTTTTTCCAAGATTATGTTCATTTTGTCGTTCCAGAACGCTCTTTGTCACTCCTGAACGGTTTTTGTCGCCTCAAAGGATGCGCTGAACGCAAGTTGAACGTTATTTGAACGTTATTTGAATGCAATTCCAATGCAACGCTACATCAGCGTAGAGTTTTTTTTCACCCGCCCGTTAGACATGTATTTTTTTCAGAACGAACTGATAATTACCAGTCTGGAGGCTTACAGGTAGACATTATGATCAGATATACTATGATATACAGTACTAATATCATCTAATATTTTAGTATATCTTAGTGAATCTTTGTGAATCATTATCATCATCAGAAAATGAATCATTCGTAAACATGATGGTTAAACACCCTCTATTACAAACACTATCTATTATCAACATTTATCAACACTACAGCACTATATAACCATTAACATTAACTCTACAGTTAACCATCAACCATTAACTTTCCATTACAAACACTATCGATTTCTTGTGCCAGGCATCAGTGGTTCGGCTGATCAGCGCTTCGAAGGTGGTGATTGGTGGATTTTTTTTGGACCCCCTGGCTGGGTACCACAACGAATCACAAGAAAAATGGCGGATGATGTGATGAAGAAAATGGACAAAACAAATCAAAGAATGTTGTAACTATATTATGTGTACAGCATTAATAGTTGATCGTATGTGTTAATGTCGATGAATCTGCATGAAATTGTAGTAATATATCAATGGTCGATACTATGGCGAAATGCAGCAAAAATTGAATGATCATTGGGAATGAGAGGTGGAATCAGCCCAACAAATCGACCCAAGAATTGGATTTTGCCGTGACGAGGGAAAATCACCATGTCCTTTGAGGTAATATAATATGGTATAAAATCATCTACGTGGAAACCACATGACTTAGGTCAGTTTACCCCCTTTAATCCTAAGTCATCAGACCCCAGTATATATTTTACTATTTTTTTCCGGGAGAAGCATAATTGTCCAGCATGTCTGTGTGATTGGTAAAAATCATCGACATTTCTGGGTGATTTCCCATGCGGGTGGCCCCTGGCTGTGGTGGATTCCTGGGGATCCAGGACCGCCTCATCCGCATTTGGTCCTTGGAGATGCAAATTTGCCTGCAGGACTCAAGGGACCCTCGGGGGCCCATGGGGGTGTCCGGGGTGGATCTAAGAGATTCTAAGAGTAAAAATCGGATCTAAGAAACAGCTACAACCAACATCAAGCGACAAAAGTGATTCATCAGTGGAATCAGAAGAGTCTATATAACAAGAAGACGTGGTAACTAGAAAGAAATACGATAATGTGCTGACTGCAGGCCCAAACTGTCTCCGATAATGTGCTGACTGCAGGCCCAAACAGTCTCTGTTTGATGATTATTTCCACATTGATCATGAAATCCTGTTTTGTGTTGGTTATTTCCATATGTTTTCTGAGTCTACAATTCAAATACATATGTTTGGCTGAATGATATTAAATCCCAGTGTTTCATGGTTAAATTCCAATTATTGTTGGTTTTACATAATTTTGATAGTTAAACAGTTAAACCCATATATTTCAAACAATCTATGGATAGTTAAACCATTGTTATAAACCATGGTTAAACCCATATATTTCTGATTTTTTGATGATGAACTTCATATATGGGTTTAACAATGGTTTAACAATGGTTTAACTATCCATAGAAATCAGGTTTGATGCTTCAATCCATCTGGTTTGATGCTTGACCACCAGATACCACCAGGCCATCGCTGAAGCCTCGGAGCTTTGGTGCCTGGCTCTCAACGCGCCGCAGACCAGGCGGAAGTCAAGTTGTGGTTGTTCCGTGTGATTTTACGATTGATTTTACGATTGATTTTACGATTGAAATGAAGTTCAAAGAGATACAGTACTTACTTGTTATTGTAATATGGTATACGTTTCTATGTATAATTATATGGATATATCTTATATATATATATTATATATAATATATATATATATATAATATATATATTATATCTCATTTTAAATGATGCTAGATACTGCATTACGTTACGTTGTTACAATTGAGTGCTAAAGTCAGCTAGAATACATTCCCAAGTCAACTCAGATCACTTGTAATTGACAAGAAATGTGAATTGGAACCTAACATTCCTTCAGGGCAGTTTGGTTGATTGATTCCAGAACAACACGGCTATAACTGCTGATGTGCCCTGCTTGTGCAAAAACGCGCTGAAAAAAATCTGCATTGAAGAACGCATGTTCCAATTCGGAGGGTGGCAACGAAGAGCTGCAACATGACAGGAATGCTGTTTTTCAATCTAAGTCCCTGCTGGCTGCCGGAACAATGTTGGTAGAAGCAAAACTCACCTTTTTTTGTTGTGCTCCCGCTGGGCCAAAAACTGATTCAATTCGGTCATTTGTGTTGGTGTTTGCTGGGCAATATCCCAGTTTCACCATTGAATATCCATGACCAAAAGATATCAAAAGTAGATTCTATGTTTTGTGCGTGATATGAGTTATATAAATATGTTATATGATAATATTTCATGTCCCCAAGATATCCCATAGTTTGTTGCTTACATCCCGTGACTCTGGAGGCTTGTCGCTGGCAGTAGCGAGAAGTTTCTTCACGTCTGGTCGTTGGATCATGAGGTTCCCCGGGCGCAGATGGACATGGCTGGAAAATGATGGGAAAATGGGCAAATCAATGGGACATGTGATGAACATGGCTTAAAATTAACGAGAATGCTGCCATGAATTTCCTGGGGTCGCCGTTCCGCAGTATTGACGATTGACGGGGCAAGTTTCCTTTCTGAATGCCCTAGAATTTGTTCAACGAGCACAAAAAGGTAAAAATACGAAGAGTTGGATGCTGAAACATCTATAAACACCAGTTGGATTTCATGCAAATGGTGAAACAATACGAATTTTCGTGTTGAATACAAGCGATCTCACAAAGATCTCGCCTTAAAAAAATGCTCAGGCGAAGACCAGTGAAGCAGGCAGGGAGCGGACCATGACACCATCAATCACCGTCAACTGCTTCAAAACAGATCGGGGTGAGAATGGGGTGTATTCCCATATGGCCGTTCATAAGGAAAATGATGATTCACCAATGAAGCAAAAACGGTTTTTGGGCACACGTTAGTCAGACTATGCTGTGAGCCATACTGGGATTGGCCAAACTACTAGTACAACATAGAATAGGAATCAATAGGAGATAATAATAGGGATGTTCCAATTAAAACCTTCATTTATAGGGGATTTACCATTGCCCACGTTTGACTGGAAGGCAAATTGCCCAACCTCCAACGAGGCGATCTCCTCTTGGCCAAGTTCCAGGGTGCTGTGCCACGCACCGTGTCTTGGCGCAAAGCTTTGTGGGGCGGTGATGCGGCCGCGAAGGCGAAGGGGTGCATTGGAGCATGGGTCAAGTCAATGGAAACATAAGAATGAAAACAATTGGGTCTCAATATGTCTCAATATGTCTCAATATGTCTCAATACCATATCTACCTGGATGATTTGAGTATGAAATGGATCAAACTTGGAAAAAAGGAGGGGAAGACAGGAAAAAATAGGAAAAAAAAGGAGGGGAAGACAGGAAAAAAAAGGAAAAAAAAGGAGGGGAAGACAGGAATAAAAGGAAAGGAACAAAAAGGAAAAAAACAGCAAATCGCCCATAGTAAGGTTAGTGGTTAGGGTTAGTACACCTTTTTGACGAAATGGTTAATAATATTTTATTTAAGGGTTAGATTCCCCATGGGGCTAGAAAAGCATGCGTGTAATGGTAATGAATTTGCAGTATAAGGGTTAGAAAGGTAACTTAATATAAGGGTTAGGGGTGGTCGTGTATGTGATCGTATCTCTGGAAATGCCCTTGATGTTAGTTGCATGCAATTGAATTGCCGTACCTTACAATATATATATATAATCAATATATATATATATATATATAATCAATATATATATATATAATGGGCTAGCGCCCAGGTGCCGCCGACCCCCCTAATTGGAGGGCTATGTGCAGGCAAAGGGCAGGCTGCAACCCTGGAAGAGCAAAGGCTGACGGCCAGAGGGCTTGGTGGAAGCTGCCGCGAGGGAGTTGGAGGGTTTTAAGGGTTTTAAGGGTTGAAGCGTTTGAAGCCTGGCAAACGGCAGGCTTGAATGCCCTAACAAGAGAGGGCTATGTGCAGGCAAAGGGCAGGCTGCAACCCTGGAAGAGCAAAGGCTGACGGCCAGAGGGCTTGGTGGAAGCTGCCGCGAGGAAGTTGGAGGGTTTTAAGGGTTTTAAGGGTTTGGAGCGTTTGAAGCCTGGCAAACGGCAGGCTTGAATGCCCTAACAAGAGAGGGCTATGTGCAGGCAAAGGGCAGGCTGCAACCCTGGGGAGGGTTTTAAGGGTTTGGAGCGTTTGAAGCCTGGCAGACGGCAGGCTTGAATGCCCTAACAAGAGAGGGCTATGTGCAGGCAAAGGGCAGGCTGCAACCCTGGAACAGCAAAGGCTGACGGCCAGAGGGCTTGGTGGAAGCTGCCGCGAGGGAGTTGGAGGGTTTTGAAGCGTTTGAAGCCTGGCAAACGGCAGGCTTGAATGCCCTAACAAGAGAGGGCTATGCGCAGGCAAAGGGCAGGCTGCAACCCTGGAAGATCAAAGGCTGACGGCCAGAGGGCTTGGTGGAAGCTGCCGCGAGGGAGTTGGAGGGTTTTAAGGGTTTGAAGCGTTTGAAGCCTGGCAAACGGCAGGCTTGAATGGCCTAACAAGAGAGGGCTATGTGCAGGCAAAGGGCAGGCTGCAACCCTGGGGAGGGTTTTAAGGGTTTTAATGGTTTTGAGCGTTTGAAGCCTGGCAAACGGCAGGCTTGAATGCCCTAACAAGAGAGGGCTATGTGCAGGCAAAGGGCAGGCTGCAACCCGCGAACAGCAAAGGCTGACGGCCAGAGGGCTTGGTGGAAGCTGCCGCGAGGGAGTTGGAGGGTTTTGAAGCGTTTGAAGCCTGGCAAACGGCAGGCTTGAATGCCCTAACAAGAGAGGGCTATGTGCAGGCAAAGGGCAGGCTGCAACCCTGGAAGAGCAAAGGCTGACGGCCAGAGGGCTTGGTGGAAGCTGCCGCGAGGGAGTTGGAGGGTTTTAAAGGTTTTAAGGGTTTGAAGCGTTTGAAGCCTGGCAAACGGCAGGCTTGAATGCCCTAACAAGAGAGGGCTATGTGCAGGCAAAGGGCAGGCTGCAACCCTGGGGAGTGTTTTAAGGGTTTTAAGGGTTTGGAGCGTTTGAAGCCTGGCAAACGGCAGGCTTGAATGCCCTAACAAGAGAGGGCTATGTGGAGGCAAAGGGCAGGCTGCAACCCTGGAACAGCAAAGGCTGACGGCCAGGGGGCTTGGTGGAAGCTGCCGCGAGGGAGTTGGAGGGTTTTGAAGCGTTTGAAGCCTGGCAAACGGCAGGCTTGAATGCCCTAACAAGAGAGGGCTATGTGCAGGCAAAGGGCAGGCTGCAACCCTGGAAGAGCAAAGGCTGACGGCCAGAGGGCTTGGTGGAAGCTGCCGCGAGGGAGTTTGAGGGGTTTTAAGGGTTTTAAGGGTTTGAGCGTTTGAAGCCTGGCAAACGGCAGGCTTGAATGGCCTAACAAGAGAGGGCTATGTGCAGGCAAAGGGCAGGCTGCAACCTGGGGAGGGTTTTTTAGGGTTTAAGGGTTTGAAGCGTTTGAAGCCTGGCAAACGGCAGGCTTGAATGCCTAACAAGAGAGGGCTATGTGCAGGCAAGGCAGGCTGCAACCCTGGAACAGCAAAGGCTGACGGCCAGAGGGCTTGGTGGAAGCTGCCGCGAGGGAGTTGGAGGGTTTTAAGGGTTTTAAGGGTTTTGAAGCGTTTGAAGCCTGGCAAACGGCAGGCTTGAATGCCCTAACAAGAGAGGGCTATGTGCAGGCAAAGGGCAGGCTGCAACCCTGGAACAGCAAAGGCTGACGGCCAGAGGGCTTGGAGGGAGTTGGAGGGTTTTAAGCTTTGAAGCCTGGCAAACGGCAGGCTTGAATGCCCTAACAAGAGAGGGCTATGTGCAGGCAAAGGGCAGGCTGCAACCCTGGAACAGCAAAGGCTGACGGCCAGAGGGCTTGGTGGAAGCTGCCGCGAGGGAGTTGGAGGGTTTTAAGGGCTTTAAGGGTTTTGAAGCGTTTGAAGCCTGGCAAACGGCAGGCTTGAATGCCTAACAAGAGAGGGCTATGTGCAGGCAAAGGGCAGGCTGCAACCCTGGGGAGGGTTTTAAGGGTTTTAAGGGTTTGGAGCGTTTGAAGCCTGGCAGACGGCAGGCTTGAATGCCCTAACAAGAGAGGGCTATGTGCAGGCAAAGGGCAGGCTGCAACCCTGGAACAGCAAAGGCTGACGGCCAGAGGGCTTGGTGGAAGCTGCCGCGAGGGAGTTGGAGGGTTTTGAAGCGTTTGAAGCCTGGCAAACGGCAGGCTTGAATGCCCTAACAAGAGAGGGCTATGCGCAGGCAAAGGGCAGGCTGCAACCCTGGAAGATCAAAGGCTGACGGCCAGAGGGCTTGGTGGAAGCTGCCGCGAGGGAGTTGGAGGGTTTTAAGGGTTTGAAGCGTTTGAAGCCTGGCAAACGGCAGGCTTGAATGGCCTAACAAGAGAGGGCTATGTGCAGGCAAAGGGCAGGCTGCAACCCTGGGGAGGGTTTTAAGGGTTTTAAGGGTTTGGAGCGTTTGAAGCCTGGCAAACGGCAGGCTTGAATGCCCTAACAAGAGAGGGCTATGTGCAGGCAAAGGGCAGGCTGCAACCCTGGAACAGCAAAGGCTGACGGCCAGAGGGGGTAGTATAATAACCCCGTGCATTGCATTTTAGCTTGGCTTGCACTTTAACACTGCCAATACGTTGCCGGCCCAGAAAACGATAAGAGGGGAAAAACGATAACGATGCTCATATATATATATATATTTATAATATATCATAATATATATATATATACACATACATGATATGAGGTACGGTCAAAACTCGATCTGGTATAATTATTACTTGCAATTGAGAATAAACGTTGGCAGCTCCATGGGATTGGACCAACTTGCTGAGTCTCAAGTGTTTTGTTGCCCGCAGTCGTTTGCATGGACTACGAAAATGAGAACGTGCAGAGGTGACCAAAACGATAATGAAACGATAACGAAAACGATAAGGAATTGTAGCAAAAAACATGCCGTGTGAGCAACTACCCATTTGACAGGTTTCACGAGGCTTTTTGAAGACAGAAATGTGTGGCATGGTAGTCTTGTTTAGCTTTTCCTCTTTACCGGCTTTGCCTCACCTTGGCTTCTGCCATGTCTTTACCACCCAAGACTATCTATGCCTTGCTGCAGCAAGTTTTGAAAGATCCTGAAATCGGACCTGGTGCAATTTCAGAAGCAAAAAAGCAATGTCCCGGACTCCTTGCCCTAATCTCACAGACCAAAAAAGAGTTGCAGAAAGCTAGTCAAGTGCTGAGATGCTTCACGATTATGATCCATGTCGAAGATTGCACACAGGACAATATGTTTTGATCTTCCACGAACAATTCTTTCACACCCATGGAAGCCTGGTAAATTCACACTTCTTGTCTACAGGGAGCTCACCACCTGAGAAAACGATAAGAGGAAAAAAAAACGATAACGTGATTTTGGGTAATTTAAAAAGATACGGGGTTTTTATACAACCCTGCCGCGAGGGAGTTGGAGGGTTTTAAGGGTTTTAAGGGTTTGGAGCGTTTGAAGCCTGGCAAACGGCAGGCTTGAATGCCCTAACAAGAGAGGGCTATGTGCAGGCAAAGGGCAGGCTGCAACCCTGGAACAGCAAAGGCTGACGGCCAGAGGGCTTGGTGGAAGCTGCCGCGAGGGAGTTGGAGGGTTTTGAAGCGTTTGAAGCCTGGCAAGCGGCAGGCTTGAATGCCCTAACAAGAGAGGGCTATGTGCAGGCAAAGGGCAGGCTGCAACCCTGGAAGAGCAAAGGCTGACGGCCAGAGGGCTTGGTGGAAGCTGCCGCGAGGGAGTTGGAGGGTTTTAAGGGCTTTAAGGGTTTGAAGCGTTTGAAGCCTGGCAAACGGCAGGCTTGAATGGCCTAGCAAGAGAGGGCTATGTGCAGGCAAAGGGCAGGCTGCAACCCTGGGGAGGGTTTTAAGGGTTTTAAGGGTTTGGAGCGTTTGAAGCCTGGCAAACGGCAGGCTTGAATGCCCTAACAAGAGAGGGCTATGTGCAGGCAAAGGGCAGGCTGCAACCCTGGAACAGCAAAGGCTGACGGCCAGAGGGCTTGGTGGAAGCTGCCGCGAGGGAGTTGGAGGGTTTTAAGGGTTTTAAGGGTTTGGAGCGTTTGAAGCCTGGCAAACGGCAGGCTTGAATGCCCTAACAAGAGAGGGCTATGTGCAGGCAAAGGGCAGGCTGCAACCCTGGAAGAGCAAAGGCTGACGGCCAGAGGGCTTGGTGGAAGCTGCCGCGAGGGAGTTGGAGGGTTTTAAGGGTTTTAAGGGTTTGAAGCCTGGCAAACGGCAGGCTTGAATGGCCTAACAAGAGAGGGCTATGTGCAGGCAAAGGGCAGGCTGCAACCCTGGGGAGGGTTTTAAGGGTTTTAAGGGTTTGGAGCGTTTGAAGCCTGGCAAACGGCAGGCTTGAATGCCCTAACAAGAGAGGGCTATGTGCAGGCAAAGGGCAGGCTGCAACCCTGGAACAGCAAAGGCTGACGGCCAGAGGGCTTGGTGGAAGCTGCCGCGAGGGAGTTAGAGGGTTTTGAAGCGTTTGAAGCCTGGCAAACGGCAGGCTTGAATGCCCTAACAAGAGAGGGCTATGTGCAGCAAAGGGCAGGCTGCAACCCTGGAACAGCAAAGGCTGACGGCCAGAGGGCTTGGTGGAAGCTGCCGCGAGGGAGTTGGAGGGCTTTGAAGCGTTTGAAGCCTGGCAAACGGCAGGCTTGAATGCCCTAACAAGAGAGGGCTATGTGCAGCAAAGGGCAGGCTGCAACCCTGGAAGAGCAAAGGCTGACGGCCAGAGGGCTTGGTGGAAGCTGCCGCGAGGGAGTTGGAGGGTTTTAAGGGTTTTAAGGGTTTGAAGCGTTTGAAGCCTGGCAAACGGCAGGCTTGAATGCCCTAACAAGAGAGGGCTATGTGCAGGCAAAGGGCAGGCTGCAACCCCTGGGGAGGGTTTAAAAAAAAAAGGGGTTTTTCAGGGCTTTGAAGCGTTTGAAGCCTGGCAAACGGCAGGCTTGAATGCCCTAACAAGAGAGGGCTATGTGCAGCAAAGGGCAGGCTGCAACCCTGGAAGAGCAAAGGCTGACGGCCAGAGGGCTTGGTGGAAGCTGCCGCGAGGGAGTTGGAGGGTTTTAAGGGTTTTAAGGGTTTGAAGCGTTTGAAGCCTGGCAAACGGCAGGCTTGAATGCCCTAACAAGAGAGGGCTATGTGCAGGCAAAGGGCAGGCTGCAACCCTGGAACAGCAAAGGCTGACGGCCAGAGGGCTTGTGGAAGCTGCCGCGAGGGATTGGCTTTAAGGGTTTTAAGGGTTTGAAGCGTTTGAAGCCTGGCAAACGGCAGGCTTGAATGCCCTAACAAGAGAGGGCTATGTGCAGGCAAAGGGCAGGCTGCAACCCTGGAAACAGCAAAGGCTGACGGCCAGAGGGCTTGGTGGAAGCTGCCGCGGAGGGTTTGAGGGGTTTTAAGGGTTTTAAGCGTTTGAAGCCTGGCAAACGGCAGGCTTGAATGCCCTAACAAGAGAGGGCTATGTGCAGGCAAAGGGCAGGCTGCAACCCTGGGGAGGGTTTTAAGGGTTTTAAGGGTTTGGAGCGTTTGAAGTCTGGCTAACGGCAGGCTTGAATGCCCTAACAAGAGAGGGCTATGTGCAGGCAAAGGGCAGGCTGCAACCCTGGAACAGCAAAGGCTGACGGCCAGAGGGCTTGGTGGAAGCTGCCGCGAGGGAGTTGGAGGGTTTTGAAGCGTTTGAAGCCTGGCAAACGGCAGGCTTGAATGCCCTAACAAGAGAGGGCTATGTGCAGGCAAAGGGCAGGCTGCAACCCTGGAAGAGCAAAGGCTGACGGCCAGAGGGCTTGGTGGAAGCTGCCGCGAGGGAGTTGGAGGGTTTTAAGGGTTTGAAGCGTTTGAAGCCTGGCAAACGGCAGGCTTGAATGGCCTAACAAGAGAGGGCTATGTGCAGGCAAAGGGCAGGCTGCAACCCTGGGGAGGGTTTTAAGGGTTTTAAGGGTTTGGAGCGTTCGAAGCCTGGCAAACGGCAGGCTTGAAGGCCCTAACAAGAGAGGGCTATGTGCAGGCAAAGGGCAGGCTGCAACCCTGGAACAGCAAAGGCTGACGGCCAGAGGGCTTGGTGGAAGCTGCCGCGAGGGAGTTGAAGGGTTTTAAGGGTTTTAAGCGTTTGAAGCCTGGCAAACGGCAGGCTTGAATGCCTTAACAAGAGAGGGCTATGCGCAGGCAAAGGGCAGGCTGCAATGCTGGAACGCTGACGGCCAGGAGCTTGGTAGAAGCTGCCGCGAGGGATGTGCAGGCAAAGGGCAAGCTGCAACCTTGGAACAGCAAAGGCAGGCTGCAAACCTGGAACAGCAAAGGCTGACGGCCACAGGGCTTGGTGGAAGCTGCCGCGAGGGAGTTGGAGGGTTTTAAGGGTTTTAAGCGTTTGAAGCCTGGCAAACGGCAGGCTTGAATGCCCTAACAAGAGAGGGCTATGTGCAGGCAAAGGGCAGGCTCCAACCCTGGAACAGCAAAGGCTGACGGCCAGAGGACTTCTTGGAAGCTGCCGCGAGGTTAAAGCCCGCGCGGAAAAGTTCCACACCTGCGGTGGTCCCAGGCGCCGCCCCGGCCTTGGCGAAGGCCGGGGTCGGCGGATATATATTTATATATATATATATATTTAATTATATATTTATATACATATATAATTTATATATATATACATATGTAACTCGATCTGAACCTCACGTCAAGCATCAATGATGGCCCTTCCTGCTCATTGAATCCGGACCCACAACCCTAACTAAATCCCATGGGCAAAGTCCCTGGGAGATGGGTATTCATCCCCTCCATCGCAGTTTTCTATTTCTTGCACGCAAAAACTTTGCTGCTTGTGTCCAGTCATGGTCCCCAATCCCCACGATTATTGCTGATATTCCCACTATCATTGCTGATATTCTCACCATTATCGCTGATATTCCCACCATTATCATCTCTAACATTCAGACTATTGTTGATATTCCCACTATTATTGCTGATATTCCATGTTTGTTGTTGGTTGGGCTCCCGTTTCATCAGCAAATCATGTTTTGTTTTGCCCCAAGCACGGTGAGGGATCCCCCAGGAAGGACAGGGTCAAGCCCTCTCGGTGCGCTTCGCACATGTGGGCACTTTGGAGGTGCCAACAGCGGAGAGGATGGCTGGGAAATGCTTGGGGTACCTAAGCACGATTCACTAGCGACTATGGTGACGCCTACTCCCTTCCCAAAAATTCACATAGACCCGAATTTTAGAGCCAAATTTCATGGAACCTGATCTTCCAAACCCTTATTTGGCATGGTCTATGTGAAAAAAGGGGTGATAGTATATAATGATATGTTCTTTTTAGTATGTAGTATTACTGATAATGCTTATGATCATCATGAGAGTCCTGAGAATACATGGATGATTCACACATATTGAAATGATCATCTTAACTATCACAACACCAATGATAAATAGTTATAATTGGTAAGGGTCATCTGCATGTGTTGGCTATGCTTCATATGCACACACCGTACCAAGCTGATCAATTTTGGTGACCTTCAGGGTTTCCAGGGGTCACCAAGTTTGGGCCATCCCCAAAAGCATCAAAAGCAAGGATCAATGGCTTCTCCTCATATGGTGAACCAACCTGGAAGTGAAATATCCAGAGTCTGCTGGTTTTATAGATGAATTGCTTGGGTTTTCCCAGGATTTCAACATCTTTCAACTGGAAAAGTACCACGCTACTCATAGCCATAGCAGTCTGCGGTGCGGTGTCAGGTCCTGCTTTGCCAGGGTTCTGGCCGGAGCTTCGAGGCACCTTTCAGAGACCTCACAAGAATGTTTTTCGCAAAATTTCATGGTTTACTGGTTGGTGGTTTGGAACATTTGTTATTTTTCCATATATTGGGAATAATCATCCCAACTGCTTAATATTTTTCAGAGGGTTGAAACCACCAACCAGTTAACCATTTGTGAAATATATTGGAATATTAAACATTAATACAACCAAATGGAGAATTCACCATTAATCTATATTATTTGATCCAATATCTATTTGTGGATCTAATTTATGGACCAACTTATTTTCTGGGAATACTTTGAATGAATAGAAGCTACCGATTTCAACATGCTAACGGTTGAACATGGACACAAATCCACTTCCACTCATCAACTCCATAGTCTTACTGGTGCTTAGTAGGGAATGGATGGGATGGGGGTTGCTGGGATGATTATTACTAGTGATGACTGGGATCATTCCCGAAATTTCCCTGCGTTTAGCACCAGTAAGATCCAGCAAGTAGTTCATCATGAATTCTGGATTCCCTGCCCCAATAAAGGCCCCACGGCTACCCCCATGGCTTACCAAAAAAAAACCGCAGATCTTCCGCGTCTTCAGCGACAACGAGGTGGCCAAGAGGCGGAAGCGCCGGGAGCGCCGGGCCAAGGCGAAGCTGCGGAAGCGCCCTGGCCGCAGCGGGGCGCAGCGGCAGTGGGTGATCGGCTCATCAAAATGACCAGGAAATGATGGGTTTCTTGAGGTACCACCATCAAAGTGATTAGTTGGTTTATAAGCCCCAGTAACTATGGTTATAAGATGTTATAAGTACCAAAAGCATCCATAAACCATATAATATCTGATGGAACATTCTTATGACTTTCCATATATTGGGAATATTTGGGAATAATCATCCCAACTGACGAACTCATATTTTTCAGAGGGGTAGGTATACCACCAACCAGTCATGATTCTTGGTTTCTTGATGTTTCTTTCCTAAAATGTTTGGTGCCCAAAATCATCGATATCCTTCAGTCACTAGACCATTTGAGTATATTTTAGTCTTAAAAGCCATGGTTTTGGGGTACGATCATTTCAGGAAACCTCCACATGATGGAGAGAATGATGATCAACCATTTTTTCTCTTCGGGTCTTACTCACAAGTCCCGTGTCTCTTCAAGACCTGCCTCTTCAACCCTTTGGACGAGGGTGGTGGGAGCAAAGAACACCTATATTAATACAGTTTTTTCCTGCCATTCTTCAGCTTTCTTTTGTTTTGTGTAGAGTTTCTAGTTTTCCTTCCGAATTTTTTGTTCCTTCTGTAGAGTTTGAACTGATTGTGTGTAGAGTGCCAGTGGTGAGGTCTCCAACAAGAATCACATATTAAGCAACAAAAAATTTGATCTCTCTAGCATTTTGTAGTTTTGTTTGAATTCCTTCAGCTCCGGGCTTCCTTCAGCATTTTCCAGTTCCACATCTTTTTCAGAGGCATACCATATGATCCTATGGGCGTGCACTCTATGCTCGACAAAACCTAACAGTTGTGGCCTTGAAATTTGTCACACCGGTGGTCATTGATGTGTGGCAATACAAATCTGGATAGCAAGGTGAACATCTCAATAGAAGAGCGTCATTTGTCATTTGATCGGAGGTCTCGAATATCATCAATCGATCCGGGTTCGCACCACTCAGAAGCATACATCTCTGAGTCTCCTGTTGGTGATATTTCATGATATTTCGATGTCATCCCTTATTCTCATATTACCTCCATCCAGCTGGGCTGCTTAAGATCCCACCCGCAAGCTAAATGGATGGATGTTTGCTGGTTCCTTGAAGACTGGGTAACGTTGCTATATGTATTTATACATGTTTTACTTTATGTTCAATATCAATAATTCGTAGACAGATCTTCCAGTGACACACTGTTTGGATTATAATATGTTGTTATCACATGAGCAGTGTTCAAAACCCCTCTCTTATTCCACTATAGTTGGTTGATAGGAAATCCCGCAATGGATGATTACTCTACATATATATATATAGTTATATATATATAACTATATATATATATATGTAGGGTATTCTCATCCCCACAAAGCATCAACCAACAGGGGTTTTGAATACTGTTCAGCTGCTTGCAGCATGTTTTGTATATCATAATAATATCTTATATAATATCATAGTAGAAATATCATATATCATCATATATCATCATATTTATTCATTTATAATCCTATATCCATATATCATATCCATAGCATTTATATATGTATATACATAATGAGTATTTTATTTTTTTGTAATATAATTTAATATAATTTAATATGATATAATATAAAATAATATAATATAATTTAGTAATATAATATAATATAATAATAATATATAATATATAAGATAATATATAATATCATATAATATAATATAATATTTAAGGGCTGCCGCCCCTGCCGCCGACCCCGGTAAAGTTTGTCCAATTTTGATCTCTAATTTTGACTGCTGCTGCTACCTATAATAAAGCAAGAAACCAGCAGCCAGACACCTTTTGTAAAACACAGCCGAAACAGCAAAACACCACCTAATTTCGTGCCGAACATAACGCAAAATCAATCACAATAATAGGTTTTCGGGGGCCGAAACGTCCCTTCTGAAATCCTACTAGAAATCCAATTTTGTCCAATAGAAATCTAATTTTAGTCAAATTTGATTGATCTCTAATTTTGATTGCTGCTGCTGCCTCTAATAAAGCAAGAAACCAGCAGCCAGACACCTTTTTTAAAACACAGCCGAAACAGCAAAACACCACCCAATTTCGTGCCGAACATGACGGAAAATCAATCACAATATTAGGTTTTCGGGGGCCGAAACGTCCCTTCTGAACTCCTACTAGAAATCCAATTTTGTCCAATAGAAATCTAATTTTAATCAAATTTGATCTCTAATTTTGATTGCTGCTGCTGCCTCTAATAAAGCGAGAAACCAGCAGCCAGACACCTTTTTTAAAACACAGCCGAAACAGCAAAACACCACCCAATTTCGTGCCGAACATGACGGAAAATCAATCACAATATTAAGTTTTCGGGGGCCGAAACGTCCCTTCTGAAATCCTACTAGAAATCCAATTTTGTCCAATTTTGATCTCTAATTTTGACTGCTGCTGCTACCTATAATAAAGCAAGAAACCAGCAGCCAGACACCTTTTTTAAAACACAGCCAAAACAGCAAAACACCACCTAATTTCGTGACGAACATGACGCAAAATCAATCACAAGAATAGGTTTTCGGGGGCCGAAACGTCCCTTCTGAAATCCTACTAGAAATCCAACTTTGTCCAATAGAAATCTAATTTTAGTCAAATTTGATCTCTAATTTTGATTGCTGCTGCTGCCTCTAATAAAGCGAGAAACCAGCAGCCAGACACCTTTTTTAAAACACAGCCGAAACAGCAAAACACCACCCAATTTCGTGCCGAACATGACGGAAAATCAATCACAATATTAAGTTTTCGGGGGCCGAAACGTCCCTTCTGAAATCCTACTAGAATCCAATTTTGTCCAATTTTGATCTCTAATTTTGACTGCTGCTGCTACCTATAATAAAGCAAGAAACCAGCAGCCAGACACCTTTTGTAAAACACAACTGAAACAGCAAAACACCACCTAATTTCGTGCCGAACATAACGCAAAATCAATCACAATAATAGGTTTTCGGGGGCCGAAACGTCCCTTCTGAAATCCTACTAGAAATCCAATTTTGTCCAATAAAAATCTAATTTTAGTCAAATTTGATTGATCGCTAATTTTGATTGCTGCTGCTACCTCTAATAAAGCAAGAAACCAGCAGCCAGACACCTTTTTTAAAACACAGCCGAAACAGCAAAACACCACCCAATTTCGTGCCGAACATGACGGAAAATCAATCACAATATTAGGTTTTCGGGGGCCGAGACGTCCCTTCTGAACTCCTACTAGAAATCCAATTTTGTCCAATTTTGATCTCTAATTTTGACTGCTGCTGCTGCCTATAATAAAGCAAGAAACCAGCAGCCAGACACCTTTTTTAAAACACAGCCGAAACAGCAAAACACCACCTAATTTCCTGCCGAACATAACGCAAAATCAATCACAAGAATAGGTTTTCGGGGGCCGAAACGTCCCTTCTGAAATCCTACTAGAAATCCAACTTTGTCCAATAGAAATCTAATTTTGTCCAATTTGATCTCTAATTTTGATTGCTGCTACTGCCTCTAATAAAGTAAGAAACCAGCAGCCAGACACCTAATTTCGTGCCGAACAGGACGCAAAATCAATCACAATAATATACCAATGTTTATAGTTTTCGACCAATGTTTATACCACTGTTTGTGCAATGAGACATAGAACCCTCCTGTTGCTCCTGTTGCTGCTGCTGCTCATGGCCACCACTTGAAACGCTGAAACGCCACCTAATTTCGTGCCCAAAACGCTCCAAAATCGAGCCCAAAAAGTGCCTAACGTCCCTTCTGAAATCCTAGAAAAAAAAAGAACTGCCTTTGTGATGATAACCGTCTTGTCAAACACCTTCTATTTCCTCCCTGCTGCTGCTGCTGCTCCTGCTCCTGTGACTCCTTCTGTTCAAAAGGCACCTGCCGGATGGGAAAACACCATGGCAGTAGTAGTAGTAGTAGTAGTAGTAGTAGTCCGAAACAAGAGTCAAAAGTATTATTCCCTGGCACGCTCCCCCTTGCGTCTGCCGGGGTCGGCGGATATTGACTGCTGGCTACTGGCTGGGTGCTGCTGTCTTATTCCCTAACGCGCTCCCCCTTGCGCAGCCGGGGTCGGCGGATAAGATAAGATAATATAATATAATATAAGATAATATAATATAATATAACATTATATTATATACATTATATATGTATATATATATATATACATATAAAAAGTAAGTCTCTTTGGGCCAGTAAACGTTTCCAAAAACCACTGGGATGAGAACTCGGTCACCGAGGAAGGGCACGGAGGACGCTGCAGATGCCGTGGATCACGAGCACCACGAGGCCGAGGAGACCCTTGGGGGTCAAAGGCATGCCCTGGGGATGGGGCGAAAAAAATGGGCCATCCCAAAATATTGAATTTTGACTAGATGAACCATCACAACTATTGGATTTTGACTAGATGAACCACCAAAAAAAATGTTTTTTGCCTATTTGAACCACAAAGAATGCGGAATTAAGCAATTTTGAAGCCATCAACAAATTAGGAGTTCGACATGGTGATTTTATTTATCGTTCAAATTGAGGTTTGTCCTGAACTTGGGAAGTGACATTACACAATGCGGTTCTGGAAACAAGTAGAAGTCATGAAGAGCAATTTCCACTACTCTGGTGATTGCGTTATGTCTTTAGCTGAACATAACTGAACATGACCTGATGGACTGCTGCATGGCAATTTTCCATGAGCCCCGGTTTTTCCGTTTCTTGTCCAAAATTTGGTGGTTATCAGTTCCTGACAGATTCAGCACCTTGCGATTCATTGTCCCGAAATACATCTAAGATTTTGCATTGAAGACAACATGATCTGAACCTAGGCCGAATATGAAGTCAAATTTGGATTTATTACCTCCTGAATCGTCCACTTAAAGATGTTGCCAGAATTAGCGATTCGTGGTTAGTACCTCGGGCACATCCCAATACATCCCAGTGTTTGAAGGGATTTCAACTGATTTCAACCAATTTCAACCCTGACTGAACTAATCTGTACTGACCAACATGTAGACGAAATCCATCGAAATCCCACAACCTTATCACTGAAGGACGACGAACATGAAGCCGAGGGCTCCCATGCAGCTGACGTACCCAGCCTCAGAGGGAATCTACCGCTGGGTGATGTCTGGATCCGAAATGGATGATGTGACACACGCCAAAATGGAACGTGGCCGAAGTCTGTGGCTTTGTGGGTCTTGTTAAAAAAGAAACCAGACTCGTGAAACATGGAATCCCCAAAATGAACATGTTCACTAAACTTCCATGCAAAGTCATTTGCTTGACGCTAATTTTCCGGCTCCATGTCAAATCTAATTGAGGAGTATAGGTGCAATGAATTCACATTCCAAGTATATGTGATTATATGTAAAGCATAAATAGTAGTCCCAAGTTCTATAATTAGCACCATATCGGCAAGCTGTTTTCAGTATCCTCCCAGACAGATTTGATAAAGGAATTCCTATTAATTCGGGTTGATGCTTTCAAACCACGTTGTTCTCATCCCTCCTTGAGAAGATACTCTCTTAATCGACGAGTTCCTGACTGACAAGCAATCATGTTAGGTTGTTTTGTTCTTCTTTTACATGAATTAACATTAGTTGTCATTAATATTCATTAGTTTCCATAGTCTTAAAGTCGACTAGAATTAGTTGACTCCACCTCCATCGTGAAAAAAAACTCACCTCAGACACAGCCATTCGTCCAAGGAGATCACACACCTCCAAACACATCGCTGCAGTGCGAAGGTTGGCGGCTTCTCTTAGCGCTTGGGGAAAACAGACAGAACCACATAGAACCACGGTTTAGTTCGTTTATTATGGTTACGGATATAAAGTGGTTCGCAGTTTTATTGTTTTTTTTTGCAAAGACTGTGTTGGACTTTAGCGGACCGAAGGATCGCAGTGTTGAGTTCAAGTGGGGGTCAATGTGTAGCCACAACATACAATGGAATATATACACACTATTCTTTAAGTGATTGAACGTGGTGGAACATCATACCATATCATACCCCCCTTTGTTAATTGTGGTATATCATTATCCTGGATATTTGCTACACAAATGGTGCCACTCCAACTAAACAGCCCAGAGATTCAACAAACTCCGATCTCCAGGCGCTTTCGATGGCTTGGAATGAGAAGACCAGTACTGCATTGCTGGGCCTCACGAATAATCTGATGGAGTCAGTTCGAAGCTGGGCCTGAAATGCTGAGGCTAATCCGGCAACTCGAATAGGGAAATCCGTGCCCCCTAATCATGCTTAAATATATAGATAAACACCAACCCAAAACTCCTGGTTTGGCATTAGATCATCATATTGTATCATATTGTATTATATCATATTGGATCATGGTATAGTGGGTCTAGTTGTTTGGGGCAAAATTGTCATTTCTCCTGGGACAATCATTTTCCAAACCGACTTGTTTCTTGTGGATTGATCTTCCCGTTTTCAAGGGGATGTTTCAAAATTCAAAACTGTCCTTTGTGAAGATCATCTTTTTGTTTGGTAGGAAACTATTGATACCTATTGATACCCTCTGGTTATTTAACATAGCTATGGAAAATGGATGATTTATAGTTGGTTTACCTATTAAAGATGCTGATGTTCCATAGCTATGTCAGTTTGATAACATCTATTGTCTATTGTGATATCATAAGCTTGTTTATAACGGATAACATCATAAGCTATTGTCTATATATTTGTTTGATAACATCTATTGTCATTGTCCATTGTGATATCATCTATATTGATATCAAAACTATTGTTTATAGTGATGAATCTTGCTGCGCTTCCCTGGATCACCCAGGAATCACAGCAGCTGAGTCCCAGGCGAGACGCGGACGGGCGTCGTTGAACCATGAAAAATGCTGACTTAACGAAGATAAATGGCGGTACAAGGGGGATAATATATATATATATATGTTGGATACATATATAAGTGTATATATATATACAGTGTACATATATATATATATATACATAAGTGTATATCAATGTGTATATATATATATGTATAATATATACATATACAGTACATATACATATATTATATTGTTATATTATTATGGTATTATATTATTATGTTATTGTATTATTATATTATTATACTATTATGTTTTTATTAGTATTAGTATCATTATGTTTTTATATTATTACATTATTATTAGTATTAATATTATTTGTTATTGTTAGTATTATCTATTATGTAATATATATATATGTATATTATGATGTTATATATCATCATCATCACCATCACCATCACCACCATCATCATCATCATCATCACCATCATCATCATCATCATCATCATTTGCCCTAGTAGAAAAATAAAACAACAGCAACTCGTACATATACTTCATTTTCAGGTGCACCCTGGAGTCGCCGAAAAGATGAACAAGTCATTTACAAAGTAATGTACAACTAGTTTTGACTGTTTGTTCAGTGTTTTTTTCTGCTCTATTTGCTTGTCGGTTATAGCATAGAACCTGGGATGTTTGGTGGATGATCAAGTTGATGTTTGGCCCTCTTGAACAAGGTGCCAAGTGAGCGGTGGTGTTCCAGATTTCCAGTCGAAAAGGGAGTCTTGTGCAATCATGGGCCACTTTGCAACCAATCTGTAAAGATTTGGGGGTGGGAAAAAACACTGTTAATACATGTTAATACCGTTAGTTGGGGGATGAACATCCATGAAGATCCATTTACCACTTATCTTGATGTTCACCAGGTTTCCAACATTTTGTCCTGTAGGACCCATATCAGAGCCAGGAAGGGCCGGCGATTCATCTGGAAGCGACTCCCACTTTGGAGTCGGGTCTCCCAGGAGAATTGGTGACGGAAAGGTGAGCAACTCTCCATTCGGGTCAAACTTCTCGGTTCTTGATGCTAGTTATACAGTACGTATAATAGTTCTATTGTTTTCTATTGCATTCTACTGTATATTCTATATATATACACACACGTGGATGATTAAGGTTATCTCCATGTTTGACGGTTCAAAAAAATATGGTTCACATCCCCAAAAAGCGACTTCCATCATTGCACTGGCCCTGCCAGGTTGGCTGGGCACCGCACGGGTGTTCGAGCTTTGGCAGTGGCGCAAGATGATTCCATGTGTGGCGACCGCACGAGTGATGGGTGGGAAATTGGTGGGAAACCATAGGGGCTATAGCCATTGGAAACCATAGATCAGTCGAAATTTCAGGACAACACCAGGTTGCCATATATATATATATATATATACGCAATATTCCAGAGCATCTTCTGTGGGGATATTCCCTGAAATTTCGCGATGTGTTCGGTACCTCGAGGTTCCTAAAATGGCAATAGACGTTCTTCCGCCACTGGCAGATTAGAGGTTCCCCCCATGAAAACCAACCAAGAAGTTGATAATAGTAAGTATACCAGATGGACCCCATGAGTTTTCCTTGGCAATTGGAATCCAAATATTGTGGGATAACCATACCCCATATACCATGTTTTGACCATGGCGCATGTATTTGCGGAAACCTTGGATGGGTAGCAACGACCTCGCCACGACGTCACTGTCAATGATGGGTTTGAAAAGGGTACTTATCCTAAATTGCCCCAGATCATCTGATTTTAGGTTGTCAATAATGGTTTTATTTAGACAGATGGCCCAGATGGCTGAAAATTAAGCCATCAAACCCAAAAACCAAGGATCAGCACATCCGATCGATCTAGATTGTTGGGGGGGGGCATGGAATCAGTTGGGATCATTTGGGACCATGGTATAGCCGGAGTCAGCGTCCAATTTATGGGCGAACAACTTGTGAACCATTTGCCAACTGGGATGCAGGTGCATAGCCATTCCTATTTCTCAAGCTTTCCTGTAGGTCATTAGATAGCCAAATAGGGGGGTGGAGGAAGAATCTCACTTCATCTTACTAAAACTTTGTTTGCTTTAGGGTTCTATGAGGATAGCCGAGTTTGATCTTCTTTTTTGCTGGGTGTTCTATGTCAATGTCGCCCCAGGTTTATGTCCTTGAGTTCGGAATCTGTGAAGATTTGGAGTGCCTCTACCGGCCGTTGTGTAAGGACCATGCCGCGCCTTGTTCAAGAGCAGAGGGCGTTCTGGGTTGTTTTCACCATCTTGGTAACTTTGATAACACGATAGAACGGTTTCAGCTTGCATAATCCTATAGTAGTATGTTTGGATATCAGATATCAACAAATTTTCATGAATCATCAAACACCTGACATATCAGTACAGTCTAATATGATAAGACACAATATAATGCACATATATTGCACATATAATGATAAATAAATATGATATCTTCCACAATATGTATACACAAAATATCACAAAATTATACTTAAGTACCGTGTCCTTAAAGCCAATAGCGGATGGACGTTTAACAGAGATCTTCAGGACCAGCTTTGTACAGTTTCAATATTAGCAATACATGTACCATCTGGTTATTTAACATCGCCATGGAAAATCACCATTTTTCATGGGAAAAAACTCACTATTTCTATGGCCATCTAATTTTCCATGGCTAACTGTTAAATAACCAGAGGGTATCAATAGATCCAGTGGCAATATGGCCAACAGATTGCCAGCAGGTCCAACACACCTGGGGATGGCCTCGTTGAATCTCAGGTCCGGCTATGGCCTGTGTGGCTTTTTCATCGCCGGCAACGAGCATGTGCTGATTGGCACCAAGGTGAGGCGACATTCGGAAACAGTGAAAAAGGTCTGAAAAAGGCAAGGAGACGAAGGTGAGGCCTTTCTCTTCATATGTTCCAATGACTTTATCTTTATATAATTTATATAGTGTATTTTTTTTATGTATGTGTTTATGTTTCATTATTAGTGTTTTTCTGGTTTGAATTGTTCGACTGGAAGCTGCACTCGATTTCTTCCGGCTCACCTTGAGCATTGGCACCGTTATCGAACGCAAGTTATGCCGTTACCATGTTTGATCTGTGTCCATCGTTTATAATAAGTATTTTATATTTATGCATCAAAAAATTGCGGATTCGCATTTCTGATTTTGACTATGGAGCGGTGCTCCCCTGGGATTCCTTTGATATTCCAACATGCAAATGTTGATGATTCATCAAAGGGCAAATCATGACCTTTGTGACGGTTGTGACGTGTTCCTGGCAGGAGGGCAAACTGGAGCTATACAATATCCAGCTTGGGGAGCCTTTTGGTTGAAGCAAATCCACTGGGTCACTGGAGGTCCAACCTGTGTCCAACCAACTGGGGTGGGTTTCCCAGGTCCCAACCAGTGGTACTGCGTCTTCGCCTGGGAGTCTTTGTGATTTTAATTCCAAAATAAATGGCCAAGTGATGCCAAGTGATGCCCCAAGAATCTGCAAATCGGCATTGTGAAATGTCCTGATTGTTCCATCATGCTCCATCCGCATGTTGGAGCCAGGCTTGATAAATCTGATTGTTGAATCGACCTAAAACCGGCCATTCATCCAGATGGTTATTGACTGATCAACCTTATTGGGCCCCCAAGATTGTTGGTTGGAAAAAGTGATTAGTCTCTTGTGGGACCATTGGTACTCCAATGACTTGACAAAGTGACAAAGTCTAATATGCCAATTATTATTATTATTATATATATATATATATCTATATATACATACTGATACATGGCTATGTTTTACCCATTCAAAGCAATTTCCATATCATTGTAAATGGCCATCAATGGTGCCACCGGTCGTTGAACAGCCTTTGTTTCCTCCCAGGCTTTCGCAGAGTGTGGAGGCCCACAGTGGAGCCGTCTATGGCTTGGCACAGCGGCCCGATCAGAAAGGTGCGGTGCGAAACCCTTGGGCTTTCGTGAAACAAACGGCTGAATTTCATGGTGAGTACTCTCTGGATATTTAACAGTTAGCCATGGTATAGATGGCCCATAGAAATAGATGGTTTACCTATTAAACATGGTGATTTTCCATGGCTATGACAAATAACCAGATGGTGATGCCTGAGTAATATTAATGATCCCCATTAATGGTGAGTACGTGATTATCATTTATTAATTTTATTATCACATGAAGATGGTGTTATAGACATAAAATATGATAACAATCATGGTGAGTAATGGGGATATGATATGATATGATTACAAAACCAAGTAAGTATGGTGTGTATATTATTTATAAACATTGCGATTAATGGGGATATGACATGACGTAACCAAAATAAGTACATGAGAAAAATGTGAATATCAGATTCATTCAATGGACATTTAATACAACTTGGATATCGGTAATTAAACATAGATGAGGAAAATAATCATTTCTAAGGGCTAAATCGTCTATAAATGGGCAATTGTCCATAGCTATGTTAAATTAGCAGATGGTGTATATATATATAATTATATATAGTGATAGTCATCTTGGACTAGATGGAATATTGAATTGTTCATGAACTCTCAAAACATCCTCACCCAAGTGGGAATCTGTTTGAGAATCCCATATATTCCATTTACCATCTGGTTATTTAACATAGCCATGGAAAATCACAATTTTGAATAGGTAAACCATCTATTTCTATGGGCCATCTATACCATGGCTAACTGTTAAATATCCAGAGGGTACTTGGATGAGAATCATGCTTTTCATCTATAAATGGCTCCGACATGGTGAAGTTCCTAACTATTTTCCATTGGACACCAGTCCCACTTAGATGGGCGGACATTGTTTTTTGATGACTGAGTTGTATCACCTTCGACATGATAAGCCATGAATAGCTCAGTGATATTGATCAGTTAACCTGGTGCCATAGAGCCAGCCTTTGCCCTCCTCCTTTGCAGCGAGGCTGCGTCAGCTGCTCGGCGGACCGCACCTTGCGTTTCTTCGACTTCGAATTTACGAAGGTCCCAGGGCAGCTGGGTTCATCCCTGGAGCAGATGAGTTAGATGCAAAGTGATTGCTCAATATTATTGTTAGATTAGATGAGTTAGTTGAGTTTGAATCATCTTCAAATATTTTCAATATCATCAAATATGTATTGTATCTATCATCCGGTTACTAGCCATTATCTCAATCAGCGACTAGTGGTACCGCGATTTAACATTTACATACCTACAGCGTTTTGGAACCCGATAGGGTTCCAATGCACATGCGTTGACACAGTTGAATGATCATTTTTTGCGTTCGGAACTGCTGTGGTCAACCCCCGGCATAATTGACACGGAAAATCCACATATGGACTCAGCGGACAGATTCTAAAACGGAAATTCCATATAGTCTATAATGTCTAGTCTATAACATCCTACAACGTCACCTTTGAGCCTACACAAACATACAACATGTATAACATCTGTCCCAGTGAACCCCCGTTACGGCCCGCCCCTTTCATCCCCAACAGGGTTCCGCCGTTCCACGCAGGGCTCCAGCAGCTCAGTGAAGCTGCTGGAGCAGACGGAACGGTCCACAGAACTACCAGATGAGTTGCTGGCGGTGGCCTACTCACCCAACAGCCACTGGAAAGATGGTGGATTCGATTGGAGTCCCAAAAAGACGGCTATCGCATCAGGACACTGTCCATGGTTAAATGATGTTAAATGTTATATTATAGATCTATATGCCATACATACATAATTGATCATAATTGGATATTTACCTACATGGCTGGGACATGCTGGGACCATGTGGGGCAAAACATATCACAATATGTCACAATAAATGTCAAAATGATGCGGCTCATACTCAGCATGGAGCATCTCGCAAGGTAAATACATCAATGTCGCCCTCTTGAACCACACTGTGGTGGTGCTCTTTGAAGATTCGTCACCTGGCAGACTGGTCCCAACTCAGCAGGGCTGGGAAATCCTCAACGAGGCTGGGCATTTCACAGGGAATGTGATTTTCCCAGCAATTTTCCGTTGCCATGTTTGATGACACCAGAGGCCACTGTAATCCTCGAACTGTTTGTTGATTGCGATTCGCATAAATCTGGAGTTCCACGGCTTGAAGCAACATTTAGATGATCCAACATCTGACCTCAAACCGTGCCCTGAGACCCCACAAAAATGACTTTGCGGGGCCAGTGAACCATAGGTTTGACCTTTACCTCATTTGTTCAATTTCGACATCCCCTTTCTTCGTGATGAATTCTCCACGTCTGATGTTGATGGTTCATGGTCAGAACTCAACTATTGATTTTCACGGTATGTTATCGATGAGAGTTAGAACATCTTACAACATTTGTTCAAAGCTGAATTGTATCCCATGTTTTGGTGACTATTTCCACTATCACAGTAGTCACCGTTTTTCTTCGTTAAACCATTAGTTCAACCATGATCAAACCACCATGTTTCTTGTTTTTTCGGTTCCCAGTGGTTTTTTCCCACCATCAAACCATAGTGGAAAACCCACATTTTTTCCACTCATAGAATTGGATGATGGGAAAATTTACAGGAAAGCCCAACCAATTTGATGGTAAAAACCCATGGGTTTCCGGTTAAGATTTTCCCGACTAAACCAATCCAATGATCCACCATTTCTGTTGCTTCAAACGACTGAGGTTGAAGTTTTATCTCTCCCTTTACGGTCACCGTTTACCGGTGATGACACTGGATGTCTCGGACGACTCGCAGCTCATTGCCTCGGGCTCGGCGGACAAGAACGTGAGGCGCATGTTGGAGCCGAGATGTGTGGGTTTTAATGCGGAGGAATGGGGATTTCACATGATTTAACATGATTAAACATGTTTTAAACAAACCATACTAAAGCATACTAAAGCATCATTTTTTGTTTAGTTAGCTAAGTTGGTTTAGTTAGATGACTAATAAATTAATAAATGCTAATAATTATAATATAACTAGCGTATATGGATGCTTATTGTAGATATATCGACCCAGTTAATGTGGTTATATACTAGCAAACAGCACTGGGTGGGCAGCACCCTGAAGAGTTTCGGAGGGTATGGTTGTGACTATTTGAATCCTGAACATGTAGCAACAATCATGGGGATATGAACCAAACCAATTGGCGAGCTAAGAACCAACGATAGTTTGGTTGCAGCCAAAAAGCAAAAAACAAAAAAAAACAAACAAACAAGATGGGGTCATGACAAACCCAGGTTTCACAAATTCCGTCGTCAAATTCCTCTTTGGTTCCACTGGAGTGGAATTGCATCAGCAGATTGTCGCTTTTTGGGGCTTTAGTTGATCCCCTGATTATCAGCCAGAGCTTATTATATAGATAATTCTGGGCTGACATTGAACCATATCCAAACTTGTTTGTAATGATGTGTATTATGTTGATCAATTTTGTATAATATATATATATATGTAATTATACGTGTATATAATATACAATTATACATACGTATATGTTGTCCAGTTTGAGTCTTGACCAACCAACTGAAGTGCTTAAAAAACACTTGAAACGATAGTTTCATGGAGGTCAAACTGGCTACCTGAAGATGGGATGGCTGCCCCAGGTCTTGATGGTCGAATCCTTTCTTGTTGGTCAGATCCACGACTGATTGAGGTTAGAACATGCTCAATGTCCATTCATTGTTGGATGTTGGCTACTGCTAGATGCCCAATGAATTCTATATCATTTCCCTACTGATGGTTAACTGGTCCTGCATTGATTCAATTGATGATTAGATATCTATGTGTTGTTGGGCAACACCTGGCCCATTGAATTCATTGAATGTTAAGTTAACTTTGACTGTGAACTGTGTCAAATACATTGCGTTGTTTTTCAAGGTTGAAGATTTGGCAAGGAACTCCTCGCTTGTTCATGGTGAAGTTCCCCTCCTTCAATTCTTCCATGTTCACGGACTTTTGTTGACTAAGTCTCCTCTAGCTGATTGTATTCATATATATCAAACATAAACATTAAACATATGCACATCCCGAGCTTTTGCTGGTTCAATTCTTGTTCAAAAGATAGGATGCAAAATGGCGGCTTGTCCAAGCCATGTTCGCCCAGCAGGCTTTGGAGCACGCAGTTTGGCAATTGCTTACGATCATTGAAGGCGCACAACGAGTCAGTGATGCAGGCGACATCAGCCGGGCCGTGGCCTTGTGTAACTGTCCTAGGACGCACCTGGTGTTGCTTTTGTGTGGCTGTGACTCGAGATTTTAAGATCCAGTATCCGAAACATCCCAAAAGATCTGAAGCAATCTGGGAAGTTCTCCATCTCACTGTCACTATTCTGTGGTGATTGGTCCTTATGAATGGGACCATTTTATGGGACCATGTTTTGAAGATACACATCCATTTACCATTTACCAACTCTTTTGGTGTTCACCAGGGGATACCAGGGGCTTTGCGGCTTTGACCCACATCTGTTGCAGAAGGTGTTTGCCACCAAGTGTTGCTGTGTGTTTTGGCAACGGTTTCTCAGAAAGCTTGACACCACCGACCAAATTCGACATATTATTTGAGAGGTGCCATCAAATATTACGGGCAGCGTTATTCACAAAGGTTTTGCCGTGCCAATAGAAACGTGTGAACGTGCAGATACCAGTACGTTTGTATTTATTTGTTGTTTGCGCACAATTGTATAATTCGATAAAATGCTATGTAATTAGTCTTGTCAGGACTGGATTTGTTGTTTGATTTCCACAATTACAGTCTGCAGTCCATGCGACAGAGCATAGACCATGGCCACTAAGTCACTGACTAATTACTCATATATATATACATATATAATTAATTATAATTATATATATGATGTGTATGGGCATGTTTTAATTACACTTGAACACTCATCCAGTAGATGTTACCTACTTGTATACTTATCATTATCTTATCATTATTCGTGTCTTCTTTTAGGAAGAACAACAATGCCGGGTCCATGGATTAACCCATACCTATCCGCTGGCTGCAGGTTCGTTTTCTACCTGGGACCCACTATTTGGCAACCGCTGGCCGTGATCACATGTTCCTCTGTCAAGTGTCAAGCCGTTAGGCTACTTTCGGAGCCGCAAATGTTTGGTCATTTTTTTTGTTGCACCAATCATTGATTGTTACTATCATTGTTATTATTATAATGATTATTGTCATTATTACTATAGATATATAGATTGATTGTATGATATTAATACCTATTAGATATTGTATTATTACATATTATTATCAAACACAATCATTTTTTGGGGGGTCCCATGCTCTCGATCCGTCCCATTTCTGCCTAAAGCTGTTGGCTCGTTGAGGTTTCTTGCGCCTGGAAAAAATGCTCGGCAATCTTGGAAAATCATCATTCCACATATAAAATTGCAAGTAATACATTTTTCAAAGAGCAAGGAAATATCCTTGTTGCCAGGATTTGAGCAACTTTATGGAGTGGTTCGGATTGAACGTTTCCTCTCAGTTGTTGTCCTGAAGGAAACCTTCCCTTCATGTCAGATCATGTTAAATCCCAATTGTTGGCAAAATCCTCACTCATTCATCAGTTCTCTAGATCCAGTTGTGTCTAGCTATGCTATGAAACATACATGTCATAGCTCCCCCTCCCTAAAGGTTGATGCTAAAAATACCCCCGCCATGTGGCGCCCGGAAGCTGAGGTTGAAACTCTGGGACTGCGACAGCTACGAAGTCATCAGCACCTTGGCAGGTCACGCCACTGAAATCCTGGCCATGGCCCTGTCGCAGGCGGATGGGTGGGGTAGGCCCTCCGGTGTCATCAGACGTGGCTTTTTTTCGAAAATCCTCCGGTGAAGATGTTTTTAATGAGGATTTAGTGGGAAAACCATCTATAAAATGGGAGACTTTATATATGGCCATGTTTGATTATCGGAGGGGATTTATACTGTATGACAGGCTTTTCAAGCATCAAAATCTCTGGTATTCCCATTCTTTATTCGGCGGTTTTCACGGTTAAATCCCCTATGATTCCGTAGGAAATGATGGTCGTAATTGGTGGAGGCTGTGGAGTTAAAGGGGGATATAAGGAACTAATTTATGGATGTGAATGGAGTTTATAAACCAACAATCATACAAAGGTTTTGGTTTAAAACATCTATATCACTCAAATTTTTAGCTTTGACATTCGGAAAACCCGCAGATTGGGGATCTAAAATTTGTGGTGACCTCAAACAACTTCACCATAGATGGTCGGAGGCAATCCTGAAACGATGAAATAAATATATATATATAGAAATATCTTTAACCGGGTCCGGATTCACTATAAATTCTTCAACATGTCAAGACAAAATCTCTAGAGATGGTTGTGGCTCGGACGTTGATGATGTTGTGATTTATAAGATTTGACGATTTGATATCGAAAACTAAAGTATAATGAACAATATGTTGTAACCTGTATTGTGGATATGGATGCACTAATGCGCCAATGTTAGACAGTTTCTTCAAAAACAACCCACCAAGACTCGACGTTTGTTGAGTATGAGTTGGCAGGACACCAATAATTCGAGACATACACAACGGGTCCCAACCATAAGATAAACACTGTTTAATTGCAGCATCTAGTGGCTGCTTGAGGCATAGGAAAAAAATATGTTGCCCTGGATCTTCTAAAAAATGATTGTGGGACTTGTGTCACAGTATTGTGCTTTCAATGAAAAAACCTCTATTCAAAAACGGTCCACAACCATTTACAGAAATTAAAGCCAGTTTCCTGACAACTTGGGTTACGGAGCCCTTGGGTTCCGCCACTGTGGGCCACAGGATGCCGCTTTCATCATCACTGCTGGAAATGACAAGCAGATCCGGATGTGGAAGCGCACGCAGGTGCCATGTGCATCCCAGGTAAGTAAGTGGTTTATAGTTTATAACTTATAATCCTTACTATACAATTATGTATATATATATATATTTACATATATTATATAGTATGATAATGGAACTGCACCTCCAAGTTGGGCCAAGGGTACCGATTTAACATCGTTCCGGAAGCCATAGCCCATTTTGTTCGCGATTCACCGTGATGAAAACGGGTGATTTGTCATGCCGCCGCGTTTGTTTATTGGAGATTTGGGGTCAATCCCATCAACAAACCTGGTTTTTCAGGGATTCCGTTGCCAGGTTTCATTGCCAGAGGGGACCATTCCCTTCATTTGTAGGATGTCCACTCGGTACCAATACCATCCAATACCAAGATTCATTGCTGTAATTTACGAAGTGATGTGTTCTACCAGTTGTTACATACAGCAAAGGTGATTAAGGATTTGAACTAATCTATTTGATGGACAGCCTGTCAGCAAAATTACAATTCACTTGCCACCACTGGTTCTTGCAGACACATGCCAACACCATGTCATATGTGTTGTTGTCGGATTTGTCATCCCTCGTTGCGGGTCATGTACTTGCTTCTGCCCTTTTATATAGGGTTGCAGCTCCCAATCGTTTGCCGCTCCCAATCACCAAGTGATCATAGATGGGACCATCCACGAGCGCCAATTTCCAGCGACCTCAAAGGATCCCATCTTACCACGGTGTTTTTGATGAGCAAAATCATCCCTGCAGTCACTGGTTTGTGGAATGAGTTTGCCCATCATTCCACCCATTGGACGTCAGAAAAGTCGCAAAACATCCCCTGGATATCCATGGGCCATCGATGGCCATTCCATTGGTTGGACACCTGATTTCCTAATATTTGATGGCCATTCATAGTTTTATGATATTTTATGATATGTTATGAGTTATGAATATCATACCCTGCCATTCATAGGGGGGGTTGGAAGATGAGTTTCAGCGCGGAGCTTGGCCCCAGGAGCAGCTCTTCTTGTCGGAGGAACGGGCCAAGGAGCAAGCTTTGGACTTTGGACAGTCGATGCTTTGAGGATTTGAAGATAAAAGTTAAAAGACAGGTCTTTCAACATCAGAAAACAGGAGTCAACCAATCCAAACAGATCAACTAGTTGAATCTATTCTATTTGATGATTGTATATTGTACATATGATATTGATTGATATTGTGTATGTGATATGTATAATTTTAGAAACAATTGACTCATTGAAACATGGATGTGTTGACAATTGAAAAAAGTGGCAGTAGATATGTTTAACAGATTGCTGTCAAGCACTCACAGTGATTTATCATTTTATGACTATTCTAAAAAAAACTGTCCCAATCAACTAGTCTGGGTTTGATGGTTTGAGCCATAACAAAATATGGGTGGACGCCCCCACAGATTTGACCATCAAAAATGCTGGTTTGAACCAAACATTGGCTTTTTCATCAGCCACACGTTGAAAATCCACAAACCTGTTTTAACATGTTGCATATAATGTTTTTGGTTTTCTTTTCAGATTGATTTACGGCCGGTTTATTGTGGTTCGAACCATCAACAAAGTTTGTTTTCAAGCACACACACACAAACTTGTGATTAACAATCAACAAAACATGTTTTTCAACCCAGCAAACACTTGCTTTTCAGCACCAAACTATGTCTCTCACCGCCCGTGTGTTCATGCCTAGGACATGGGAGGTTCATGATCCAATTTTGTGCTTCCATCATGAAATCATGTTGGTGTCAAGCACAAGAACAATGTTGTTAATGTTAGCCAACATTATCATAAAACAGGGGGTGCCAACCACTACTACAGTACTTGTCCCATCAGCCAGGAGTTGGAAGATCAATTTGAACAAGAAGTGGAGAGAGAGGCAGCCGAGATATGCCGGGGATAGGGGCAACATGGAGCAGATTCTGACTGATCGTTGGAAAATCGGCTTTTTTTTTTGGTGGGATGATTGATGAGTTGCAACACATTTTAGATGTGAAAGGACCATCATGTTGTTGTGTGATTACAGATTGGAGGATAGCAGATAGTTCATGATAGTTCGGTATAATGACATAGCTATCCGTCCTATCCATGTCAGGGAGTCGTTCCGCGGAAAGGTTTCCCATGGAACATGTTTCGACCATTCCGTACACATCGAAATGGATAGGATAACCTTTGCGGTTCAGCTGCGGCTACCAACGATTGTGTCTCATGAATGATTTTAGATGATCAAAATGTGTTCTTCTCTTGCCAAATATTTTTCTGGCTGGTATGGTTTCTATGTACTATGAAAAAATCTGAAAAAATGCCCAACTGTTGGCTGTATTCGTTCCAAGGAATATTTGCAGAATGGCAATCAAAGAACCACAGACAGCACCGATTCAAACCTGGCGATGGAACAAGTCCAACGCTTGCCTGATTCGAATGCCATCCTGGGCTCCTGGGGTAAATTAACATCGACTTTGCCATGAGTTGGGGGTGCGAAGATGAATTTCCACTGAACATATAGAAATATATATAAACACATCTAAGACTTGAATATGTTCAGGGTCTATGTTAATTCACTGGAGGGTGTATATGTAGTTTAATTCATGACTATGATACCGTTGGATACTGTGCCCTTCAATGCCATTCATATCAAGTGTTGTTTCCAATCTGCCCATTATTTCATCATTGACTTTCTATCAAAACCAGGAAAAGAAGCACAAAAGGTGAAAGCTATTGTAAACATATGTAAACCATTGCTTAAAAATCAGTACTTAAAAACTCATTGTTCACCATACCATTTTTCGATCGCTATAGTATTTCCCATTTTTCAGCATCTTTAGACATGACAAATCCCACTTGTGTAGATCTCAAATGTAGTCAACGGGGTTTTAAATCCACCCATAATCAATGGTAGTTCTATACTCTTACCCATATCCATTTGACTTTGCTTTCTTTAGCAGAATTCAATCTCAACATTTAACCATGGTCACCCATTCCCGTTGTCGCAGAGGTTATGCTGCTTGCTCTCCGTATCCACAAAACAATAATCTATACAGCCCAGGCAAAAGTCAGACCGCCCAAATCTGATCCATTAAATCAAACACCCAAAACATCATCAGAAACCAGTCTGACAGTGGAGTATAAGAGTTATAACATGTTATAACATCCAGATTACCCTCTGGTAATTTAACATAGCTATAGAAAATGGCCATTTATAGTGGATTTTCCCATTAAAAATGGTGATTTTCCATAGTTATGTTAGTTTACCAGAGGGTAACCAGGTACAAGCGTTGTACAACCTCCATGGGACCCATGGTACAACGGTTGGCACCAGGATCTGCAGGCTACCTCTGCCCCGCGCCCCTCACGGCGCACCGTGGAGAGCGTTGGGCGGCCTTGAGGGCTGGTAGGACGGATGGGGGAAATCCTCCAGATACATCCAGATGTAGAGGGAAAATGGAGAAATCATGGAAAAACATACCAAAAAGTTGATTGGTGTGTGAGTTTTTGTGTATGTTTGTACTGGATTTGCGGCTTGAAGGTGCTGTTTAAAATCATTGGGTGTGCGGACACTGGAGAACCTGGACTTTTTTCGGTGTCGAACATATTGGGAGCCGACAGAGACCTTGGTTTTTAGCCGACAGAAGATCTGCACGGGTAATGATGAGTTGAAACCACTCAGAATTAGCACAGGCGCGAATCTAAATTCCAAGGACCTCTACCTATAGATGAGGGGAAGGGGACCTCAAATCACCATTCCATGTTGGTGATATATTGTATTTGAATCAGACTGTAAATCGGCAGGTGTTAATCTAGTGTTGTCAATAGTTCCTTTGTCTTTGGGTGTTTGGTGAAGAGACCAAGATTACATACATGATGAGTCTATCACTGTCGGGAGTGTATGCTGGCTGGGAATGCTACCTGCGTGTGGATATGATATGATATGATCTAGTCACCTAGTCTACAGATTTGTTTACATCATTGAATTATATATATATACATTGTCACATATATATATATATATACGCTAGTATATATCAGATATACATATTACCCGTGTGTATATGCAATATAGCCCCAAGATCGGGCAGACATCGGATACGTCCTTCTTGTCCCAGGTCCGGACCACTGATCGGTTGATGGCCCCTTGGAGAGTAGGACAGTGGATGGAACATATGTATTTGCCTGGTAAAATACAAGATGAGTGGTGCTTACTTCCTAGTTGATTGGATCTAAGTTCGAAACTTAATATTGATATGTGTATATCGTATGTATATATAATTATATATATACACTGTACATATATATATATATTGTCATGATATGTTTTTCTGATTTGCTTGAAGGGTACATCAGGTTGGCTGTGGTTTCATCCCTGGCAAAACTGTTCCAGAATTGTACATGTGTATGTATATATATATGTACTATATACATATCCAGAGCATCCATTGCCTTTATTTGTAATGTATCAGTAAACCAGGCCCAGGTCAATGTACCATTGGATGTGTGGTAATCTTTCACCCTTGCTAACGAACCTCAACCTCTTGGCCGTTTGATCGGGATGTGCCATATCAGTTGCAATTCTTTTTTTTTATCTCTTTTTCTTGATCAAACACCCTAAATAACTCAAGACTTCTTCTTTTGTTTTTAAACCAACACCCGAGGTTGACATTGTTGCAATTCAACAGGTGGCACTTGCGCATCGGCCAAACAATGGGCAAAACTAGGGGGTAAATCAACCTCCACCCATGGATGTCCCTTACCTGCTGCTTGATTTATTTATAGAGGGATTGACGATGGCAAACCCCTATAATAAGTGATTCCAAAGCGATTTGCAAAAAGACCGTCTTTTTTTTGCACCTTCAATGTCGGAAGTGGATGGCACATTAATGGCACAATCATGTACAATAAAGAGGTAGGTTTCAACGGCCGTTGTTTCCTGTCCGGACGGGCGACCTGAAAGTTCAGCCAACCCAATGGACCATCCCGTGATGCTCAAAAATGTGCAGGGTCCCCGCTCCATAGTCGGATTACCCAGGGTTTCCTTTCTAAGAATATTGGCCAAAATTATAATGATCGGATGGTTTGCTACAGTTGACTGTCACATAAAACTACCCTAGGGCCTTTGGGTAAACTAACATAGATGCGGAAAAAAAACACACCATGAAATGTGTAGATCATCTTTCTAGGAAAACCCATGGGTTTTCCACATCTTTCTGTAGGTTTACCATAGTTGTGATTCCATCCCTCGCTGAGGAGGTGTTAGACGAGGCCAAAGCAGCCGAGGAGCCTCATATTTGGGCTCTGGGCGACCCCAGGTTCTGGCAATGTTTGTGGCAAAAAGAGTGGAAGAACCTCTGGATTTTGGATGATTTTGAGGCATAAACTCGGCATAAACCATAATATTCAGGGCAAAACAAGGCATCGAGTGAAGCATAGAGTTACCTTCATTTGACAAGAGATCATTTTTTGACTGTTGCCCCCTGCGAGGAGCAGCTGGAAGCGGATGGAGTGGATCCGCAATCGATCGCAGAGGTTGGGCAAGGAGCAAGTTCTCGGGGGTTGGTGGTCAAAGTGGGGTCTGAAACAGGGTACCCCCAATTTTCTAATGGATTATCATAATTTTCTCCATTTAGATTGCCATTTTTGGGGGGTATACCGCATTTTTTAGACAGAACCAAGTGGACCTTCTTTTTTTGGCTGTTGGATTTGCACAGGAAATACCACGCTTTACCACTGTGATAAGTTTATGATATATTTTTGATCCCTTCCCCTAAGAATTTTTAACACCCCCAGAGTCACCATGGTGAAGGAATCAAACCACCGTGATTTATATATTAATAGGATTTAATAGGTGATTTACTATTTATATACTATTTATTATTGATATTAAACCAGATGTTAGTAAGGAATGAAACTACAGTTAAACTTTAGTAATGAAAACACCATATATTTGGGATCATTAACCAATGCTGGTCTTTGATATAGGTAGATGGGATTGATCCAGATTGGTCACCAGAAAGATCAGCCAGTGGCCGAGCGACGTGATGGGCTATGTCTATAGCTTTCGCAAAGCTATTCGGATTATATAATAGTTTACATATAGTACATACAATACATATTATATATGATATACATACATATAATGTTATATTTTGATATATCTTGTATATAATATGTATTATGATAATATATATATATATACATACGTATGCATGAAAGAAAAATGATAATTTCATAATGACAGAATTTGATCCTTTCTTTGAGAGCAGAAACGAGCGGCATGGAAGTGCAACCTGCATCTCTTTTTCAACCTTGTTCAGGAGCACGGCACCCCTGTGCGCGAGCGATTGCGTACATTAACACGTTGATTCTTGGCAACAGAAATCCGGATTTTCACTACCAGTGGGCATTCAACTTTGAGAATGTTGGGAACCCCCTCAAAATCCAATCATTTATCATCGATTGCAATGTATTGAAGTGTTGGATTATATTGGCATTGCTTCTCTGGGACAAAGCATGACAAACCTGGATCTTTGGTTTACTTGTGCTTAGTAAATGCTTCGCAAGACTTGGCATCTCATATAAAATTCCATCTACATCACCACCTACATGTATCCAGCTTGCTATAAGCAATTTCTTGATTTGAAGGATCAACGAAGTTCATTCCTTCCCAAGGGCGACGCCCCAGAATTTCTGCTGGGTTATTAGAAATGGTGGTGTGTTTCAATTCCACTGGCCAAAAACACTGGATTTCTATGGATTTCTCACATGTTCATACATTTTCCCCAGAATCCCAGAATATGGGTTTTTATTAAGGCCTTTAAACAAGACATGCACAATCGATCGTGGAATGGCTCAGGAACTCCAATAACATCTACGAAGTGCTCTTGGCCTTGCCCTTCTCCCATGCGCCCCGTCGTGATTATGGAGCGATGGAGCCAAGAAAATGGAAAAAACTGCAGGAAATGATGGATATCCATGGTTCTTATACCGTGAAACCTGGGGCTTTCCTGTACATCTTCCCCTGATCCAATTGTGGGAGTTATATATATATATATACATATTATCATAAAAAAGATATAGTGTATATTATATAGTAATTATATCATATGTATGATATATATATATATATTATACACATACATACAGTGTATGTATGTATGTATGTATGTATGTATATATATACATACCTCCCTGAATTTTGGGAACCCCGCAGTTGAACTGGGTCTTGTAATCCTGGAGTGACAGATTGGTGAGTAGCTAAAGGTGATCCTAGAGGTGGGGAGTGGTCATCGAAAAATGATGAACCTCACTTGGGTATCGTTTAAATCACTATGAAATGGATCCAACTGTGTGGTTCATGTGTTTGTTTTTTTGTTGGCATGTGTTTTACATACAGATGATCAGGGTCCACCTTGCTACTAAGACCCCCAACAGCCCGCCACAGGCATTTCTCCCATTCAATATCATTTATGGAGTTTGGTGGCAACATAGGCACCCCTCAAACTCAGTAGGATGTTGGCCACATCGACGAGAAAGAAGGACAGCATGGAAACCATGAAAACCCCTCTTTGTGCGACCTTTGAGAACTTTGTTTGAGAGGGATATTAGACAAGAATGGAAAAGGATCAAAAGATAGAGTTTACCATCTGGTTATTTAACATAGCCATGGAAAATCACCATTTTTACTAGGTAAACCATCTATAAACGGGCCATCTATACCATGGCTATGTTAAATAACCAGAGGGTAGTTGCCCCGATGAAAACTAAGGCCATACTCAGAGGTGGCATGACCCAAGTTGTAGATACTCTGGTGATTCAACATAGCTGTGGAAAATGGATGAACATGGGCCCTTTATGAATGAATTACCATATGATTTACCTGTTAGAAATGATCGTTCTCTATAGCTATATTAAATTACCAGAGGGTGTTTGTATCCAGCACTACTACCGTGATGATCTCTGAAATTCAGAAATAGATGCGGAATATATCCCAATATATCGCAACAAATTCTGTGCCATTCCAGTTTCTTTCTATATTTCCTGGCTAAATCACCAACTTATAACATAAAGCAACATGTATTTCATACATATTATATGTGTAACATGTATAATTATAGATAGATAACCTAGATCAATAAAGATTGCTATTTAGATATGTGTATTTATATAGATGGGTAGATGGACAGATGGATAGATACATATAGATAGCTAGATAGATGATAGGTAGGTAGATTGGTAGATAGGGAGATAGGAATATCTTTAGTATATATATATATATAGGAAGGTAGATAGATGGATGGATAAGATAAAATAAATAGAAATACATAACTATAGAACGATAGAATATAGAAAACCATATATAGATAAATAAGTATATACTTAGATAATTAGATAGATAGATATAAATAAATAAAGAAAGATAGATATATAGATATATAGATGGATGGGTACATATCGATAGATGATAGATATCAACCTCAAAATTGGCGCCAAGGCCGTGCTGCTGTTGAAGGTGATCCTGCGTTTCTTTGAAGCCGTCAGCGCGCTGCCCGGCGGCGAGGGTGCTCAAGCACGAAGCAAGGCCAGGATTTCATGGGATCCATCGGTAGCTGACGATCCAAGTTGCATCCAGCTGTGGATCATCCAGGTACCCTCTGGTAAACTAACATAGCTATTGAAAATGGCCATTTATAGTGGATTTTCCCATTAAAAATGGTGATTTTCCATAGCTATGTTAAATTACCAGAGGGTAAGTTGTTTCGAAATGATAGGATAGTACCACCTTGTTCTATCCTATTCGAATTTATAGTTGAGAATGAACTTGTTTGTGACCTGCTGTAGGAAGGGTTACCGGCAGGGCTCGAATTAAGTTCATTGACACCCCAAAATTCCAATAATGTCACCTCTGGATCAATGAACCCTGGTTTAATTTACCAGGGGTGTCACCCCAAAAAAGTGAAGAATTACAGTATCCTCACTGGGGTTACCCCGGGATATCCCAGGATTAAACCCTGCTCTTTCACTGACCTCGACACATTTCCCAGGCGCTCTCGGCCGCTGCCACTCTGCAGACGCCTTGTCAAGCAGCTCTGATCGCGGCTTATGTGCATCACAGTCACTGGGCGCTGGGGAGAAACCATGGGCCACTGGCTGTAGAGACCCATCAGATGAGCAGTTGAGTATGAAAGCCATCGCAGGATGCCATTCCGATGTGGAATGACACCGTTTTCTTGGCGTTTCAGAGGTCCAGAGGTGTTTCAATGGTGCGTCTGGTTAGAGCAGTACTGGTTTGTGGTTTCAAACATTTGTTATTTTCCATGTCGTATATGGGATGTCATCCTCCCCATTGACAAACTCCATCATTTTTCAAGATGGTTATTGCACCACCAACCAGAGTGGATCATATCCACATCGTTGGTTCCATGGCCATGCTCTCAGGCGAGCTGGCCAGCAGCAACTGCCGCCCAGTGTTGCTGCGCTTGAAACAAGAAATGCAGAAATTACTGCAGGCCGAGAAGGCCTGGATCACCGAGAGCCGCAACACGTTGTTGGCGGGTTACCCTCTGGTAAACTAACATAGCTATGGAAAATCACCATTTTTCATAGGAAAACTCACTATAAATGGTGATTTTCCATAGCTATGTTAGTTACCAGAGGGTATGAGCTATAACATGTTATTATACATGACTCAAGTATAAGTGGGACAAGACCTGAATTAAAGATAACGTAGGGGTTTCTATTTAGTGAAAATAAGTAGGAAAATCCTCCTTAAATGGATCCAAATGGTTCTTTGGAACTCATTCCATCAAAAATGGCAGGACAGGTCGAGTAGGGGAAAGAAATTCTTGTAGCTTTTGGGCTGGAAGATGCTGACATGTGTTTCGCGAGATGTGATGCTTATCATTGTCTTTTGAACAAAAAAGCGCATGGTCTGAGATGAATTTCGCGCCTCTGACTCTGATTTGCCATACCTGTAGGGTAATGGTCGGATGTATCCCTCACGGACATGGTCTACACGGTGACACGCGTTGGTGCTTGCGAGAATATCAAAAAAAACAACTCAGATCTCACCCGAAATGTCTTTCCAATATTTTCCAATAGCAAGTCTATGAATTCTTCAACGTTGACCCAATTTGGTGGATGCAATCCATATTTTTTTGTTGTTTGAATCTCTGCTCTTTATTATGGGTTGAGACTATCATCTTATGTCATCCCCTAATATCACCATTGGAATCACCATCGTTACCCTCTGGCAATTTAACATAGCTATTGAAAATGGCCATTTATAGTGGATTTTCCCATAAAAAATGGTGATTTTCCATAGTTATGTTAGTTTACCAGAGGGTATGTGTCACATCCAATGCCAGGACCGTATCGGATTGACGATGGCGGGGCTCTCGCACTTGCAGTGCCTCATGAAACGCTCGGGGATGCCCGCCGTTTCCGCCGATGCCAAGGCCGTGTCCCAAACACATGAGAAGTTCGATGTTGAAAGGAGATGAAAGGAGTATATTATATATACAATATATATATATATATACAATGTATTGTTGAAATTGTATCACAAAATCAGCTAGTTGAATACATAGAATAATATAGGATGTTATCGTTTCCTGTAAGTGTTCCCTTACCAAAAAATATGCCCTAATTGAGATGCTCCCCCAATGACTCAGATTTTTAGTGGAGATGATGGAATTCCTTCCTAGTCCCATTCATCGCTGTGGACGGGAAGATCAATTCATGCACAGGTTCAGCCTTGCAAGAGGGATCAGATCACTTTCTCAAATGATGCATCTCAATGTTGTTCGCCAAATAGGTCATCACATCCCCCTGTTGCTGCTAGACTCATCTCATGGTGCAAATATATATATATATATATATTACACATGCTGCATCACGATATGTTCATTGAACTAGCTGCCAATCAATGTCCAGACCGGATTGGCGAGCGTTTGGCTCAAGCTTAAGACTCCGAAAAGTGGCCTACGGATTCCTGGAAAATCACGTACATACTGTCCCCATCTCTCAAAACAAGCACAATCGTCTTGATCTGGAAGAAATCCTCTTAGCTCATTTCCTAACAAGTTGAACGCACCATCTTGATTCCAAACAGGTTCACTGGAAAACCAGTGCGTTAGGAGCTTCGATCCCTGAAATTATTCTGACTTTTGTGCTGCCATGTCCTCATTGTTTCTCCTGGCCTTTGTCACCAGCATCAATGCGGTGGGGAGAATCGTGCTGCATTGTGTGGCGGGCGCCTACCTACAGAAAGCTGGAATCCTTCACAAGGCCAGGGAAGGAATTCCCACAGGTGGATCGAGACGTTTCATCCTAAGGCTGCAAACAGTCAGAATACTGGACCTCTTCATAAATGCACGGTGAATATGATCCGCTGCACATTTTGAATCTTAGTGTGATGACATGAGATGACAAGATTGACAAGGGTAAGATGGTGTGTCTGAATATTGGGGAATGATATATATGTATATATATATGGTTTTCTTGGAGCCTCATTGTTTAACGGGAAATAGTTGATCCCATGTTTGGTTGGTGCGTTTCCTTTTTTAATGTTCATCCATAATTCTGTGGGATGTTCATCCCCAATTAGTATGACTTAATGATTTTTTCCAGTTGGGATTGAAACCACCCAAATTCCACTCTCAATATAAAAAAATGTGATAAGATAGGCATATTGCCATAGGATACCAATAAATCGAATAAATTACCCTGTGGTCTGGAGGTACTCCATATGATAAGCCATAGCGTAGCCGTCGGAGCAGGAGATGAGAAAGGGTGTCTCGGAGATGTTCGTCAAGCTGCTGCTGCCCTGCCTGCTTTTCACCAGGTCCAACTTGGGGGGGCGCTGGCTGGGGAAACCAAGGGCTGAAGAGCGATGTATTATGATGTATTTGTTGTTTATAGATGTTTATAGTACTGTAATCTGTTGTAATCTGTTAAAATCTGTTGATGTTTTGCCACTTTGTGGGGCCAGGTAGAGAGCCATGGTATCTAAGATTGGCCAGGTTGTCAGTGGCTCCTGGTGTTTGGTCATGTGAGTTGTGTCTCACTGTTGAGAGGGGATTGTCGTCACTATCACCCGTACATAAATTTTGTCGTACTCGCGGCAACCAAGTACAGCACTGGCCAATTTCGCATTGCCGTCCCCGGCAATAGGAACTGAGGCCAATGTACTCTGACAAACGATTCTAAATTTATGCAAGCACGACATAATTCATAAGGAACATGAGGCAATTCAATGTGTTCTTGTGAGTCCGCAAGCTTTCCCCACGAGATACAGCAACCCGGGAAGCTGTGCTCCTTGAGGATCCTGCCAATCATCTCTATTGAGACACTCCCGAAGCTTGCGTGGTTGGCCCTGGCCAATTTGGTCTATGTGTTCCTTGGCCATCCCAGCGACAATGATTTTTGTTGAGTCATCGATATGAGTGGACCAGGTGGAAGCAGAAGAGGGGTCTCTAAGAATTTGTTGTTTGGTAATGGAGGCTTGTTGAATATGTTTCTGGCTTTCCATCTGGATCTCTGTGGTATAATCTCCAATGATGGATCACGCAGGGGTGGTGCGCAAAGATGTTAATCAATGTTAGACCCATTGATGCCATTTTATATTTTATACATTTTATAGTATAATGTGTACAGTATATATATATATGATGTATATATATATATATATATTTGTGTATACCTAACTATACATAATATATATATATGTATATATATATAACATGTATACAACATACACATATATATATACAGACATAGACACCATTTCTACGTTATATCAGCCTACTTGCAGGATCTACGGTACTGAGTGTATCCAAGTGCCCTTTGCTACTGCTTCGATGCGTTTTTTAAAAACCCTGGTGTTGGTTGATGATGAGTTCGGAGGTATAAACCTGCGCTCTATATCAATTGCGGATTATCATGATCATTATTCTCAGATCGTAGTATCAGAATCCCAGTTGACCAACGAGTGTAATGAGGGATTTGCCAAATAATGAGCCCCGTATTAATATAAGTAGCTGTGCAATTAATATTCATGATTTCCCCAATTATACCAGAATAAGCCATTCATGGGGGATATTCATGTTATAAGGATTTTCCAGCAATCCCCAGATGTTTCTAGATCCATCTGATTTGTTCGATGTTCGCTCAAGTCCTAGGTCCACAGGTCTCCTCATTGGTTCTTTGAGTGCCCTGCTGTGCCGCGTCCACTCCCATAGCCTTCGACGGATCATGACCGCCACGCCAGCCATTGGTCATGCCAACACCATTCCCTTCATGTTGGTGGGCTTAATCGTCTCCAAGGAGCCACGGCTGGCTGGATGCGGGCTGGGGTGTCCCGGAAAACAACAACAACAACAACAACAATGATGACAATGCGGGTTCTACCCTCTGGTAAACGAACATAGCTAGTGGACATGGCCTTTTATAGTTGATTTATGTTGATTTACCACTTGAAAATGGTGATGTTCCATAGTTATGTCAACGTTTACCAGAGGGTAGTCCCACTTTTGCTGCCCGGAAATTCTTTCTTTCGGGTAAGATTCATTGGATAAACATGGAACAATTTATCCTAAACCAGTGGATGTTGGGGGTAGACGATCCTAACATCCATCCTGATTTGGGATGATCCAACTCAATCGATAACACTAACCGTTGAGCATCATCCAGTCATCGAGCAACAAGTTTGTTAGTGGACATTCTGAAATGTATATCCTAAGATATAATTATATATAATCGTATCTATTGTACCGGTCTCTCCACTTCAATGTGGCAAAGTTTCTTCATTACTCCACAGCCGGACGAAAAGCACTCCAGGACCCAGCTTTTGAAGCAGATCATGGAACAGCTCAAGGATATGTTGCCTTGTACCCTGCAGATTGCGGATTCGGATTGATGTTTGGACGGCATGAGATTCTTCCCATAGTACGATGTACTGTATCAGTCGAAATCAACATGCCCGTTTTACATGGCCATGTTTGGTTTCCATGTAGTCTGTACGCTTTAACAATCGGGTTGCCGTGGTTTAGGTGCAATGTTGGAAAAGTCAATGGCGTACTTTTGTTGTATATTAATATGTTTTCTTGCGTTCTTTCATGTGAGATTGGTATGCGGAGCTTTCGCGTCACAGCACAATTCCCACAGTCAGAGGATTTTGCTCCGGTTCCCTCCATCGTTGAGGTATATGATCATGCATAGCATCACTCTGTGGGGCGTTGCCTGGATTTATTCATTTGCTCATGTTCTTTTCCCCCCCATGAACCAATCCACGAGTTTGTAATCTACATGATGCTACATGTGTTTTTAATTGGTCAATCTCCCAAGGGTATTTCATTTCTAGCTCCTAAAAGTGTTTTTGTGTTGGACAAGCGATTGGATCTCTGATCTCTCCAAAGGTCGGCATGAACGTCTTCACCAAGGAGAAGGAAGAGGATTCAGCTGATGCCCTTCCTGCCCCATCAATCCCATCAGGCTCCAGCTCCGGGCTGCCTCTGCCGGTGGCTTTGGGGCGGCAGACATCCGCAGCCACGGCCGAGTCGCCCGCGGCCAGCGTTGCGGGAAGGGCGGAGGGGACGGAGGGGACGGAGGCGCCAGGGCGACGCTTGGTGTGCGGCTGGGGGGACTTCGATGTGGCTAGGTGGGTTCCCAGCCCTTTGAATTAGGGACAGTACTAGATGGGTCACTACTACTGTGGGATACATCCTCATGTATGTCCAAAAAGTTCTTCAGGCAAGCGGTTGTCCAAGACATAAAAGACATCAGAAACCTGTTGATTTTGAATTGATCATAGTGAATCAGAGTTGATAATTTTTGATCCTCTGATTTTAGGTTTGACTTACCTTTTTGTTGCTTTTCCACCAAGTGGCGCAAGATCCACCAAGGACTGTCGAAGCTCAAGGCTTGGATTCCTTCATGGCTTAACCGACCAATGGGAACGGCCATGGTCACAGCCATTCTGGGATTCATCCCTGGAATCAAGGCGTTGTTCGTCTCCGGACCCTTGCGTCCCTGGCCAGAACCAGCGTGTTTGGCCAGACGGACAATTCCGGAAACTCCATAATCTGAACACAGCTTCAAGGCTGCCAGTAAAATGTGAAGTGAATGCCTGAAATGGTCATAATTCTTGGATCTACCGGGTTGGTGTTTCTACTTTGTAGGCACCCTGGCTTGTCCACTGAATGCAACGACCACCAAGGACCTGTCTTTGGTGCCATGAACAGCTTGGGTACTGCTGGGCCATCCATCGTCCTGCTTTCAGCGCCTTGGTGGGTGATTCTGGACAGAAGGACCCCACTGGGCCAACCTTACCATGCAGTCAGATATGGAGGTTTCCTAAGTCAATCTAAGTCATAGGGGTACCTCTAAATCATCCATTTTTTGTTGGGATTTTCCATTATAAATCATCCACTTGGGGTACCCCCATTGATGGAAACCCCCATGTGGAGGATCATCCGGAAACATATGTTACCCCCTGATCCTCAAACATGGTTTGCTGGAAAACCATCCATTTAGTTTGAGGTTTGAAAATATAGTTTAAATATAGGGGATTTTCCAGCCGTGTTTGATTGCCTGAGAGTATTATTGGCTTACCCATAGGATCCATGGTGCTGCCATATACGGTAACATTTACCATTAATATACCCCCAATGTTAGCATATATACCATACATGGATCCTATGGCTTATGGTTTTTGTATTTGCTGAGATATTTTCAGGATTAGAGTGGCCAACACACAGAATGTTGGGTGGAGCCATCGACTCAAGTGCGTATACCACAGATAATTGGGGATATTCCATGATATTCAACGCCAAAGCTGGGCTATTTCATATCATGGCCAAGCGCTTATCACTATCACAATTATTGGTGGTTACATCATGTTCATAATACTCAACAACTGTATATCATTGTTCTACTATGTTATACTATTATAATTGTTGTCACAATACAATTCATCATGGTTTTAACAATATCATACATGTGATAGTTATCATTGCCAATAAGTATACAAACTCTATAATTCTTATACGATTATCATCTATTATCAACATTGTTATAATCAGATATACTAACGATTTTGTCCGATGGCTGTAGGTGGGCGCCTTGTTCACTGCCGATGGCTTGCCCCGACCCTCACTGGTGGGCTATGCGCCCTTGTGCGCCCTGGTGGTGGGCCGGTTGATCATCCTTCCAGCATGTCGTTTGGCGATGGAAGAGCAGGAATTTCTATCGGACAAAATGTGATACTATATTAGTTCCTATATATTATATTATATACTATTATATAATATTACTTATTATGTCATATTGTATTTTATTATATTATATATTATGTCATAGTGTATCTTATTTTTCCTATTATACATATATATATATATTATATTGTATTGTATTATACTATATTTTATTTTATTGCTATGTATTATATTAAATTATATTATATTATATTATACTGTATTATATTATTTTGTACTATATTATTACATTTGTACTATATTGTTTTATATTATATTATACTATATTATTGCATTTATATTATATTATATTGTATGTTATTATATTATATTTTATGTTTATATTATATTATAATGTATTGCATTATGTTATATTGTATTGCATTATATTATATTATAGTGTATTGTATTATTTTGTATTATACTATAATAGTATATTGTATTATATTATATTATATTGTATTATATTATATTGTTTTATTTTATTGTATTGTATTGTATTATATTGTATTATACTATATTGTTTTTTTTAGATCATATTATATTATACTGTATTAATACTATATGATTATTTTATATTATTTTATAGTATATTATAATATATTGTATTATCTTTTTAATATAGTTTAATAATATATTATACTATATTAATTTATATTATTTTGTATTGTATTGTATGTTATTGTCTTGTATTGTATTGTATTCTTTAATTTTATATTATATAATATTTTATTATATCATATTTATTATTTTATATTTTGTTATTTTATATATTAAATCATTTTATTATTTTATTATATCATATTATAATATTATATATACTGTCTATATAAAGCTGAATGGCCTTGGCTCTGGTATGAAAATGAGGATTGACCATTTCTACTGTGTTTGTATCATCAGAAATGTATGATGACATCCTTTGAAAATGATGGTCTAGATTCTTGGGAATTCTTGGATGGATAGGGATTTAAGCATCAATCATGGGGTTGCAACAACACCAAATGATGGGATTTAATCGGAAACAATGGGTTCCCTCCAGCAATCAAACGTGGCTTGCTGGAAAATCCCTTATTTAAACTTAGTTCGATGATTTTCCCAGCACTGAAACCTCCATTTAGTTAATCATTAGTTCGGGAATATACATACAGTAGTGGGAATTTAATCAACAATGATGGGGATGTGATGCAGATACAGGGGGAACTAAAGTCAATTCTGGGCAAACCAGCTGCATCGACTCAGTTCGGGGCTGATGTCATGTGATGTCGATGTCGTTTCAAATTTGTTTCCTCATTTTCCTCCCTGGTTGGAAACTGCCAACTTTCGTTCTGAAAGTTGGGGCCCAAAGATTAAGAAATCCCTTAGTCTTTAGAGGTTGGGGTTCCCAGGTTGTGGAACCAGAAATCCATCATGGGACTAATTTGAAATGCAATGAAGTGTGGATGCAATGAGTTGACTCCTTCTTCTGACAATAACATGTATATCATACATACGTTTAATATAATAATATATATATAATAATTATATATAATATAATATATTGTTGCATATCAATAATAGTGAAACACATACAGTACCTCGGACCAATCATGGCTTTCACCACTGGCCTGAACCCGAAACAAAACATTGCCGGACCCACCTTGCAGCTTGGATGACCATCCCAGTTAGTTCGTTGGTTATTGCGTCAGCTAGTTAGGTAATCCAACTGAATGTGTTAAAGCCAACAATGAACCTAATCTCATAAGGCTTAAAAACAAGGGAACAACCTCCGATTTGTAAGTGGTTGTTTGATGTTGTTTGGTGATGTTTGGTTTGTTGTTGGGTGGAACCACTTACTGGTGGCTGATCTCAAATATTTCATGACGTTCCCTTTATTTGGGATGATGATCCCTACTGACAGACGAAGGTTTCCTAAAATGGGGGTACCCCCAAATTATCCAAATTCGATTATTTTTAGTATTGAAACCTTTGGGGATCCCCCATTATTGTTGTCATTCCTGGAATGCGTTGTTCAACCACCAATCATCTTACGATGATCGAAGGTTGCATTGCTTTGTGGATGACCTTGCGACATCACCTATCTTTCTTCCCCAGTGACCCCGCTTTCATGCTGGTGATGTGCTTGGAATGCTGTACGCCGACGGCTTACCAGTTGGTGTCTTGTCTTTCTTGGGGCAAGGTCCACTGAATAGGGGCTGGTAGATGTCATACAGATTTTACTTGGGACGCTTTACCAACCGTGCCAAACCCTCTGTCCTCAGAATTACGTAGTTTGTTTGTCCAAACTCGTAAAGTGGACATGTTTGACTGAAATCCAGTGATTGATATGGACCTCTTGATAGAGAAGCATCCACGATAATCCAACGTGTGTTGCTGACTGTGGCAAAACATTGAGCACCAGCCCAAACACTGCACCACGAGGGGAAACTTGTTGTTCGAATCTGTTCGAATAAACAGCACCAAATGAGAACCCAGCAAGCCGAGACATGAGGTGACGGTGTGTATCTTGCAAGGAGTCTTGTTCAGAACGGCAGGTTTTGACTTTGTACTTTTGGCTTTGGGAGCTACCACAACATTTCTGGCTGGGAGGCCTTCATTTTCCCCACAGTTCTTGACGCAGGGTTAGCAAATTACTTCATAGTTAATTAATCACCAATGTTTCAAACAATCTTCAGCCCATTTGTGCACCGTGCATCGTCAACTGCTTAATGGTTTAACCGTTTAAATCTGCTTCTTTCCACGTCTGGGATGATTGGCAGCCCGTGAACGGGCCGATGGGACCCGCACCAGGAATCCGTTCCCAAGAACTGACCACAGGGCTTTTCTACCAGAACTTGACGGCCATCGTCGTCATGACAGCCTGGACCACCTTCATCGTTTACTATGTGATTTGAGAGCTGTCTGCACCCGAGGGTCACAAAAAAGCCCTGTTGGCTGATTATATGATAATGTACGATTTTATGGGTGTATACTATCCGACTATGAAGTATCGTTTAGATATTGGGGGATTATCACAATTTATGGGAAATCAGATATTAAATATATGAAGTCGTTGACTTTTGAGCTGGACCAGCTCTGATTTTGGCAGGATGATCATTTTTATGATTCCTAGTCTCACGTTCCGCTGGTGTCTCATAGACTGTATAGACAAAATTTTGCCAGCAATGAGCTGAAACCCAGGTCACAGAAGCAAACAAACCCAACTTGTGTATAATTTCCAGATGATACTTTGAAAAACAAGCAGTTCCAGTTCCTTGTACTTTGATGTTGGCTCATGACCTGCCATTGTGTACAGTGCATTCTCAAGCTCCATCAACGTACAGCAGGCCAACCTGAAGCTTACGGTTACAGAAGCAGTGTTTTGAAGCGAGAACAAAGGAGTGCGAGCGCGCCGTGGATTGAAATCTCCAAAATGGGTATTGGTCCAATTTTTAGGACCGGGGGACCATGTGGGAGACTGTGGGAGACAGTGCCATATCCAACAAACTGATTCTGTGATTGGTTTCGGTATCAGAGCATGTCCAATGATTTTCAGCTTAGTGATCTGAGTGAAACCAGAACATGATCTGACATGATTCTCTTGGAAGTGCTCTGGGTAGTGAATCTTCACCCCAGTTTCATCCTGTGCTGATGATCCCCAATGGCGGATCAATATTTTTTGATGATCCTCAATGACTATGCAATTGTTGGACTATGTTTAACCGTGTTCAAACGGTAAATCTCAGTAAATACATGTAAATTATTGTAAATTCATATTACCCACACCAATAGTCACATCTCATGTTTCGCTGATTGTTCATCATATGTTTCCCTGTTAAAATATGTTAGAATGTTAATTTCGGCTATTACAACCCATGTTTGGACATACTGGGTACTGTACCTAAATCCCACCTTGCTATTTTTTTTATGTATATATAGTTTTTTTTGTATTCCATTACATCCACTACAAAGCCTCTTATTTTTCATGGTTAAAAGTCAGCCCCCATGTTTGATACTTAAACCTGAATTCTCCGACACATCCAATTTGTCACCATAAACAAACACCATTCGTATGGTTCAAATCCCATTTTATCCTATTAATTATACTATATATTCCAAATAAATACTATTGCATATGAATCCCGTGATATTCCATATTCCATATACATTCCATTTTGGTTAAACCTCCATTTCCCATGACATCGCCAGGACAAGCCTTCAACGCCCAAGGCCAAGGCCGCGAAGCGGCGCCGCAAGTGACCGAAAAAGTGAGCGCAAGTGACCTCAGCGTGCAGCTGAGGTTTTGGGATTGATATGGAGGTTTCCTAAGTCATAGGGGTACCTCCATTTCAGGAAACCTCCATGTGGCTAGGAATTGTTTATTATTGCAGCCTAACCACTACTTTTTGATATGGTTATTGATATGGTTGTAACCACTATTATAAAACCAGAAGCATATCAATTGCAGCAGCTTTACTTTAGTTGAGAGAAAATCAATAAGTAGTGGTAGTAGCGGTTGCGTTTATGACAAATGATGAAAAGTCATAACAGTTGATTGAAGCCAATCATTATGTTGTTTCAGTAAATACTTTTAAGCAACTGATTATGTAGTAATGGGTTTCAAGTACTGTACATAGATTGTATGTGAGAGAAACCCTCGTAAAATATTGTAGAAGTATCTAGAAGTTACATGCATATCATACTTGATCAATTGTGTGAATTATCTACTGTATGATTGATTGCATCACAGATACTAAACTCATATGTTTTCTATACATCCCATACCTTGCCCATGGTAAATGCAACATGCCTTTTGCCACCACGTGGAGTTGGGATCCATGGTTAACCAATGAAATGATCATTGATTTCATCATCGAGATATAATGACATAAGCATGATATAAATTAAACCTCAAACAAATATGAACCAATAATTGATTATATATATATCTATTAAATATATATATCAATAGATTATACATGTTGATATATTTGTAACTAAAGATCAAAACCTCTGAAATGATGGGATATCCCATGTATGATACCCTTTTTGTTATCACTTGGCCCTCAGTCTGAGGCGATCCAGTTTGCCTCCAAGGAGTTGAAACGGGACCCTGAGGTGCTGTTGAAGGCGGACTTGTTGGTCATGGAATTTTAGGTGTTTAACATGGATTTTTAGGTGTTTAACATGGAATTTTAGGTGTTTAACATGGAATTTTAGGTGTTTAACATGGTTTAACAGTTTACCCTCTGGTAATTTTATAATGGTTTAATGGGATTTTATAGTGATTCAATGGGATATTAATGGGACGTACCCTCTGGTTATGTCAAAATAGCTATTGAAAATGACCATAGAAATAGTGGATTTTCCAGCTAGAAAATGGTGGATCTTTCCATAGCTATGTAACAAATTACCAGAGGGTAACAATCAAAAAAAGAAGAGTTTACTCGATATGTATATATTATAAACCATGAAGAATGGGATGCTCATCCGGATTTTGTGGATGGATAATTCAGGCGTATAGCGACCTGGCCTTTGCGTCACTGTCATTGTTTGCCATCGAAAACAAATGGCTTGCTCTCAAAAGAAAGGATAAAGAAACATGTATCCATGGTTTATGATCATTGTCCCATTAACATTGCAGTAACAGTAACACATGGATATATATATATATATAAGTGATATATATATATATACATATATATATAAGCAATATTATATATATAAGTAATATATATAAGTAATGTATATATATATATAAGTTATATATATATATATATAAGTAATATATATATATATATATATATCGGTGGTATCCCTTCACTTTCGGACCTTCGGACAAACCTGTATGGAGATTCATAAAACCCAACAGATGGGAGATAGAACGTTTGTGATTTCTGATGAGCATTTCTCGCATTGTTTTGTTGGGGTTGATACAGGACATAAGGATCAGTATCCATTAATTAGCCACTCATAAGGACGAAAGTGCGAACCAATCGGTTTTGAAATTGGTTCACTTGGTGATTGGGGCATTGGGCCCCATTCACTGGGACCAATTTGTTCACATGGACTTATGATCGTGTAACCTTATCAACCTCAACGCAATTTCTAGCTTGTTCTCGGACGAGACTCGGCATGATCTGCTTATGGGTTAAAATTGGGTACCACAGGAGTTGGACAGTGAAATCCAAACACGAGCCTGGCTTTCGGTACACAACCAGCAGCACAGCTTAGCCCAGGATGGGAAACTTCAGGCTGTTGAGTTTGGGTAGATGTGATTTTTGAGTGGAAGTAGATCATGATGTTGACACATGGGTTTCCACAAATGGGGGTACCCCATAAATAGATGGTTTCTAATGGAAAATCCCAACAAAAAATGGATGATGTGGAGGTACCCCTATGACTTAGGAAACCTCCATATAACCCTGACCCTCAATGAAGTTGCAACTCAGCCGGGGCTTGGCACTCTGCCTTCGCTTCAAAGATGACTTGAAAGGGTTTCCCACTCTATGGTGCAAGAAAAAGACATAATGTGGGTAAAACAATAATCAAAGGAAGTTGGGAAGCAATTTCCGAGTTACGAATGACTTTTTACTTGGTGCAATTGACTATGATGAAGGGTGGTAGATCCTGTAACAATACATAATGTACCAATACATCACAAACCAATAAGAAGCAATGAAATTGACCTTGAGGAAGGGTGGTAGATCATATAACAATACATAATATAACAATACATAATGTACCAATCATAACAAAAGAATAAGAAGCTATGAAATTGACCTTGAGGAAGTGATGATGAAGGGGAGTGGTGACGAAGGGAAGCGGTGAAGAAGGGAAGTGATGATGAAGGGGAGTGGTGACGAAGGGAAGTGGTGAGGAAGGGAAGTGGTGACGAAGGGAAGTGGAGAGGAAGGGAAGTGCTGATGAAGGGGAGTGGTGAGGAAGGGAAGTGGTGACGAAGGGAAGTGGTGACGAAGGGAAGTGGTGACGATGGGAAGTGGTGACGATGGGAAGTGGTGAGGAAGGGAAGTGGTGAGTTGGGGAGGAAGCCGGAGCACGAAACCTTGTGTTTTTCCGTGTAAAGTGGCTGCAGGCGACGATGAAAGGTACCTCGTCTGTGCGGCGGGTGCGGCTGCGGTCGGTTGGTCGTTTTTTTTTGCCGCAGTGTACCGGTGGCTTCAAGCTGCTTTGGGTGTGCTTGTGTGTGCGTAGTTATAGGGTGTTTTGGAATCTGTGCTTGCAGATCGCATTGGAATGGCTGCATGATGTTGCAAGGGCTCTGTTGTGGGGAGGAAGCCGGAGCACGAAACCTTGTGTTTTTCCGTGTAAAGTGGCTGCAGGCGACGATGAAAGGTACCTCGTCTGTGCGGCGGGTGCGGCTGCGGTCGGTTGGTCGTTTTTTTTGCCGCAGTGTAACGGTGGCTTCAAGCTGCTTTGGGTGTGCTTGTGTGTGCGTAGTTATAGGGTGTTTTGGAATCTGTGCTTGCAGATCGCATTGGAATGGCTGCATGATGTTGCAAGGACTCTGTTGTGGGGAGGAAGCCGGAGCACGAAACCTTGTGTTTTTCCGTGTAAAGTGGCTGCAGGCGACGATGAAAGGTACCTCGTCTGTGCGGTGGGTGCGGCTGCGGTCGGTTGGTCGTTTTTTTTTGCCGCAGTGTAACGGTGGCTTCAAGCTGCTTTGGGTGTGCTTGTGTGTGCGTAGTTATAGGGTGTTTTGGAATCTGTGCTTGCAGATCGCATTGGAATGGCTGCATGATGTTGCAAGGGCGCTGTTTTGGGGAGGAAGCCGGAGCACGAAACCTTGTGTTTTTCCGTGTAAAGTGGCTGCAGGCGACGATGAAAGGTACCTCGTCTGTGCGGCAGGTGCGGCTGCGGTCGGTTGGTCGTTTTTTTTTTGCCGCAGTGTAACGGTGGCTTCAAGCTGCTTTGGGTGTGGTTGTGTGTGCGTAGTTATAGGGTGTTTTGGAATCTCCGGTTGCAGATCGCATTGGAGTGGCTGCGTCAAGGTTGCTTGCCGCCGCGGCTGCATGCGTAATACTATTGTCTTTTGCAGCTGAAGATTGTAAATCGTATTGGAGTGGCTGCATCCAGGCTGCGATAGTCATTTGTCAGCAGATTTTCCCAATTTTGGCGCTAATAATTTTCCTTTTAAAATTCCTTTTAAAAAGTGCTTCAAAATCGTCTTTTTTCTGCTTTGGCGTCGAGATCCGGTTTTGGAGCTGCAATTTCCGACGCCATTGCACGTAGTTCTATTGTGTTTTGCAACTCAGTCTCTGCAGATCGCATTGGAGTGGCTGCGTCAAGGTTGCTTGGTGCAGCGGCTGCATGCGTAATACTATTGTCTTTTGCAGCTGAAGATCGTAAATCGTATTGGAATGGCTGCATCAAGGCTGCGAAAGTGATTTGTCAGCAGATTTTCCCAATTTTGGCGCTAATAATTTTCCTTTTAAAATTCCTTTTAAAAAGTGCTTCAAGATCGTCTTTTTGTCGCTTTGGCGTCGAGATCCAGTTCCTTAGTAGTAGTACTGGGAAGTGATTCATGAAAGCTTAGATGACATATGAGAAGAGATGAGATCAGAAGAGATGAGCTGGGATAAGGTGAGAAGAGCTCAGATGAGATGAAGTGTGGAGTGTGAAGGGTGCAGTGTGAAGTGTGGGACGTGAAGGGTGCAGTGTGAAGTGTGGAGTGTGAAGTGTGAAGTGTGGACTGTGAAGTGTGGAGTGTGAAGTGTGAAGTGTGGACTGTGAAGTGTGAAGTGTGGAGTGTGAAGTGTGAAGTGTGGAGTGTGCAGTGGGAAGCGTGCAGTGTGAAGTGTGGAGTGTGAAGTGTGGAGTGTGAAGCGTGAAGTGTGGAGTGTGCAGTGCGCAGAGTGCAGTGTGAAGAGTGCAGTGTGTAGTGTGGAGTGTGAAGACTGTCAAGTGTGAAGTGTGACGTGGAGCTTCAAATGTGACATGTGAAACAAGACACCAGTTTCGCAGTGTGCACGCACGCACGGGCTTCGCTGGCGCACGGCGCATGCAAGTTCTATAGATGAGAAAGGTCTTATATATATCTTTAAGGCAACTTCCGCCCCGCCTCGTGCGGGTACTACTGGTAAACCATCTCCCAAATCACCATTTTTATAGTTGCTATAAACATCTATAAACCATTCCCAAATGGGTGGTTTATGGCTTTGTTTTTCCCACGCTGGATCAACAACAAAACATCCAATTGATTGCTCATCAATCAAGGCGTGGCTGCCATGTGTCATTCCCATAGGCTAATTCCCAGTGGGAAACCGGACAGCAACATGACCTGTGACCTGTCGATGTTCATGGCTAATGGAACAGGGGGTTCTCTGGAACTAGATAAGCCAAACCGGCTTCTCTGAGAAACTGATGATAAACATTGACAAACCATATACCATCTGGTTATGAATCACGGTTTGCCATGGAAAATCACCATGCAATTAATAGGTAAACAATCTATTTCTATGGGCCATCTATACCATGGCTATGTTAAATGACCAGAGGGTAGAGGATTAGGGTATATTGGGGTAATGATATTATTTTCAGACAAACCTGTGTGGCCAATTTTGATGAGGAAGACCACGATCAACAATGATATTTTTGGGTACTTTGGGGTTTGTCTGAACATGGGGTAAATGCCAAATTTATCCAAAAATTGATGGTCGATCGTCATTTTCCCCATGAAGAATGATGAACATGGGGGTATACCGCATTTTCAGACATATCCACATATCATGTTGTGGTTTTTGTAATATCCCACTAGATCATCTAGATCCTATAATATAACAATTATATCATGTCCCATAGAAATCACCATGTCTGATGGTTAAATCCCATCTTTTCCCATGAGCTCCGCATTTCCCGCGGAGGCCTTGGGTCGTACAGCCTCAGCGTTGCGCTTTCTGCCCAAGGATCTGTGGGAGGTGCCAGAGTTGATGCTGGAGGCCGCATGGAATTCTCGTTGAACATCTGGGAACAATGGGAAACTGGTCGGTGGTTTAATATGAATGGGGATATAATATGATATAATGGGATATATAATGAGATATAACCTTAACTATATAATTACTGGTGGTTTCAAACATGGCAATTGGAAATCCACTTCTAGTTGGAGGTTTCAACTGTAACTGATTGGTGGTTTGGAACATGGCTTTTATTGTCCATTTCATATATGGGATAATCCTTCCCAACTGACTTTCATATTTTTCAAGATGGTTGAACCCACCAACCAGGGAAATCTTCGAAAGATATTCTGGAAACTCATGTAAAATCCGGAACTTATTGGTAAATCTGAAAATGTGTGGAACCATATTCCTCGACATAAATTTTGAATATCTTGTCTCTGTGGTAAATACCAGAATACAACTTCTAATTTAAATCTCAGGGTTTTTGGGTTGGAACATGGACGAAGAATATCAAACATGGTTGGGAAATCCCCATCAATGGACATATTTACTTCGTGGAAGGCATCGAACTCAATGGGGAATTTTCCAGCAAACCATGGAGCTAATTTCTGGCAGGGGTATGACCAAAGAAAGGGTGCATATAGGGGCATATCAAACATGAGAAGAGCAAAGTTGTTCGATTTAACAGTGATTTGTCCCATGCCTGCGATGATGAATGGATGATGTTGATTTGATGATTTGCATGGTCATTGTCAAGGATACGTTCATCAAACGCGTCTTGCGGAATATAATACTATATAATACTGTATATATATACTGATTAATACTGTACATATATATATATACAGTGTATATATATATACAGTATATATATACAGTATATATAGTATATATATATACAGTATATATATAATATTTGTATACACGGTCAGTGTAGCAACAATGTCATCGATTCATGTGCTTCGGTTGGTCCCCTGAAAGAATGCTGTGAAATAGCTACCGGAGCTTAGCTGAGGAAAAATCGATGGTATTCTGATGTAGCCTCTAGTACTTTAACATAGCTATTGAAAATTGCAATTTATAGTTGATGAACATGATTAAACTATAAAAAATAATGTAATTTTCCATAGCTACGTTAGTTTACCAGAGGGTACCCCTTCTGGAACAAGCATTTCGATCCATTTTCCTATAATAATTTGATCTAACTCGTTCCCCCTAATGCCAAGTACGTTTCAATGGAAACCCTGCTGGATTGTATTGAATCTATTTCATTTGAGGATCCCAATAAATTGGTGAATGTTGTGCGAATTGTTCTTGGGTAAATCGTCATGGCATCCATGTTTTCATCATGTCTAGTGGTTCAACCCTCAACTGTACATGATGTTCACCAATTTACATGGTGAAATGGATTAAATGGGTTTAACCATAAATAACCCATTTAATCCATGTTTTATCCACTAACCCATTGCCCATGCATCCATCTATTTGTCATGCTTGGGTTCGGCATTTCCCGCGGAGGCGGTAAAGGCAAATCCCATTTGCCTGAGCACCATGCCCTGGTTTCAGGCCGACAAATGTGTTTGGGTAAAGGGAAGGTAATCTTTTTTTGTGTGTTTGATATCAGACAATATTATATAAATTATATATATATGTGTACATATGATAGACATAATCATATGCATACTATGCATCATAATGTATATATATATATATATATATATGTGCATAGCTGTATATAATACATACTCTATACATATGTATATATTCATATTTATATACACCACACAAAGACATAATATGCAAAGCATGGATCCCAACTATAGTTGCATCATCCCTGAATGAGGCAGAATATGTTGAATGACGCCGTGGGGAAGTTGGGGAATCAAATCTGTTGCCTTGCGCGGCCCCGCGGGGTCCCATGAGATAGTGTGTATTACAATCATGTGAAAGTGTAAAACAGTGTAAATACATCAGGAGAATTTAACCAACAAATTTACTGAGGCGCGAGCCCGAACATCATTTGTCGTCTGGGTTTGTTTGTGTATATCGACCGAACTTCCTTGAACCATCGAATGAAATGCATGGTGTTCCAATGCTTTCCCATTCTGTCCCACTGCCAAGCTATGGCAGGCTCACACGCCCTCCAGTAAATCCACACCGCAGTGGAAAACTCCATTGTTCGTAAGAACAGCATTTAAACATACATGTATATAAAATTATATATATATCATGTATAAGTATGTAGAAATATGTATAAATATGTAGAACTATGTGGAACTATGTAGAAATGATGACTTGTCTATTGTCACCCTCGGGGTAACTGAGGGGTAAGATGGCCATGGTGATCCATTGGGACCAGGAAGACGAGGATTTTGTCTTGATGGCTTTAGCTCGAAATGGCATGGCGTGCCTCGGAGCTTAATTTTTAGCGAGATTCGGAGATTTCAACCCATCATTTTGAAGCGGGGCTTCAGGGCTTCAGCAATCATCCACGTTGAATCTTGGCGAAACATGGTGGTTGAAACATGTTGTGCTTGTGTTTTCCATATTTTTTGTTTGGGGACAGTTTTGGTTGGGAGGATGGTTGTAACAACCAGTCTTGATTCAGGTCCTCATAAGCTGGGACGGTGAGTTCTGTGACGTGTTCCCTGGATGTCACCCCTGCTCAGTCGTGGATTGAATCTGTATGAGGTTTGTATACTCTCTAAAGCCTCCTCTCACATGTCTGGATGAATTGTAACGACGTCACTGCTATGTTTTGGCATATGTTCCACAATTGTGTTTTCAAACAGAAGAAAGTTTTGACGTCTCTTGTGCTGCCTTTGCTTTTAGTTTTAACATCAGAAATTGGGGGAATAACTAGGTGTCAGTGTCACTATCATGATTATCATGTCCATCAGAAACTTGCATGACAGCATAAAATAGATGGTTTATTATGTTCTTACGTTTATCATCATTTACTATGTGTTCATGTGTTCGTTGACCTACAATGGGGCCTTAAATAGTTCCTTCCCGGCCCTCCCAGCTCCGAGCTCCAGTCGCCGTAGCGGCTGAGGCTGCAACACGTGAACAAAAAATTTCAACGGAGCGCTAAGGTGGTGCTGGAGGTTCGCTTGGCTCGAATCTCCCGGAAATCCCTGCTTGGAGGTTGAGGATGCAGCTAGCTGGGAGATGATCATTGAATTATGTAAATAGGGAATTGATGGGAATTGTACAGCAAGCCATGTGTGATTATATAGAGGGTAAAAGGAATGACTCAAGATTTTATGATTCTCACTGGTGTCTGATTTTAAGGTCTGACTGGTCGTTCCTTCATGTATGGAAGCATCAGGATAGCCGTGTACCACATCCAGATACTGGTCAATGGGTTTGTCTTACTTTGTTCTTCTTTGTTAAGTGTCGCTGTCAATTTTCCCCAAAAGACTCGTAAACATGCAACCAGGTTGGGTTAACATATTGTTAAATTCCTCTTGATATGGGCACTTTGAGGGTGGATATAGAATTACATTCTATTATCTATACACTACGCACTGCTTTACCGTAGAGACATGTCATTCTTTCAATGTTTGGGGGTTTTCTTTGGCTTTTTTTTGGGTTATCAGGAGGCATTCCGCACCTTGAAATCCGCCGATTCAGAGGCGGTGAAACAAAATGGCCTGTCCTTGCAGTTCGCTCATCCCGATGTCCGAGCCGATGCCGATGTAACTGGGTTTGTGGATACCTTGTGGCCAGTTTTTGTTGATAACCCCTTATATATATATTATATTAATATATATTTATATAGATATTTGTTAATATTATATATATCATAATATGAAATATATTAAATAAAGTACTTTGTAACATTATAATATATATATATATAATATTTTATTGTTGTGAATTATATTATATATATTATGTAATATATAATCATATAATATATTATATGTTACGTGTGTGGTATTATATATATATATATATATACAATATATATTTTATGTTTTGTTGTAAAATATTTATATATATATACATATATAATATAATACATATACATATTATTTTGTTTTATTTTATCTATTATATTTTATTATAGTATAGTGTAGTATATATTATATATTAAATAAACAACATATTTAATATATATATATTATTATTTATTATCATAATAGTAATAATAATATATCGTTTATATATATAGATTATACATATAGATTATATGTATATGTTATACTATATTATATATATAGTGTATATAGTGTATGTAGTTTATAATATTTTTCGATATATATATATACATTTGTATAATTCGTGTATGTTTTTACCACATGGGGTGATCCCATTTGACTTTCCAGACAATGCTTGCATTTTCCCTAAAGATCTGGAGAGAAAAACATCAGAATAGTAGTTAGTATGAAGTAAGCAACACAGAGGCCATCTCGGATCAAACACACTATACAATGGGCTGGTGGTTTCCAAGAAATTGAATTTGTCCAGTCCTGGAAAGATGATTGGTTTTAACTCGAAACTTTGTGAACGGAGCCTTGGAACAATACCTCAGAGCAGTGTTTTCTCAGAGCGATGGAGATGGGGCCCTCATTGTGAGGCAAGCAATTGATATCTCAATTCCATGCAATGGAACAAAGTGGAAATAATGAAAAAAAAGGAGTATATATATATATATCAGAGATATATGAAATATAGTGGAAATCCATGGTACTTTGGAAATCATGCAATGACATATCATATAATATCAGGTTTCCAAACCAGGTAGGCATATGGGAGCCTTGATAGCTTTTATAAAAGAGTCCAAGGTGGCAGTTCGATACCCAGGGCTTGGGTGGTTTGAGAGGTTGTTTTCTTTCCCACTATATTATATATATATGTACATAGTTTTATATTAAAAACATTCTTGACTATGTTTGATGTTTCATATTTATATTGCTATATCATGCCATATATATATAATATACATACATATTTATACATCCTTTTTTTGCTTGCTCATTCCCATTTGCTTGGGTAAATCCCAATGTGGAGCTTGTGCTGAGGTAGTCCTGCCTGCCGTGGCCCAAAACGGTAACGCCTTCGGCTATGCTGCGCGGCTGCTGCGAAACGATCCAAACATTGCGTTTCAGGCGGCTGGTGCGCTGTTGCAACACCCAAAAAAGATGCCAAACAGATTGAAACCAGGACAGGATATGAACTAATTAATGTAGATGTTTTTCCCCCATAATCTTCTTGGGGTTGCTTTTATAACCCATCCAGTAGAACAATTCCACAATGGGCTTTTGGTAATAGCCCAAGTGACCTGTGATTTTGCTGTTATGATAATCCGTTTGGGATATCCTCCAGTGTGTATATATATATACATACACAATTTCCCCATATTCTGTTCTTAAAAACACATTGAAGTAGTAAGTGGATGTAAGTGGTGTACCTCATATGTCATATGATATCCCGGCTATAGTATAGGGGTGAAATTAGTCCAGTTACCATTAATTTACTTGTGGTAAGCAGGGAAAATCATGGATACAGCCTCGCTTCTGCCCGTCGATTTGTCTCGCTTGTGCCCGCGCAGCCCCTTTCAGTCATTTTACGCAGCAGGGCTGAGGGAAACAGCATCGCTCGACAAGTTTAGCGTGTTCAAGAGCAAGCGACTAGAAGCATCTTGCCAATTTTTTCATGGCTTCTACACACACACACCTCCTAGATCCTCCTAGCATCAAGGGCATCTTCCAAGGTACTTCAACATGTCATCAACGTAGCATAATGAGCGTCTTCCACGTTACGTCAACGTGTTTTTAACATACAGTAGCATCAAGGCTGTCTTGCAAGCTACTTCAACATGTCATCGAAGTCTCATTGACACCGTCTTCCAAGACTTCCAAGTTACTTCCGCATGTTTCCAACATACCCTCAGGAGCGTCTTCCACGTTACTTGAACATGATTTAAATATAGCATCAAGGCTGTCTTCCAAGTTACTTCAACATGTCATCAAGGTAGCATTCAGAGCGTCTTTCAAGCTACTTCAACATGTTATCAACGTAGCATCACGAGCGTCTTCCAAGTTAATTCAACACGTTAACCTCATAGCATCAAGGGCGTTTTCCAAGTTACTTCAACATGTCATCAACGTAGCATATTGAGCGTCTTCCGCGTTACGCCAACATGTTTTTAATATAGCATCAAGGCTGTCTTGCATGTTGCTTCAACATGTCATCAACGTAGCATATTGAGCGTCTACCCCAAGTCCCCCGCCCATGTCCCCTAAAAAGATAAACCCTAAATGGTTGTTTATGTACACTCTGATACCTACTCCCTCTCTCCTATTCCCCAAGTTCCCCCCCAACCCCAAGGGCCCCCCATGTCCTCTAAAAAGATAAATTTATGTACATGAAGATAGGTATACATGAATGTGGGCGCAAGTGAGTCGTTTTGATGGGCGCAAGTGAGGCTGGTTCCAAAAGCAATCCCAGAACAACATGATTTGGCGTCGAGAATTGAACACTGGGAGTGGACAGGGAGAGATGAATGAGACAGCAGACCCTTTTTACAATCACTACACAGAATAAGCTGCATAAACAAGGTAAACCCAACAAAGCCAAGGACTAACCATCTGGAAATTCTTAGTGTTTTAAACTATCCCAAACAGATACCCCAACAATAGACCCCCCTAATGGGGATGGTGAGTGGGTAAGTTTACTAAGGACACATCACCAACTTTGGTAAATGTTGCTGGCCTGATCTCCGTGGTAAAACTGTTTGGTAAGCGGAAACACTCAGCAGTTTTGAGGTCTTTGTTTTATGAAAAAACCCTCTAAAAAGTCACTGAAATCCCAGGGAATCTGCAGAATCCCCAAATTTTGGGCGTCACCGTCGCGAACAATTCGCAGGCGTTAGCACTGAACGGCAACGCCTTGGCACATGTTGGGGGGGCCCAGTTCCGTGGAGATCAGTGGCTGCGATCTTCCCCCTGTCGGTTGATGATTATAGGGGATGATACTACCCAATAAATTGATATATGATATAAATACTGCATACATACATACATATAATTTGTATATATATATATATATACATATATTGGGAGTTAGAATAATCCAAGAATGGGGAATCCCCATCAACCAACCAGGATGAAATGGAATGGCAGAGGGATTTTGAAGAATGCTCATTCAACATCAACATACCGTATAGGGTAAATTAAAATAGATGTGGAAGACTCATTGTTTTCCCTTCGAACATGATCTACAAATGGTGGGTTTTTCAACTCGATGTTAGTTTACAGGAGGGTATATCGAAATTAGTATGAAACTGTAGCTTATTAATTTATATCGAAGAGGATTCTTGTTACACATGCTGTATTTGGCAGTGGAAACAGACATAGTTGGGGAGGAGTTGAGTCTTGTCATGGGGACCCTTTTCTGAGTGGCCGGGGCCCATTAGTACAGGAAATCACACACACACATATATATATATGTTGGTCGTATTTGGTATATGGTTAGTATGATTTACAGTATCCCTTTGTTTGGACTCTTGTGGCTACAACTGGGGGTTGAACATATTTGGTTGAACCCGAACATGTTTGCATCACCCTGTACATCTAAGACCAAAATTCCACCTCGACGCAGCTGCAGACACAGAAACAACAATTTCAACGTCTCAAAATGAAAAAGAAATGCAGACACTTCCAGGTGGTACCCCCCCAATGAAACAGCCTAGTGTTTTATTCATCCGGGGTTGACCAATTCCGCCAGTTGGGCGATGCCTTGAGATCTGATGCGAATCAGGTGCTTCTGCAGGCACTCGAGATGCAGCATGTTTGTGTTGGAAAGACCTTGAGGACAACTAGTTGTTCCATGAACAACTATCAAAACTCATGGAAAACATGAAACAAACAGATTGAACATGGTTTAAGCATGATAGTATGGTGAATTATTCTGTATCAAAGATATGCGGAAGGTGATGGGTAGTTGAGTGCATTGAGTCATGTTTAGCCATTTTAAGATTGGCTATGGGCCTCGGTGCGGTGGTGAAAACTTGCATGTATACGCACATATACACACATATGACATGTATATACATATGACATGTATACGCACATATACACACGTACATATGTACATTGCATGCACACATATTATGCATATATTAATTATGTATATAATTGTATATATATATAATATAGGTATATTTTTTTTTAATACTTGATTTAGATATAAATAAAACTATGATTCCCCATGATTCCCAGTATTTTGTTTGATGATGATCTACCGGAACTCAATCTTGTTGGGGATAACCTACCGACGGCGTCCGAGTCTTTGCAGGTGACTCGAAACGAGGGCGTTGAGGAGTACACGCAGCCCTACATAGTACCTGCGTGGGCTGGGAAGCCTAGAACAAAATGCAATTTAGGGAGTGGGTCGAAGTTGGGGGAGCATTGGTAATGGGTCGTAATGGAGGTCAAATTTTGAACATAGTTTTGACTCCTCTGACGGTGAGAATTTAAGGCCCCGGAGACTGCAGATATGTTCTATATGCTTAGTATTTTATTTTTTGAGCTACGCAACTCTAACCCATACCCATCTTTATTCTGAATCCATGTTTCCCTTTATTTCCCGCAGAAGAGTCAACTGGGATGAAATGTCTTTGATTTTCCTCCATATATATATATATGTTAGTAGCACCCCTCGAAAAAGATAAAAACAAAAGTCAGCTCCAATCCCAAAAGAGCGATCGATCGATCCTGTTCCGCATCTTTTCTTGGTGGGTGCTACTTTTGTTGAATCTCGGTCTCGGCAACAGCTGCAACCGCTCCAATCTGCCGCGCGTCAGGGGCCTTTGGACACGCTACGCCACCGAGAAGTCGTTTTGCGCTGGCTCGCCCGAAGGCAGGGGTGTGTCGCCGGTGACCGGTGATGGAACGCGCCACTGTATCTGAAAATGGTGGTATACCATGGTATATCCGTATACCCCCACAAAATCACCATGGTACCAGGTAAAATAATGTATGTAAATGATGAATGTTTCTAGTGGATTGAGGGTACTTTGAATGACAGCACCTATTTTAGGAGGCCATTGTGGCTGGTAGTATTGGGGTGTTTTTTGAATTCGTTTCGTGTTTGGGTTTGTCTGAAAATGAGGGTACCTACACCTAAGTTTGATGGTCTATCATATAATTCTACTGATTGATATTGGTGAAAACATATATAGACTATATGATCCCCCAGTCGTTGGCTTTGAAGAGTCAGCATTGCACACTGGCCTCCCGGCCTAAGGGAGGACCGTGTCTTTTGTTTCAAGCTTAAAGCATCTTGCAATGTTATGCTTTTTTGGACGTGTCCACCGGAGATGAACAAACCGTGGTAGCGTGTTTATTTTGATGGCAGACCAGTGCAGATTATATACGCAACCAGGGTTTAGCCTGGGGTTGACATTCCAAGAGTTTGCATCATTGGTGATGTCCCAAACGAATCAGCTGCTGAGAATTGGGGCAATAGATGTCCAGCTTATTTGGACACTACAAGAACTCTACATGTCAGTTTGATCCTTAGTGGTCCCTGACATGTCCCTACTATCCCAAAGTACACTGTAAGACTTAGTAAGAAGTAAGAAGGCCTCAAAAGAGTGTCATTTACATTCATTTACAGCCATTAACAAATTCTGATGAGCTTCGCCAATCCGTGTTTCTGGGGTGGTAGCTTGTGGTGGGGGATCCAGTGGTGAATGGAGGGAGCGGTTCGGCTATGGGTATTCAATGGTATTCATCTTACATCATACTACGTCATATTACCTTTCCTATTGAATGGGTAGCCAAGGAATGCCAAGGAGCTACAATCAGAGTTTCCCAACCACATGATAGTTCACCACATTTTTGAGAGTTCATGGTTAACCACATGTTTCCTAGAGTTGTATACCAAAGGTTTCGTCCCCGGCGAGGTGGAACATTGCTGGTTGGAAGAGTCCAAGCGCTCAGGGCTGAACCATGGTGACCCCTGTTGATGTGTTCTGATGTTATGGTAGGGGTTCTAGCCTATGGTGGAAATCATATGGGTATATATATATATATTACAAGTCAAAATAGGAGGTCCGGAACAAGCTCCGGGACCACACCCGTTCCATACCCCCGTTCCATACCTCCTTGAAGGATCCGTTCCATACCTCTGTTCCATACCTCTGATCCATACGTTATTATACATATAATTATATATATAATATATATATATATATACAATTATATATATATATACAATTATATATATATATACAATTATATATATACAATTATATATATATATTTGATTATGTGCAATCTGATTTTACATTTGTACGCACATATATGAGCGCACGTACATACATGAGTGCATACATGCAAGAATACGTTTACTATGCCCAAGCCCTGTGATTGTGTTGGCAAGTCTGTGCCTGCAGCACTTACAGCTGCTACCTACTTTGTTGTGTGATGGTAGGGATGTGCTTAGCTGCTGCCAGCTGGCAGTCTAAGAATGGATTGCTTGTAACCCTCCCTCCCTCTCAACCTGTGGCAGGTTTGTGCCCGCACCACTTAAAGTTGCTGCAGGCTGTGGCACAGCTGTGGTGTTTGATTGTAGAGATGCGCTTGGCTACTGCCAGCTGGCAGTCTAAGAATTGCTTGCTGCGCTATTCTCGCTCCAAACTGCAAATTTTGATAAAGATGTGCTGCGTGGTGGCAGTGCTGTGCTGGTGTGGGCCGTTTCGTTCCAGACCCCGTTCCATACCGTTCCATACCCGTTCCAGACCTGGACCACCCATGTACCACCCCTGACCCACTGGTGAACACATGGCAGGTTCACACATAGACTGCTCGTAAGCCATCCTTTGCGCGTGGGTTATGGGAGGGTAGAGTCTTGCTATGCAGGGACACAATCTACCCCATAGGGATCTCTGAGTTTTAAGAGTAGGAGGTGGGACCTGCGTGACAGGTCTGAAGCTGAGTCGACAGCTTCACATGGTAGCTATTGGGTGACACTGGCTACCGGTCGTGTCGTATCTAGTGCACGAGCACTAGCCATGCAAGGCAAACCTGCGTTGAACAGGTGTACAACAAAAATGTCGTGCAGATGAGGAGTAGCTTCAACGTGCATATCCTTGAGATGTCTATTATATATGTTACATATAATGTAAAAATATATAAATATAAATACATATTTATTTATTTATTTATTTATGTATAGCCTATATTTCATTACACTCCAAAGGTCCGGAACAAGACCAGTTACGAAGCCCCTTCGTTCCATACGTCCGGAACACCGCGGAACGTTCCATACACAATTTTGACTCGGGACCATATATTATTATATTATATTACATTATATTTTATTATATTATATTATATGTTATTAACTTATAGTATATTATAGTATATTATAATTTGTTTATATATTATATTGTTATATTAAATTAATATTATATTATATTAGAGATGTCGCAAAACGGAGGCTGGTTTCCTGGAGACATCAATAGGCGTCAAGAGTTTTTTTGGGGTCAGAAAGTGAACTCCACATCCACGTTGTGTTTTTGTCCAGATATTGAAAGTATCATGCTGATGCGTGGACACCATCCTTTGCAACCAACCTTTGCCTTAGTTCTGGGCCTCGATAATAGTTTGACATGAAAGAGTTTGGGAAAATACACCATTGAAGTGGAACACCTGGTAAAAACAAACATGTATAATTAGTTATAGTTATATGTTATATATATATTATTATTATTTATATAAATTAGTACCCATTTATACCCTTATATAGTTTCAATTGTATACTGTAGACATGTGCTATGAGCGGCTGCGAGGTGGCGGTTTGCCCACCCGGAGTCCTTCCAGATCTTTCATGTCAGAGCTGTGCCCTGAACTGTCGCCTGTTCCTGAGTACAATACACAAAGTGACATTACATTACATCGACATTACATCTACATTACATCTACATTACATCTACATTACATATACATTACATATACATATATATATACATATACATACATTACATATACATTACATATACATATACATATACATATACATATACATATACAATATACATATACATATACATATACAATATACAATATACATATACATATACATATATATATACATATACATACATTACATATACATTACATATACATTACATATACATTACATATACATTACATTTGCATTACATATACATTTTACATTGAATTTCATTGCGTTACATACCTATTGCATTGCATACCTATTTTTTGCGCTGCATACCTGCTATTGCATCCTTTTGTGCGATGTCCCTTCGTTGACTGCATCCAGTACAAGACGTTGAATGATGTTCGGTCACATCCATTTTACCATTTTAGGAGTCGCAATGACAATTGCTCGACTGAGGCGAAGTGACAGTCCAAAGGGCCGACTGTTGCAGGGAAAATTCCGCGCTGCACCGAAGGTTGATGAACCCCGAACAAGACGATTCTCCCACTGGATATGGGTATGGATCAATACCTATTAATACATATTAATACCATTTTTAGGGGGATGAACATCCATTTACCAACTATTTTGATGTTCACCAGGGGTACAAGGTTTTGACACTGCCATATGGCTATTGTTTGGTTGCACAATATGTTTAAAGAGATTAGATTCAGATGTCAAAGCCACTGCCAAGTGAGCATCTGAGTCTGCGAGAAGGAAGTCCGGGGAATGCAATTTGCGCAAGATATCCGGCCAGGGTATGCTTGAGTGCCCAGCCTTCCATGTGCCACTCATCGAAGCGCAAGATTCTGCAGAAAGCTCACTTGACCAATACCCATGCGTGTCATTCACTGGTCTCGGATTCTCGGCTCAAAGGTCAGAAGGGTTGGGACTTGTAGATTCACCCGCCGACTTAGATTGGAACTGGTTTGAAAGCTGGTTAGACTACAAACAAAATCACAGTACCACAAAAACAATCTGCAGTAAGTGATTTTGATTTACGTGAAGCCTAGATCTATATAGATACGCATTAAGCATCAGTATAAGACGTATATTGAGTGATATTGAGTGTATGTTGTGAACGTTTTATGTAGTAATGTCAATCCTGGATTTATAAACCCCTACGTATTTAAGTATCAGACTATGACTATTGGGGCAGTACCCCCCTAATTAATAGACCATGGTTCATTCATCAGGGGTGACATTAAACCATGTAAGCATCTATTACTTGATCAGCGTCCAGCCATGGACTCGACCTATTTCATCCTTTTTTCAGGATGGCAGGCTGCAACTGTCGCATCCTGAGTGAAAAAGGCCACAGTTCTACGGCTGAAACATGCTGAAACTCTAAACCATGGTTTGATTATGTTTGATTCATTAAATGTCCAACAGAAAGTGAGACCTAAAGAAAGACAGTGAAAGAAAGGGGAAGAAAAGCAAAGAAAAGCAAAAAAAATGAAAAGGATAAGCAAATTAAAGTAGAAGTTGCTTTCCTATGGTGCAACTTGCGTTCACATTGTGATTTACAGTTTTGCAAAATAGGCTGTTTCGATCATTTATCAACAAATCGTCGGAGTTCCATTGGGAAAAATGTTGGTGTGACTGTTTCAGCATGTTGGTGAGCAGAGTTCCGTTCCGGAAAGCATTCCCTTAGCTAAGTTGGTGTGACTTCCACAGTTGTTTGTACATACTACAAACATGCTTACATACATCTACAATTTACACACGTATACATATACATGTTTTAACACCTTACATAACATTGCATACAACATTACATTCTAGCAATTTCTTGCCCATATTCCAGGGCCGAACATATTCCATGCCAAAATAGCTGGGAAATTTCAGGAATTGCGAAGACCCCTTTCAGGTGAAATTTGTATTTCATACAGTTTGCCAAGTATTCCTTTTCTTCTGGCACGTACGTTGTCGACTGCACATGTTCTTCCCCAAAGAAGATCCTTACTTTCAACAATTTCTGGAATGTCATAATTAAAAATGTTGAGCTTTCCAAAAATGGATTAATAATGTTCTTATGGAAATTTGTCATCTACACTTTTCACGATCCCAAAACCCAATTCATAAGCTTTAAGCTTATGTTCTGGCACGCTTGGCTGGCCTTTCATCAGCAGCGCCATCCCCATCTTTCTTGACATCTTTGTGGCCCCGCAAAGAGCTCTGCACAACAGGATCTGGGAACACAAATCATCGACGATCCTGTTTTCTTCCGTGCAAAATAATTCCACCGATAGAGTACGATGCCACCCCTGGAGTGCGCTAATTTTCTGGAATGCGAAAATAAAACAGTATGCGTGGCCCCCTTCGACCTTCCCCATGAATCCAACACCAGTTTTTTCCATCATATACCAGAAAATTATCACATTTCACCCTGCTGAGCTTTCTTTTTTCTTTTTTTTTTTGCCAAAATTGCCTGGAATGCGATAGTATGTGCAACTACAGACGTCTCACGAAAAACCGCTACCTTTCCCATATTCCAGAAAACGTGATTCCAGGCGATTTTAGCAAAAAAAAAACGAAAAAAAAAAAAGAAAAAAAAACGAAAAAAACGAAAAATTACCGAGTACGAAGATTTTATGGAGTGCGAAGATCTTGCAGAGTGCGTGGATTTTATAGTATGTGCGCGTCCCTAGCTGTGGAGTGCGATGTCCCATGTGGAGTGCGAAGAATTTGTGGAATGCGAAGAATTCCGAGTATGCGTGGCTGGTATAGAGACCACATAGGGAAATTTCGCGGCCAGAACCAAAATTCCAATCCCAAAGCCGGCCCAAACTTCCAGGGGCACACCAGTGGGTTCTATTTTTCCAAGTTCACCTTGGGTGAGGTCCCGGGGAAGAAACTTGCTAATTTTTACTTAGCCAACCTTTAAAAACGTTACCTTTGACAACCCTGTCCTTCTTCTGTAGACAAATGAGGAAACTTCCTTATCAAAGCAGCCTTCAATTCATTCAACGTCCACAGCTCCTTTGGAACGACATAGGGGATAGAAAGCTGTGGAGGGGCATTCAATGGATTCGCCGTGGGCCAACTGTTCCCTCCAGATTGAGCTGAAATGCCTATCAAAGTAACATACCAAAACCCAGGTCTGGAGTACGATGAAAACATGGTATGCGAAGATTTTCTGAATATGGGAATGTTGCCTTTAGATACATACCATTCTTGTATTGCACAACATTACATGACGTAACATCACACTACATTACACGACATTACGTCCTATGGTACATTAATACATGTTATAGGATTACACTACTACATCCTGATACGACATTACCTATGTATTACAAAACATACTAATACATACCTATGGTATCCTATGGTATCCTATTGTTTCCCATTGTGTCCCATCGTTGCTGACTGCATCCAGTACAACTGCTCCACTGAGGCGAGGTCACAGTCCGAAGGGCCGACTGTTGCAGGGAAAATTCCGCGCTGCACCGAAGGTTGATGAACCCCGAACAAGACGATTCTCCCAGTGGATATGGCTATTGTTTGGTTGCACAATATGTTTAAAGCGATTACCCTCTGGTAATTTAACATAGCTATAGAACATAGCCCATTTACAGTGGATTTTCCCATGAAAAATGGTCGGGATGTCTTTGGTCTTGACCAATACCCATGGTTGTCATTCAGTGGTCTCGGCTCAAAGGTTAGAACAGTTAGGACTTGAGGATTCACCCGCCCGCCGACTTAGATTTGGACTGGTTTGCCAGCTTGTTAGACCACAAACAAAATCGCACTACCACAAAGAAAATCAGCAGCCAGTGATGTGGATTTGCGTGAATCATGCATAGATCTTTATTATCTATAGACACACACACATTAGGATTGAGCAATGTCATATACAATGTAAGTTTCTACTTAGTTGGACGCTGATCAGCAATGGACTACACTGTCGCATCCTGAGGGAATCCAAAGGCCACAGTTGCATGGATTTCTGCGAGAATCTTACAGCTGAAACATGCTCAAACATGCTGAAAGATGATGAAACTGTAAATCATACTGAAGTCATCTTATAGTTGAATGATGGGGGCAAAAAACATCAAACATCATCAAATACCACCAATAAACCCTGTAGAGTTTCCGAGAATTTCTCTTTTCCCAGTGAAACATTTGCGGGTTGCTCAAGTTCCGGGGTTCAAGATGAGACCCGTCGTTCTGCTGCATCAAATTGCCCCACCAGCTTTCTATGACAGCTGCAGACTTGGATTCTTTACTCCTGGCATCTCGTGGCAATCTCATCTCAAGGGGTTCTCAAGGGCAGAAGGCGAGTCAAAATGTACAGCCCGATCCATACTCTGAACCCACACGCCGATCCATACCCCGATCCATACCAAAACGCAGGCACCGCGGGTCGATCCATAGCCGAATTGTGACGCAAACCCACCACTGTTCCCGGGTTCAGCCGCCATGGCAGCGATGCGTGCTCCCAGTGAGGACCCGCCAATGATGCCAGTCCACTTGTCAGAACCTCCACCAATTCCGGCATTTGTGGAAGTCTTCGAGCAAATGCAGGTGGGGAATTGACGCGTTGTGCGTTGATGTCAGTTCCAATGTGCTTGTGTGAAGTAGTGATTTAAAACGGACAACGGAGAGGACTGCATTCCATTCACATGTTCAGTAAATAGCTTCCGAATTATACCCCAGATTTACCATGTGGCCCCATAAAGGGCGGGGAATCTCAGTCCAAGAAATCTTCTCTTGATTTTTGTTATTGTTTTTACTTTTGACATCCAGGTAACCATAGTTGGAACTATTAGCGCAGTCATTTATGTAAGGTGATTCGTTTGCGTGCACCGCCCACCTAGTGGATTCTTCATGTTCACGGTCTTGTTGATTATATATTACCAGTTTGTTCATTGTCATATATATATATAATAATATTATATATATATACATTGTGATATATTCTGTTTATGTTCAGTACGTAGTGCTTGATTCACCCCCGCAAGAAACAAACAATAACAAGTTAAACACGCAGGTGAAGGTGTAATGTACGTGGTGCCTGGGAAACTACAATCATGTTTTTGTATGTGTTTGTTCCTTTTGTTTCTCTCAGGCTATATTTTTGTGCATTTTATACAAGGTAGTTACATCAGAGAGATATCAATTTTCCACAGGGTGATACGGTCGCTTGCAGCTGCAGGCTGAATTTGAATATATATATATATATAATATACATATATATACATATAATTTATAGCCAGGGTTGGCCTATTTAACCAGGGGTTTGTGACGTATCCAAATGAGATCTTGGAAACTGTATTGAATTCTTCAGAAACCATATTGACTTCTTCAGGAACTATTTCGGATTTTGGACAACTATGAGCTGTGACTGTGGCTGAGAACTTAACTTATGCATCTGAATCTGCACATGATATGTGCATGATACTTGGGAATGCTTTCCTACATCTGAATATTGCATACCGCCACATGGCTAGATACATGTTACTGGTTTCTGGGCTTCTGAATGGCCGAGCATGCGTGGTTGTACACTCTACTATATTACTCAAAAAATGATAGATATTCAGTACTATAATTATTGTAGCAATATTTTTTAAACTTGTTATTACTGTTACTATCATACTGAACTGTTTTCCAATTTGATAACTTGACACCTCTGACAAGTTATAAGTTTGAAGTCTGAATCGGAACTATTTTTCTTTTCAAAACCACCACGTATCATAACAACTGCAAATTCTGAATTTTACATAAGTTGGACGAAATAACGTAACAAATCACACAAATTGTGATACGACACGACCTCGCTGGCAGAATGGGGTACGGAAAGCATTGACGACATACGACGCACAATGACAAGCAACAGTTCATCCAAAATTGAACTCGACTGTACCCGCCTGAATCGCGAAGATGCCTCTGTTATAAACTTTTGACCATTCGCGACTGACATGATTGCTGTACGGTTTGTTACGACCTGTGATCTATGTGACATGTAAGGAAGAGCCATGAGCAAGGATGACGATGATGACCATGAGGAGAGTATGAGGATGAGGATGAGGATGAGGGTGAGGATGAGGACGACCACGACGACGACGACGACGACGATGATGATGATGATGATGATGATGCTGATGCTGATGATGCTGATGATGCTGATGGGCTGATGCTGATGATGCCGATGCTGCTGCCGCTGCTGCTGCTGCTGATGATGATGATGATGGTGTGTTGATGTGGTGATGTGGATCAAAGTTCAAGTTAGGTAAAGGAAACAATAGGTCAGATCAGAAGGCCAAAGTTGGCAGTATAGAGTCTTTAGCTTTCAGGGTCGGCATGGGGCTGTTTTTGTTCACCCCCAACCACAGAACTGGCATACCCCATGTGCTGGAAAGTGATGTTTAGATCAAAGCGGGGTGTAGTTGAAGATGTTCAGAGGGCATGCGAATTTGACTATTGATTGATATTTGCCAGGCAGTGCGTTCCAATACAGCCCGTGAGATTCTCCATACAGTTCCTGAAGTTTTCCATACAGTTCCTGAGATGTCCGTATAGTTCCTAGCCAATTTTTGCAATTTTCAGACCCCAGGAACGGTCGCGACAGTTTGTACGGTTTCTACGGTTCCATTTTTGGGCATTGGAGGGGTATGGTTGACATGTGGCTTGACGGGGCCACAAATTGAGCCGGAAGAGCTTTGAAGAGATCCAGGGACAGAAGCCGTTTAGGCATGGAAAACCGGATTTGGAATTTGCTTGGTTTTTGGAATCGAGGGGCACGTTGATTTAATTCACGGGGCCCTCCTTCCCTGTGCTGTTTTTTCCGGGCGACCCCCCACAGCTACACCAAGAACATCGATGATGCATTTCTTTCATCACTGGCAGGAACCAATTTGCAGATTTGTTCATGTTGCTGATGATTTCCATCCCACCCATATTCTTAAAGGAATTTTGGGTAGGTTGTTGTGGACTATACTATTTTGGCTATACCAGTGCATTAAGGTAATTACTATATTGTGTGGCCGCGCCAATGCATATCTCAAAACAACTTACAAAGCACGCTGTACACGAAAAACTTACAACTTGTAGCTTTTAGCTGATAATTTGAAACTAATACGTATTGAAAAAATATTTGGACCATAGATAAAACGAGAAATAGACATATGATTTAGGGGTCAGGACCGTTCCATGCTATAAGGCAGAAACCGTCGCGACCGTTCCATGCTATAGTACTATAGCCCTTAAAACAACGGATATAGTTCGGAACCGTCTGCGACCGTTCGGAACCGTTCCTGGAAACTGCAACAAAGATATAGTGTAGGAACCGTCGCAACCGTTCCACGCTGTATTCAAGATTACAGTCGGGAACCGTCGCGACCGTTCCCCCAAAACTGGATTATTGCGTTATTTTAGCCTAAATATTTTAATCTCTTTATATCTATATATATATATAATATATTTATATAATTTTATATATTCATATGTTGTATTAGAATATGTATATATATATACACATACATATGATTGTTACATATATATATATATTATATGTATACAATACATAATTATATGTGTATACAATTATATACATACGTTATATCATATCTTTTGAAACAACTACCTAGTTATAGTTTACTGGCTATTTATATTTTTAAGAGTTTATTCCAACATCATCATTCATCCTGGGGTCTGGGGTATGAATGCCCACATCTCTGTAAGTGTTTGTGCCAACTTAAAAGGCTGAACCTAAGTGCAATTCTTTCAGCACAACCCAGTCTTTCAAGTTCCTGCGTTTTTTCTTTTAGTTCCAACATATTTGTTTATAGTTCCAGTATTTTCCCATATAGTTCCTTTATTTTCCCATATAGTTCCTATATACCCAGGGTGGCCACACACACATAGTTCATCACTGGTTACAACATATAATTATATTTTGTTATTCTATTATCACATGTATATACATATAGATATATTTTAATATGTATGTATATATATATTATGATAAACATACACATATATATATATACTTATTTATTTATTTATATATATATATACTTAATTATTCATATATACATATACTTATTTATATATACTTATATATGTATATATATATATACTTATATATATACTTATATATATAAATATGTATATATATATATTATGAACAGATATATATATATATATATTAAATATAAATATATATATATATATTATTATAAACATATAGGCTATAGGTCACTATGACCAAGGTCAATGAAATCTCCACGATTCAGTGCATAGACCTTGGCATTCAATATGCTCAACCACATGTTTCTTCAAGCTTTGAAGATTGATGGTACGTTGACCAACGTTGCCCATGTTGATGGTCTCTTTCAGGGTCAAGATAAACATATAATCGTTAGATATCGTTAGTACAAACAGTCATGGGACAACCCCCGATGACTACTGTTACTACTGTAGCTGCTGGTTACTATGGATGTTTTTCCAGATAGAAACAATCCATAAATTTTGAATAGCCTTGACACATCTCTCTGCTGATCCTCATCTGAAGTTTCAGTTTTGACAGATGGCTGTGCCTGAAAATGGTGTATATACCCCAAGATAACCATGTGACTAGATAACATGATCATGAGCCAATGGATAGAATGGAGAGTTTACCCTCAAATTGTCAGATACCAAAACCCTCATGTTTCAAAGATGCTTCATTGATTTTCGCCTCAAAATCTACTGGAGGCTCTTCATTTGAAGCTGTGGGACGCTCACCAGGCTGTGCTCCAGGGTGCCGTGCCACCACGGCCCTCAGCCCTACCAATCCAAGCCATTTCGCACGCTCCCGGGAAGAGCAGAGCCGGCTCGGAGGTCTCGATGGAACACGAGGAAACTTGGGATTTTGCTTTTGCAACATTTTGCATCAATGTCTACCATACATGAGATTGTTTTAGATCATTTAGCATGGAGCCTGGTTATCAATGGTCCATAGAGTTTTCTATAGGGGGCTCCATATAAGTCTCACAAAACACCCCAATATGTCCCATGGAGCATCATGGAATCTGGCTTTCGATGATTAAAATAGTTTTTAGATGTTTTGAGTGGATCTCACAGAGTCAATTTAACATGAATTTTGAATTTAACGTGTAACCTGGTTTTCAGGGGTCCCGGTTACATGCTTTGCATGATGAGTATGCCTCACCGTTGAGTTCCGTGTTCAGTTCCAGGAGCTGAGCTGATTTGGATTGGTCTGAAAATAGGGCGCCCACAATTCCATGGCAATATTGCAATTGTCCACCACTTTCAGACACACCCACAATAGCCATTGTTGTTTGATGTTGTTTGTGTCTTTTCCTTAATTACAGTCCAAGTCCTTTTTGTTCTGTGCATCTTTTCCCTTCCCCTGAAATCTTCAGTCGAAATTTGTGCATACATTTACTTCATGTCAACAGATAAAGAGGCTACGAATGGGATAAACATATTGATCTTATTTATATATATATATGTGTATATATAATTTGTTCATTAAGAAACATGGAGTTTGCTAAGAAAGATGCGTGATTTTCTCGTGTCAAGGCCCAGGCCGCGGAAATTGATTGCGAGGAGGAGCCGACGTCAGCCAGGATGTCCCGTGGCGCAGGTAGAATTCACACTATAATCCACCTGTATAAGGTGGTGCCAAGCAATCTTGGAGTGTTTATATGTGTATACCTACGAAATCCTCAGGCCATAATGATGGTCTAAATTTTAGCCTGAACCAATATCTTTGGCCCGAGCTAAAAAAATAGCCCGAGGCACTTTGCGCAAAAAGTGCTGGTTCAATGGTATTGAAATCAATTTCACATGTTGAATGGCATGGATAAGGGGGTGCATAATTAAGAAATCACAGAAGAAAGTGTCCCATGATATCACGCAACCTCCCTGCAAATCAGCAATGTCAGAAGCACAATGCGGTCCAGTTGGCTCATAACTGAGTAGATCTGCCTGGCTTCCATCCCCAAAACTATAACTTCGCAGTCAAATATGCTGGAACACCGCGATAGCTAATTCAATCATGGTTTGAATTTACAAAAAATGTGAAAAAGGAGTATTTGAAACAAAAACATGAACAATCTGTTTTTTAGTATCAGCATTTGATGCCCGATTAATTAGTGCAAACTTTTGCCCGGGTTTTCATGAAATTGTTTGATCGTTGACCAAATTCAGCCCGATGTTTTCATAAATTCAGGTTTGCCAAAGGTTTGCAAAAGGTTTGCAAATATAAAGCTTGAAGTCCCTGGGTTCAAAAGCCAATATCATGGAAATAAGATGCTTTATGAGCTTGCGGAAAGCTGGCTATATATTTGTTTTACTACCAACACGCGTCAAGCGTGCCACAATGTGGCAACTTTTTGGATTCTGAATCATTGAGCTATATTGAGCTAATTGCTTGATTTAGTTCTACCGGACGATAAAAGGATACGGTGAGCATCGGGATGACCAAGTAGTTCGTGAGTTCTTTCCTGTTTTGAGCCTGATTTCTTACCAAACCCAGCTTGACATTCAAACAAATCAGCCTGAAAATTTGAGAATAGCCTGAGATCACCCTCAGACCGAAATTTCAGTCTGAAACCCTGAAGTGCGTGTTTCCTTTTCAGGCTTGTATGGCCTGTTGGAGTTCCTCCGTATTATATAGAGGATTGCTTTTTTGTCAGGGGATTGTTCTCAGTGTCGTTGTTTATTTCTGTTTCCGTGCGTCTCTGCTTTTCTGCTGTTTCTGCTTCTTTGCTTCTCTGCTTTTCTGCTACTTTCCTTCTGCCTTACCGCTTTTCTGTTTTTTCTGCTTTTCCCTGCTTCTTTCCTTCTTTGCTTTTCTGCTTCTCTGCTTTTCCCTACTTCTTTGCTTCTCTGCTTCTCATTTTTTCTGCTTCTCTGTATTTCCCTGTTTTGCTTTTATGCTTTTCTGCTTCTTTGCTTTCTCTGCTTCCCCGCTTTTCTGCTGTTCTGCTTCTCGCTGCTTTTTCGCTTCTCAGGCTTCAATAAACCTTTGATATATATATATACATACAAATAAGCATCTACGGCTGTGCCAGCCATCTAAAAAAGCCTGGGCTAGTGCCCACTGGCTATAGCCAGCTAAGAATTTAAGCCAGGCAAATCTTGAAGCCCCTGGGGGTAAGGACAAAGAAAATTAGCAGGGTAATATGGGAAGACAACAAATTCGAAATCATGTGCTGGCATGATGCATATAAGGAGCTAGTACTCCTGAACTTTAGCGAATACAAGCTTTTCTGTAGGCACCGTTTTTGATTTTGGAAGATTTGAAAGAAGCAGGAAGTGGCTGTATCATATTCGGATGATTACTTCGTCTCAACTTTTGTGGAAGAAACGAAAAACCCTAAACCAACCCTAAATAACCCTAAAGCAAACCTAAAAGTACTTACTTTGTGTTGTCCCCACCGCGGCATTCATTTTGGCATTCAATCTCACATCGTATCTATGTAACACATACATTATATTGCGACATACTACCTGGCATTTTATTTCACATATATAATCACAATCTATCTGCCATTTTCTCGGGCGTCATTCTATCTGGCATTTCTTCCAACATATTTCTATATGTACAATTATATATGTACACATATGTATCTGGCAAGTATTCTGGCACAGTCTGACATTCTATCTGACATGTATTCAATTTTTTAGACGCATTCTATCTGAGACCTGACATTCTATCTGGCATTGTATCTGACATATATTATGGCATTCTATTTGGAATTCTATTTCAACTCTATTTGACAAATATTCTGACATTCCTTTTGGCATCTATTGTGAATTTTTACTTCGCTCGTATTGACATTCTATCTGGCATTTTGTCTGGCGTGGTTCGGGTCTGTCTCGCCACAGAGAGCCGGAGATCTCGCCGCAGTGTTCGGTTCCGGCGCGGCCACACCATAGAGTGGCTCCATGCAGCATGAACAGTTGGAGCACCAACATGTTGCAAATACCGTTGAAACGGCAACTTCCGGCTCCAAAATGGTGCAAATAGCAAGGAATTAAAACAGACAGAACTTAATCCCTAAAATTACCCCAGCAAGGGGCCCCAAAGAGTTCGGGGGCCTAGGAAATCAATGTAGGAGATACAAGCAACAGTAGGTACACAAACAGTATGATCAGATTATCAGATTAGACATTATCGAAGCTGCAGCAGAAGCAGTTTGTTTTTGCAAATCGCCATAGAAGGACCCGCTACAGCACAGATCTTACAAGATTTTTGCGCAAGAGCCTCCGAGCCTCCCAAGTAAGAGATTACCGGAAGCGCCTTCAGACAAACTCCTCTAATACATGGCGTCTGCGAGATCTTCATGCAAGACTGCAAGGACCTCTTGGTGGATTTCACCAGGATCGTCAGGAAATCTTCTCTAAAGGAGCTGCTGTGCAAGACCCTATAGTCAAGATCTTCATATATCATATATCTGAGAGAACATTCGGAGTTCGCAAAATCGTCATAGAAAGACGTTTCAAAGAATTCATAAACATGCACAAAGTGACGAAAGGGTTGGGCAAATGATGTCCAAATGAGCACCGCGCCACAACCAGAGCGATCTGACACGCACAGAGTAATGAAAAGGTTGCCCAGTCAATGTCTCAGTTAGCACCGCGCCGGAACGAGAGCGATTAACATGCACAAAGTGACGAGAGGGTTGCGCGAGCGATATCAAAATTTGCAATGCGCCATGGAGAGAGCAATCCCCCGCACACAAGTGACAAAAGGGTTGCGCGAGCAGAGCACATGTTAAAATTTCGAAAATGAACGTTGCAGTTTTTCCGCATGTCTATATTGCACGCTGCCGCCAAGAATGACCCTGAGGCATCCGAAGTAGCGCACTTGCCGCGCGAAATCACCACAGACACGCGCCATGGGATCAACAATGACGACAGCTTCACAAAACGAGACTTTAAAGTGTTTCAAAACGTTGTGCACGTTGACTAAATAGTGTGCCTGCCATAGAATGGAAAATGACCTCCCAAACCACCTCTCATGGCGACCCAGGCCTGCCGACGTTCTAGCAACATGCAGAAAGTACCACGCCTGCCATGCAGATGAAAAAGCATTCAATGTCTTGCGCCCGTCATGCCAAAAACGACGTTTCAAAACATCAAAATGAATGTCCCGGAAGGCCCACGCCGGCCAAGAAATGCCATGACTGAAAAAGGAGCACGGCGTGCCGGTAAAGTAGCCCATCAGCCTGCGCGGTCGAAATGCACATGGACATCCAAGCGGACTTTTGTGCGAGCCGGCGCAGACAAAAGGGCCACAACGCGACCCTTGAACGAACCCGGGCTTTACTCCTACAACACCCCTCAGTGTGGACTGCGTTTGCGGAAAAATCCCGAAACAATTCCGGACCCTTATGTGAGTATATATTTTTCGTCATTTACGCACGCACAAACGCAAAGATATTTGAACACGTTTGCGCATGCACTTTTACTTACAGGGTTGCCTATCATGACATGTTTGTTTGCCTCCTCAATAAGCACCACGGCCTATAGGTCCCGACGGCTCATGCAGAAAGCCAAGAAAGCGAGTCACACCATGGATGATAACATTGAGCGCAGCGACCCTTGGATCAGTGGATTGTATTGAGGGAACAGCACTTTTGATCGGTGTTCGTATAAAATGTTGTTCGAACCACTTGCAGTTTTCCCAAATCTGGAGATTTTGTTTGTGTGACCTCAATTGGGACCAAGGCGCATACTTGCTGGTTCATCTTGGAGAAAGCGCAAATTTGTTTGTTTGGAAAATGCTCACTACCCACCCAACCTGTCTAACCTGGTTTAGCTCACATATTACATGTCACGTTGCATGTATCTTCATTTGTTTTTTGCCAAATCAGATTCCTGAACTCCACTAGTTACATTGTACTATGTGCATCTATGTGCTGTGTTTATTCTATTCTGTTCTACTCTGTTTAACTATGTGATATCATAATCACGACACAAAAACTTATTATGGTGAGCTATCACAATCTAATTGTGATGAAATATTTAATTGCCTTCAGCAAGCCCGCCGTATACCCCTAAGGCAACTTCCGCCCTGCCTCGTGCGGGTACTACTGGTAGGTAGTAGTAGGTGGTAGTAGGTAGTAGTAGGTAGTAGGTAGTAGGTAGTAGTAGGTAGTAGGTAGGTAGTATTAGAAAAAGCAGGAGTAGGGGTAGTAGTAGAAGGAGCAGTAGAATTAGCAAATAGCAGGAGTAGAAGTAGTAGAACGAGCAGTAATATTAGCAATAGCAGGAGTAGTAGTGGTGACAGAAGCAGTAGCAGTAGCAATGGCCGGAGTAGGAATAGGAGTAGGAGTAGTAGTAGTAGTAGTAGCAGTAGTAGTAGTAGCAGCAGCAGCAGTAGTAGTAGTAGTAGCAGCAGCAGTAGTAGTAGTAGTAGCAGCAGCAGCAGTAGTAGTAGTAGCAGTAGTAGTAGTAGCAGCAGGGGTAGTAGAAGTGGCAGTACTAGTAGCAGGAGTAGGAGTAGGAGCAGGAAGAGTAGGAGGAGTAGGAGGAGTAGCAGTAGGAGTAGCAGTAGAGCAGCAGTAGGAGTAGCAGTAGAGCAGCACTAGGAGTAGCAGTCGGAGTAGCGGTAGGAAGATTAGTGCGAAGAGTAGCACAGGAAGAGTAGTAGTATTGCAGGGCGATTTCGGGGAGGGGAGGGGGGGAGGTGGATTCAATTCAGTGAACAAAAAAATAAGAAAGCCAAGAATAGAACAAGAACAACAACTTCCAATCAGACACGCCGGCACCCCCCGAATTTGAGTACAGTACATATTGCAATTTTCTGTCGCCTACCCCATATCCATCCAACGATCTACCCGTTTCTCAATCTATCCGTCGATCCATTTCACATATTTTTGCATCCATGTACCCGTCCACCCATTGATTTATCTACCCATGCTTCAATGGCCGATATGGCCTATATACGAATGTAGTTTACCCGTATGCTCCTAGAGTGCCCATCCACTGGCATGTTCTTGAAAATACAACCATGCCCAATGCATATGACAGGTCAGCGTCATAGTGAGCATGTTTAGTCTAAGAAAAAGTAAACCAATATGATGCGTGTGTTTAAATATATATATATATGTATGATAATATATGTATACACTTTTTATAGCAGTAGCATGTAGTTGTTTTCTGTCAGGCAATATTTTCCTTAATCTTGTCTCATCCAGTCTTATGTAATTTCTCTGATTACAGCATATTTGATCTTACTTAATAAGCTACTCCTAACTATCATGATCCATGTACTCATCTGTCTAGCGATGCGGGGATAGGTTAAACCTATAGTGACATATGGGGTGAACATCCATGTGCCAGTCATTTTTGGGGTTCACCTGGGCACCAGGATTTTGATCCATGGCAATGTAATAAACAAATCCTCAGGATTTCTGGGAAAGCCCGGAAAGCCTATGTCTGCGCCCGGAATGGGAAGTGAGCGACAAGAAACTGAAGGAGCTCAAGCGGGTGCAGCGCCGGCTGTCCGCTAGCAGCATGGCCAGTACCACCCTGCGAAGTAAGAGAACCAGGAGCCTCTGTGGATTAAAAAACGCCCCACGGGTTGAGGGGCCTCCCAAGATGGGCAAGTTCATCAACGATAATCAACATGGGGAGTTGCCTGAAAATGGGCTACACCAGGGAAATAATGCAAATCATTGGTACAAGTTACAACATCAAACGATGGGATTTGTTGGGGTACATTTTAGTTCAGACAAACCGGTGTAACTGTGGTTTCACCAATCGCATCCTAATAATCCCAAGGATTGGGGATTCGGGAGAGCCCCAAATTCCTGGTAGTTTTTTAAATCTCATTTCCTAATCAGAACAAACATTTTTAAATAAACCCTAAGTGGCCTTCCAATGTACGAACACACTGTATATAACACACATTTTTTTCAGCGATATGTGTTTTCTTTTTCAGAGGCATCCCTGAGGCAGTACCTTCTGCAAACGGACAAGGATCAGGAGCATCCATGCTTCGTGGTCAGTCCACATTCGCGCGCTAGAATTTGTTGGGACGTCTTGGTCTTATTCGCAATCCTGCTGGAGATCTTCACTGCCACTTACATCAACGACACTCTGCATTACCAGCTGGCTGACATCAGACGGGAGTACCTCAGAACATGGTTCCCCTTCGATATTCTGATGCTGCGTCCCGGCTCCTGTCATAAGAAATTCCAACCCGAAGGGTTCCAATGGAAGCCCGGCAACGGATGTAAGGAAAGGGTCGGTTTTACACATGATATTCGTATTGTCACAGTTGTCACATAAAGGATTGCCTCCACCGGTTACCCGGCTTCCACCGCTACCCGGCTAGTCGGGTGACCATGGCCAGTATAAGGTTGTCAGCGGCTCACATGGGGAATCCATATTATGGGAATCGGCAATTTGGCATCCGCAATATATACTCTTGACTCTTGAACATGATAATATGACCGAAGGGTCGAAGGAAGTTTAGAAGCCAAACTTTCGACAATATGGACGGATGGAAAAGAAGAGGTGGGAAGAGTCAGAGAAGAGAAAGAGTCAGAAGAAAGAAGATCCAGGCGCCAGACAAGGTAGCAAAGCCGCGAGTCGCAAAATTTGTTTTTTCCAATGTTTTGTGGCTCCACTGAGACCACTCAATGAGGATATTTTAGCTTCAGGCACTTAAATAGAACATTAGTAAATATTTGAACTTACCATAACTTATGTTAAAACTTGTTTGAACTTTTTTGAACTTAGTTTTACGACTTTTTTGACTTCACAAAACTGCAAGATTCTTTCGATATTGGCTGGTGTTTTTCAATTAATAATCCAACTTTTCTCAAGTTGCATAATTTCTCATAATTAAGACACAAATTCTGATTTATCTGACTTTTTGGTTTTTGATTGATTTTCTGAATATTTTGAACTAATTTGTTTCTAGTTTAAATAAATGTTCTTATTTTTCTGATTTTTTGGGATTTTGATGGATTTACTGAATTTTCTTTTTTTTGACTTTAAATTGAATTAGCGTTCTGAATTTTCTATTTTTATGTTTTCGTTTTTTTTTGAATTTTCGCAATGTTTGTTTTTTGATTGATTTTCTGAATTTTCTGAGTTTTTGTTTTTTGATTGATTTTATAAATTGTCTTTTCTGTTTTTTATAAATTTCATTGGAATTAGAATTCTGAATTTTCTGATTTTTTGGTTTTCGGGTGTTTTTCTGAATTGTTGGATTTTGTTGGTTGTAATGTCATTTAAAAAAATCTATTTTTTATTTTTGCTGGATTTTCTGAAGTTTGCTGGATTTTGATTTTTCTGGATTAATTTGTCTGTGGTCAAATTGAAAGATTGAATTTGTTTGCAGGCTCCTCAAAAGAAAAAAATATATTGGAAAATGCATTTAACTTATTTCAAGATATTAACAAATATCTGCAGATAATTACAGATATGTTTAGGCAATATTCATGTTCTTCTGAATTGATCTACAATATCCTGTAACAAGTTATATTAAAAAGTGGTCGAACTTAACACAGGATAAATTCTGATAACCAATTTGAATAGGATAGGATATTAATAAGAAAATAGTAGCTTGTACCCTACTTGCTATCTTTGGTAAGTGCCTGAAGTTTATATATCTGACTTTTAGTGGTCTTAGCAGAGGGTCGAAAAGTAGGCTCGCTAAAGCGGCGGGTGCGGAGCCATCTGGGCAGATAAGAGATCAAAAATTGCATGCAGCCGTGGTGCGAAGCACATTTCGAAGTCAAAATGTGCAAAACGCCTCATGTTTATTTTTGGAAGTTCTGATGTCGAAAAATTGCACGCCGTTGTGGCGCCAAGCACATTCTTACAACTACAACTACAGCTGCAAGTGCCACTGCACTACAGCTCCAGCTACGATTACAATTACAGCTACAACTACAACTGCGCTAAAATAGATTAAACTACACATAGCTACAACTACGACTACGACTACAACTACGGCAACAACTATTACAATGACAAAAAAACTATTACTACTACTGCTGCTGCTGCCGCTGCCACTGCTACTACTACTGCTACTGCTACTGCTACTGCTACTGCTACTATTACTACTACGACTACTATGACTACTACGACTACTTCGACGACGACTACGACTACTACTACTACTGCTACTACTACTATTACTACTACTCCTCCTGCTCCTGCTGCTGGTGCTGCTTCTGCTGCTGCTACACTTGTACTCGTACTCGTTCTCCTACGCCTACTACTACTAACTACTAACTACTAACTACTAACTACTAACTACTACTACTACTACTACCACTACTACTACTACTACTACTAGTACTACTACTACTACTACTACTACTACTACTACTACTACTACTAGTACTAGTACTACTACTACTGCTACTACTACTACTACTAGTACTACTACTACTACTCCTACTACTGCTGCTACTACTACTACTACTACTCCTACCCCTACTCCTGCTGCTACTACTGCTACTACTACTGCTGCTACTACTGCTACTACTGCTACTACTACTACCACTACTACTACTACTAGTACTAGTACTACTACTACTACTACTACTACTACTACTAGTACTAGTACTACTACTACTGCTACTACTACTACTACTAGTACTACTACTACTACTCCTACTACTGCTGCTACTACTACTACTACTACTCCTACCCCTACTCCTGCTGCTACTACTGCTACTACTACTGCTGCTACTACTGCTACTACTGCTACTACTACTACCACTACTACTACTACTAGTACTAGTACTACTACTACTACTACTACTAGTACTAGTACTACTATTACTACTACTAGTACTACTACTACTACTCCTACTACTGCTGCTACTACTACTACTCCTACTCCTACTCCTGCTGCTACTACTGCTACTACTACTGCTGCTACTACTGCTACTACTGCTATTGCTTTTGCTACTGCAACTGCTACTTCTACTGCTACTGCACCTACCACAGCAACCCCTGCTACCACAGCTAACACAGCTACCACAGGTACCACTACCACGACCACTACACTGCAACTACAACATGCTACAGCTAGAACGACGACTATATCTACAACGTACTACAACTAGAACATACTACGGCTACGACTAGGTCTTCAACCACACTACATTACAATTACAACTGCAGTACATTACGCTACAACCACAAAACTACACGACACTTCACCACACCACGCTACGTCCAGCAGTTGTGGGTGAGGTGACCACTGCAACCACTGCAAACAAGCTTAATTAACCCGCCAGGGGCCGGAGACATCACGTCCCTGACGTCCCTCACGTCCTTGGCGTCCCTCACGTCCCTCCAAACAAGACAGCTCCATCTTTCTTCCGGTCCATCAGTGGATTCGCTCTGCCAGCAATGCATCACAACAACTCACCTCTCCTATAGTTTCCTATCTTTGAAACTTCCGCCACGGCCTTGTGCGGTACTACTGTTTTTACAATCTTGGATCGAGTTTGAAGGGCAAATTTGAGGGCCAAGGAAAAACTTTCAATGAAAGGATCCCTTGCATGGCTGTGATTCTGAGGTTGCCAGATGTCCTGGTGGTGTTGCTGGAGATCTCCGACGGTCCAGCAGGTGTTCTACGCGTGGCTCGCATCCAACGCATCCTACGTCTTGGGCGGTTTCTTCAGATCCTGAGGAAAAAGGGAGAGGCTAGAAGAAAACCGTGCCCCAACTAAACATGTGGTCAGTGCCTTGAACATTGTTATTATATGTTCATTAATATTTAAAAATCCTCGTGCATGGTATGATGTTGGGTCCCAAATTAAGTGATCCGGCCTAATGTGGTAGGTCCCAATCGGTTGCATGACCCCAAATGCACCTGTGGTCACTGGATTCGTAAAACCTATTGCAGGGAATTGCTGTAATGTTGGACCTTGATTAAGTGTGAGGGGGAAAACAATTCAGATGGTCTAAATCAAAAATAAAATCTTGAGTCAGCTAATCAGCGTTGGACTTTTGTAAGGCAAAGTTTTCCTTTTAAAACTAAGGATAAGAAAAGGATTTCAATTGAAATTTGTCTATGTTCAATTGATTTTCTTTTTCAAACCTCAAAAAAATCTTCCAATCAGCAAGATTCCAATTGAAACCAATCTACTTTCACTTGGTTTTCCTTTTAACGTCAAAGAAATCTAAGGGTTAGTTAGTAAGGATTTCACTTGAAACCAATCTAGATTCAGTTCATTTTCCTTAAAAATTTCAATTATTTCTGAGGATTGGTAAGGCTGGTAAAGTTTTTACTTGAAATCAATCTACTTTCAATTGACTATTGAGGCATCAAAGAAATTAAGGATTAGTGTCTCAGTTGAAATGAAGTTGCTTTCGGGTGAGTTCTTTAAACGTCAATGAAATCTAAGGTTTGTTAAGGGTTCAAACTAAACAAAGCTACTTTCAGAAGAATGGAGTTAGTAAAGTAAAGGAAAGGATAAAAGGATTTGTGAAAATTTACCACCCAAGAAAAAACTGGACGCAATAGAGGACCCCCAACAAACCTATCATTGAAGATCAGAGTTGCTCATGGACTACCCCTCGAAAAATTTGCTTGGGTGCTGTTTTTCTTTATTGTTTTTTCTTCAAGATGTTTTTCTATTTTGGCAAGTTTTTGCATTCTGGGGATTCGAGAAACATGAAATTGCGTAAGATAGAGAAACTATAGTAAAGGAACGGAGAAGAAGATGTTTGAACAAATCCACTCAAGAAAAACACTGAACACAATAGAGGACCCCCCGACAACCCGACTATTGAAGATCTGAATTCCTCATGGGCTACCCTGTTGAAAAATTTGTTCGGTGCTGTTTTTCTTAATCTGGATTTAAGAAGGCTTTTTACATTTTGGAGAGTTTTGCATTCTGAGGTAAGAGAGAAAAGCTATATATAGCTTTTACATGTTTCCACAGTTTAGGTGATATATCATTGTTTTTTGGTTCTGAAATGACAATGAGTTATTTGAAATAATCCCAGTTCATGTGTTATGTTGATTAGTGGAATGGCCATGAATTAGGGAGTTTCCAATCCTTATTATTCTAGATCTATGCGTTGATGGCATGGTTGAGAATTGTGGAACGTTTTTTTTTCCCAAACCCAATGTTTTCAGCGCAGGAGGAAGTTGAGGTCCATGAACAATTTCCCTTCTTGTAGCTCCAGGATCCACCCCCAAAGAATGCCATTCCTCAAACGATTCCTTTGCATGCCAATTTTCCCCGAAGTAGTACTTTTTGAAAAACCTGATTAAGAAACAATCCCCAAACAATTTTTCAACGGGGCAGCCCATGAACCACTCAGATCATGAATAATGGGTTTGTTGCCGTGGTAGTGAACAATGTCAAGGATCTTCATGGGCATTTTTGTTGAATCTATCAAATTTAAGCGTACTTTACTATAGCATGTGTATCCTAGCCGATGCCATTACCGAAAAGAATCCTTAGAATTCCAAGGTTTCAAAAGAAGAGAAAATGAAGGAAAAAGAAATCGGAAAGAAAAACAAACAGATCGAAGAACAAAGGGAAGGCCGAAAGGAAGCAGGCAAGATAACGAAAGAGAAGGAAACAGAGGAAGGAAGAATGAAAGAGAGAGAAGAAGAGAAAGGAAGACATGAACGTAGATTTCAATGAACCAAAACTGTTTCTTAGATGCGGGAGTTGAGTTTCCTGCTCGTAAAGGAAAGTGAATTGAAAGTAGATTCTGAATTCCTTACTATTCTCCGGATTTTCCTTCATGTAAAGAAAAATCACTGAAAGTAGATTCGAATAAGATGAAATCCTTTTTAGCCCCATGATTGAGGAATGAATGCGGTGGTTCCAATCCCCCTACTTTTTTCTCCTGGCCACTAATCAACATCCAACAGTTTTGAAGTTATGAACCAACGTACCTATCTTGTGGTTTTCACTTCGCAGGATGTGGAAGATGCTGGACAGATACAGGTCTTCCCGCGGGGAGATGCCTTCGGCGCGTCGGGAGGATCTGCTCTCCCTGGTACGGCCCGTGGCTTGGCGTTGGCCGTGGAACGTGGAGCGTGAACGACCCTGGAAGAAGTTCAGGAGGCATATCCCAGTTTTAAGGGCTTGCAAGCAGTTTCAAAATCACTATATCTGTATAATAACATGTTTTTAACGTAGTTCCAGGATCATCCAATCAAATACTTGGACTCTTGGATGTGGATGCCAATGGAATCCAATGGGGTAGTCGTGAATCATGATTAGTCATGGGGGAACCTACTACAATCATGATCGTGTACCTGTTTTTTTGTTTAATTGCAACCCAAATGCCTAACTTTGGCGTGTGGCTCTTTCTCTTTCAGACTTCCACTGAAAACTGATGGTTTCAAAACTTGTTGACTACATGCCTGCTGGACTTCGCTTGTCCAAATAGGTGGTCCCTTTGACTTTAGCATTTTTGCTGCTGTTTGGCTTTAGTTTGGGGCACCAGGTGAAGCTCATGTAGAAGTATAGATCAAAGTGCTATTGACCCTCGGACTCAGACTCATAGATGTTGGTCAAAACATTTTGACGATTGATCACTCAGTGTTTGGGGAGGCCCCCATTCTTGACCCAGTCCCATATTAATTTTGCATGGTAAAGCATTCGTAGCAGCACCATCCAACAAACGAGATGTTTTGTAGTAATTGTAGTAGAACAATCGTATTCGCTGCGTATCATATCACAAAAGGTAGCATCAGCTATTTGCCTTCCCCCATCTGCTCCTGGAAGGACCCAGCCAAAGTTGTTTTGGCATCTGGTTCCAAACCAGCAACCGAAACCCTTCCATGCTAGAAACATACCCCTTCTCAGTATACTTACAAATCATACGGATGCTTTTCAAGTCTAGCCAGTCCTTGAAGTACTTGTGGCATCATTTCCCCCCAATCCAGTCCCAGGTCGTTTACATGTCACTCAGCTTGTTCGGGGCTGTGCACGTGCTGGGCAGTTTGTGGTTTGCTGCCGGAGACGCTCCTGGTGGTTGGGTCATCGAAGAGGGGTTGAAGGAGATGCAATTGACCAGACAGTACACAAGGAGTGTGGAATCTGGGCTAAGCTGCAAGGATTTTTTGACCAATGCTGTCACGGACACAGATGCCCAGTATGAATACTAGTAGTGTCGCAAGTTTACGTTCATTGTTTGTTCAGCATTATTTTGATTATACACAAATATAGGTAAATGCTATGACCCTCCATGCTTTTAATTGGCGAGTTTATCATTATTGCTTTGGTTATTGTTGGTAGATGTTCTTTTGCTGTTTTGTTATTGTAATTCAAATGCTTACCAGATAGTGCCCGGCCCATGCCAGGGTGGAAGTCTCGAAAAAATGAAATGGGTGTAGGAAATCAATGGCCAGAAGCAATGAACTGGTGAAGCTGCGAGGTGCATCAACGAATGGTTGAGATGCCGATGAAATGAAATTAAATGACGTGAAATGAAATGAAATGAAATGAAGGATTCCATGCACAAATTGCTGCATGAACCAATGAACCAATGAACCGCTGAAGCATCGAATCAATGAACCAATGAATCAATGAATCACTGACCTGACGAAGAAAAGAAGCATCGAATCAATGAACCAATGAATCAATGAATCACTGACCTGACGAAGAAAAGAAGCAACAAATCGAGGAAACAATGAATCAATCGATGAATCACGGAATCAGTCAACGAGTGAAGTAGTGAGTCGATGAACCAATATATAAACCAATGAATCAATGAAATCAATGAGTCATTGAATCAACCAAGTAACGAAGCAACGAATCAATGAATGAGCGAATTAGTAAGTCGATGAGTCAATGAATCAGTGAACCAATGAATCTGTGAACCAATGAATCTGTGAATCAATGAATCAATCAAGAATCTGTGAATCAATGAATCAATCAATGAGTAAATTAGTGATTCGCTGAATCAATGAAGCAAAGAATCGCAGCGAATCCACGAATCAACGAATCAATGAATCGATTATTCAGTGAAGCTCAATCAGTGAAGCAATGAAGCAATGAAGCAATGAATCATTGAATCGGTGAACCAATGAAGCAACGAAGCAATGAATCAATAAACCAATGAACCAATGAACCCATGAATGAATGAACAGTGAATCAGCGATTCCAAGAATCCATGAATCACGGAACAAGTGAATGAACGAGTCAATGGATGGATGGATGGATGGATGGATGGATGGACGGACTCATGAATGGATGGATGAATGCTACTTCTTCTCTGACCCGCTTCTGCTCTCAGCTGGTTCCCAGCTAGCTCTTCTGTAGCTTCTGCAAACCACTTCTTCTCTTCGCGGCGCCAGCATGGCAGGGGAGTAGCACTTTAGCGAACAACGACCTTTTGTACAGCTTTTTTGCATTGCCTTTAGCAACTCCAGCTGCAATCCCGCTTTCCCAGTGCGCCTCAGCATCACGCTTTGCTGCGGGTAGCCGTGCCACTGGCTTTTGTCACAGCCGGATGCAAACCCGCATAGCAGGAGCATCGCATCACATCCAGCTATCCAGCTGCAAACATGAGATTGCCCCCCTGCATTGTTGATTCAAAACCGTATGTGATAACACGGGTTTCACACACACAAGCCCCTCAGGGCAATCTCATAAGACAACATGACAAAATAGATCATAGAACCCGTCCAGCGACTCAAACACGCAGCTGCTTATCGAGGTATTCGTGTATTCCATGGTCATGCACAAAGTTGAAAAATGCAGCCAGTGAGCACCATAGCGAGCGATGCATTTGTTCAATCTTAACAGTCCGTCCCTGCCTTGTTGATTAAAACCGTATGTTATAACGGGCTTCACACACACACAAGCCGGAGGAGGGAAGGGGGAAGGGAACAAGGACAGCCAGCAACAACAAAACGATGGGAAAATGAGAGCAAAACCACAAAGGCAGAGAACAGGCAAGGGGAGCACACAACAAGCAGGCAGGACAAATGGAGGAAAAGGGGGGGAAAGGAGGAGGGAGGAGAAAGCGCACAGGAACCCAACCCTGGCAGGCAGAAAAGCAACAGCGCAAAGCAGAACAAGCAGCGAAGCAAAAACACAGCAGCGAGACAACTAAAGCAGGACGGCAAAGGGAAGAGACAAACACATTCCTGAGGATGACGCAAGGGGAGAGAGAAGGTATTGGTACCATGTCCCGTCACCGTTTTGAGGTATTGCAGTACCCCATTCTGCACCGGAAGGCCCGTTCCAATTCAATGCACGCCACAAAGTTGACAGACGGCACTCAAGTCAGTGAGACTGTGCCCGTTCACAGTGCTGATAGAGTGAGTACCCTGAAATGGAACATATAAGAATGTTGAAGTAATCGATGCCTTGAGGATGCCTAAGTCAAATCCTGCCAAGTCAAGTGCATAGGTAATCAACTGTGGAAATTGTTCCGGTTCTAGGCTTAGCCGGTTGCCACCACGAAATTGAAAATCAGCATTTATCTGCAGGTACGTGACTCGAGCGTCCCAGAGTCATATCAGTCATGAATGCATCCCTCTTCTTTGGGCAATCAGCTGCAAACATGAGATTGCCCCCCTGCATTGTTGATTCAAAACCGTATGTGATAACGGGCTTCACACACACCCCCGCGCGCGCGCGCCAAGACAGACTTGGATATGCAAGGGTCTCGCTAGCATGTCATCGCCAGCGCTTCTGTGCCATCCTTACGTATACGACCACTCTATGGCGAGCTCGCCAGCTCTCTGGGGTGCACTGGGCCCGATCCCTACATGGCAACCTTGCCAGTTCTGAGGCAGATCGAATGCTGGATATGATAGAAGGCACAATGCCAGATAGAATGCCAGGGAAAAAGTCAGACAGGTTGCTGGGAGGATTTCTGATGATTTTTTCAATCAAGTATGGAGCAGTATCTTCTGGTAATCGGCTCCGCGGTTTGTTGGAAAATTTTCAGAACTACTTCGATGATTTCCCCAAGTGCAAAAATTGTCCATTTTGATCCAGGATTTCTCATTGCCACATTGCCATGTTTGATTACCATATGGTATTTGCGCCTGGTCCTGTCCTCGCATAGTAGGAAGCGCCTCGATTTGTGGATCATGTATGTGCTGCACATGGTGAGGAATGACTAAGCTACTTCCTGAAAACAATGTGAGTTCTGTCCCACAGCTAGTTTGAACCAAGGAATGGGCAATTGCAAACCTGCCTCCATCCTCCTTGAGAAGAACCGTTGAGCTCAACACCCCTCCTGAGCGATGGTTGGGGATTGCCGGCACCTGCCTGACCATGTTATGTGGCTCAGTGTTCGTGAGTTATGTTACCAATGCCATGGCAGATTTTGCGAAAAACCGGGTCAGGACCAAGGAAATTCTTTGGTCAGTACAGAAGTATTGCGGAAACCATTGCATTTCATCTGTCTATGCCATGCAGATCAAACGTTACGTGGAAAGAGAACATCGTCGGAACCAAATCGGACGCCACATGCAACTCCTGAAAACCCTGCCAGATGGGATGGTGCGAGAACTTTTTCACGAAGCACACAGTTCGATCTTGCACTCTCACGCATTTTTCCGGGAGATTGGCGAGGGTGACAGTTCGATGGAAATGAACCTTTGCAGTAATGCGGTGTCCGAAGCACATGTCCTTGCAGGGGATATCATTTTTGACCCCTGGCTTTGCTGAAGATGATTTTCTGATATGTTCATATATATGTTCTATCTATTTCGATCCTCCATTCTTTTCCCATTGCGAGCATCTGGACCCACTTGGGTGATCTATACCAGGCCTTTTGACAATCGCAAGCATCCAAGGATCTTAGCAACAAACCCAAAGGCATGTACTTTCTGGCACAGGGTGTTGGCATCTACTTCCACAGCTGTTCTCCACCCATTGGCACTGCACGAGAGGACAAGAATGCGACCATTGTTGGACATCAAAGTCACTTTGACGTGTTAATACTCCCCATTCCATCCAGCATTACCAAGTTTCTCACTTTGCCATGTGTGTAATTTCCCCGCATGAGTTCGTCATGAGTCACGAGGCTATATGTGATGGTGATAGGTCATTATAGCTTCCCCGCTGCAAGTCGCGCCTTTCAACATTCGCGGCTGAAACCATCTTCTGTCCTACCCATCCTGGCATCCTTGTAGATGGACACGTATGCCATCGTATGCCACATCTACATGTCTGCAACTTTGGGCAACATGTGAGAGGCATAGAGCACATCCAATATATCCAGTACTCTCACCTTTACCGCCCAAGAGTCTATATATATATATATATATAATTTTGCGTCTAATGGCCAGAAGGTTGTACTTTGAAACCATGTTGTGGGTGCTGTGCGGGCCAAGGTGTGGACAATCTGGATGTCAAAGTGTAGACCCCAGTTAGGACCCCTCGCTAGGTCGCTGTGGGCGTATGAATCTAATATTATCGATCCACATTGTGACTGCATGGGTTAATTTGTGATTATGTATCGTCTCTGGGCAGAAGTGCGGCATGAAGGTCGATCAGACAAATCGCTACTGCCGGAAGTTGGGCATAACTCAGGCAAATGTGGCAGTACATTATCAGCACCATCAAACAGTTCCAAAATGGGGTGTCATTCAGGGGGTGTGAGGAAATGAAACGAATACAATGAATACAGTAGATGACTGTCAAGACATGGTCTGCAAAGACCTGATCGAGACCAATGCATGGTGACATGTGGCAAGTTGTCTTCCCAATAATCCAATCCCCTACTGTCGAATACCTACCTAGGAACCATGCATGTGGAACCCAGGTCGAACGATTAGATTGGCTCGAATCAGTGGATGACCATTTTCCATGGGGAATTTGATATGGCTAGGATGAACATCCATGAATACCAGCTGCCCCAGGGTCTTGGCCCATCCCCATATTTTAACGGGGGAGAAGATTGTTCATGAAGATCACGCTGCCCAACGTGGCGAAGATGTCGAGGCAGTATTTTGCCGAGCCTCTTCCCGAAGAAGGTCCGCTCCAGACTTGACGTTCACATGCTTCAGACCATCGTCGAGTGTGCCCAGGTCTTGATTTCAACATAATTTTAACTAGCTTTTTTCATATTTTGCTGCAAATCCAGCTGAGACAACATGGATGCTTCTAACTGACTGATACCGCTGAGTTTTCGTTTCTTTTTTTCGGGATGCTCCCAGCTCCCAATTGATTGATATATTTGATGAGGTACAAACCCCATGATGATGCAATAAGGCGTGCATCATCGATTTTTTTACAATTTAAGCCACCCATTGCTATACATTCGATTAAGTGTTGGCACCTCCGCTTTGTACCAACAACATACGTTGTCAAACTAGGCGCACGGCCTTTAAATGGCCGTGTTTTTTTGATTAATGGGATGTTGTTGATCATGTTTGATGTGCTCGTGCCAATAGAAATTTGTGCGATTTTATTTCTAAGCTCGTCAATCCCCTTTTCACAAGCAGTAGAACGAAAACAGTCATTTCGCCTACACCAAACTACATGTTTTGGGTTTTCTGGCCAACCTGAAACTAATTCGTCGTCACATGTTTTTAGCCGTTTTTTGGTCAGAGCGGCGCCTCCAGTTCTTCCAAGAACTTTTTAGGATCTGGACTCTGCAAGCTTGAACGCCAGCATCACGTGAGCACATGTTGAGTCACGGAGGGGTGCATAGCATGACCCATGAGTGCAAAGTTCAAGAGAACATACAGTAGCGTAGCATGACGCATGAGTGCAAAGTTCAAGAGAACATACAGTACCGTATAGCATGACCCATGAGTGCAAAGTTCAGGAGAACATACAGTACCGTAGCATGACCCATGAGTGCAAAGTTCAAGAGAACATACAGTAGCGTAGCATGCGCATGAGTGCAAAGGTCAAGAGAACATACAGTAGCATGACGCATGAATGCAAAGTTCAAGAGAACATATTACAGTAGCGTAGCATGACGCATGAGTGCAGAGTTCAAGAGAACACACAGTATACCGTAGGATGTTATTATCCCACCCCAACCCACCCCACCCCACCCATGAATACATGCACCTGCCGGCAGCCACAGCGTAGCATGTCCTTCATCTGCAAGTTCACATGAACGTTAATACATGCCCCACCCCACCCCACCCATGAATACATGCACCTGCCGACAGCCAAAGCGTAGCATGTACTTCATCTGCAAGTTCACATGAACGTTAATACATGCCCCACCCCACCCCACCCCCCACCCCACCCCCCCAACGTCAACAAAACACCACGGCCGTCTAAAGGCCGTGGTCCAACTCGCCACCATCCCGGAAGTGAATGGAAAAGTATCAGGGATATTGTTTGAAATTTGGACCAATCACTGCATATAAGCGTTCCCACCGCTTGGCATGGGGGAAGCGCCATTTCCCAGGTGGAGAACATCTGGCAGAACCAGCTCTGTGGGTTAGTTCCTGGAGGCATCAGGGGCAACTGCCGGCTACCCTGGACGCACGCACGGTGCTGGTGTCGACGGATCAGCTTTTCAAAGTGCCACCAGGATGCATTGGAGTTATATTGCTGCCATCAAAATTAGGGATTCACCAACAAAAATGGCAGAATATTGGATAGAATGGGATATAAATTGATATATATATATATATATATACCCCAACTACTCAAGGTCTAAAGGACTGGAGTGTAGATGATTGGCCCAGTGTTTTTGCGTATAGACCCTGGACATCCTTAGCATCCAAAAAGTAAACTACCCATTATCTTTGTTATATGTATGTTATGTTACAAGATGCCACAAGGATTTACAGAATATTTACAAGATGTTACAGATATATTGAGAATTGTTGTCAGCACAACTGTAGAATTATGGTACCGCAGTGCTTTATCATGTTGTCGAAGGAAGTTTAGAAGTCAAACTTCCAACAATATGGACAGATGAAAAGCAGAGCAGGGCAGAGGCAGAGAGAAGAGAAAGATTAGAAGAAAGAAGATCAGAAGAGAAAGAGTCAGAAGAAAGAAGATGCAGATGCGCGAAAAGGTAGGAAAGTCGCGAAACACTGTGTTTTTCCAATGATTTGTGGCTCCTGAGGGTCGAAAAGTAGGCTCGCTAAAGCGGCGGGTGCGGAGCCAGCTGGCCAGATGAGAGATGAAAAAGTGCACGCCGTTGTGGCGCGAAGCACATTTCCAAGTCAAAATGTACAAAACACACCATTGTCGGACCACTTTTGGAAGTTGCAATGTCGAAAAAGTGCACGCCGTTGTGGCGCGAAGCACATTTCCAAGTCAAAATGTACAAAGCACCACATGTTCGCGCCAATTTTTTGGAGGTTCGGATGTTGGAAAAGTGCACGCCGTTCTGGCGCGAAGCACATTTCCAAGTCAAAATGTACAAAACACTAGGGGTTCGCGCCACTTTTGGAGGTTCAGATGTCGCTTCGCTTCACTACACTACATTACACTACACTACACTCCACTACACTACATTACACTACACTACACTCCGCTACACTACAACTACAACTACAACTACACAACTACATCCACTACACTCCACTACACTAAATTACACTACACTACATTACACTACACTACCTTCCACTACACTTCACTACACTCCACTACATTCCACTACAACTACACAACTACACTCCACTACACTACATTACACTACACTCCACTACATTACACTACACTACACTTCACTACATTACACTACACTCCACTACACTACAACTACAACTACAACTACACAACTACACTCCACTACACTCCACTACACTCCACTACACCAAATTACACTACACTACACTACATTCCACTACACTACATTACACTACACTACGCTCCACAACACTACAACTACACAACTACACAACTACACTCCACTACACTCCACTACACTCCACTACACTAAATTACACTACACTTCACTAAATTACACTACACTACACTCCACTACACCACAACTACAACTACAACTGCACAACTACACTCCACTACGCTAAATTACACTACACTAAATTACACTACACTACACTACATTGCACTACACTACACTACATTCATGACATTCCACTACACTCCACTACACCACACTACATTGCACTACACTACATTACACTCAATGACACTGCACCACAGATTGACAGGTAGACAGCTAGACGGATGAAGGAGAGAGAGAGAGAGATAGATAGATCGATAGATAGATAGATAGATCGATAGATCGATAGAAAGATAGAAAGATAGATAGATAGGTAGGTAGGTAGGTAGTCAGAGAAAGAGAGAGAAATAGTGAGAGAGATCAATCACCTTTCGCTCCATCAGTGGCTTCGCTCTGCCATCCCTGATTCACAACAAACAGCCTCTCCTATAGGTTTCCTATTTTTGAAACTTCCGCCACCGCCTTGTGCGGTACTACTGGTATTCATTCATGCTCTCATCTCTTCCAAGTCTCTCTCTTCCTGCACGTTAAGCCGTTAGGCTCTTGATTCGGGAAAAAAAGCGACAAGGATCCCCAATATATACCCTCAAGTTCAAGGTATCTGGAATGAATGGTACTCCTGGGATTGACAGGGAGTATTTCTTAATGGCTTGAAAACCTAGTTGTATGAGCCTTCTTGTTGCCTCCTACAACATGCAAAGTTAACTTCGGAATGCAAAACAAACGAGGCCGAAATAAGTGACCTGGTCAGTTAACAATATTCAATATTCCGCATTTTGGTCAGTCAACATTCCTATTTTCAGACTTCAGACAACAAAATGTTCAAGTCACATGGTTTGAAATATAAAAAACTATCCTGGCAAAAAACAAACAGCGTGATGGGGTGGGAGTAGTATAATGTGTGACAATGTGAATGTTGATGATGATGATGGTGATGATGAAGATGATGATGATGATGGTGGTGGTGGTGATGATGATGATGATTATGATGATGATGATGTGGACGATGATGTTCAGGATGATGACTTTGAGGATGATGAGGTGCAGGAGGATGACGTGGATGATGATGATGATGATGATGATGACGATGATGGTGGTGATGGTGATGGATGATGGATGGTGGATGATGGATATGGATGATGATGATGCTGATGCTGATGCTGATGCTGATGCTGATGATGATGCGGACGATGATGTTGATGCTGATGATGATGCGGACGATGATGTTGAGGATGACGATGTTGAGGATGATGAGGTGCAGGAGGATGATGTGGAGGATGATGATGTAGAGGAGGATGATGAACAGGATGATAATGTTGCGGAAGATGAGGTGGAGGAGGATGATGTTGCGGAACATCAGGTGGAGGATGATGAAGTTGAGGATCATGATGTGACGGGGGAGGAAGATGATGATGTTGAGGAGGAGGAATCCCAAGACCTAGGACCACACTTTGCGCGAGCCTGCCGCAGTCGAAATGTTATCTCCAGAGTCAGTTTACACGGAAGTTTTCAGGAAAAGCTGCGGCCCAGAACCTAGGACCACACTTTGTGCGAGTCTGCGCAGTCGAAATGCATCTAAACATTTCACAAGAGCCACTTTATACAGAAATTCACAGGAAAAATGCCGCGCCCCAGCTTGAGCCCAGAACGCGAACACACTGTGCAAGCCGGCGCGGGCGACATTTCTTAAGAGCCACTTCATACGGAAATTTACAGGAAAAACGCCGTGCCCCAGAACCTAGGACCACAAATGGTGCGAGCCTGCGCAGTCGAAATGCATTTCAACATTTTACAAGAGCCACTTTATACGGAGATTCACAGGAAAAGTGCCGCGCCCCAGCTTGAGCCCAGAACCAGGACACACACTTTGTGCGAGCATGCGCAGTCGAAATGCACTTCAACATTTTACAAGAGCCACTTTAAACGGAAAATCACAGGTAAAATGCCGCAGACCAGAAGCTATAGGACCACACTTTGTGCGAGCCTGCGCAGTTGAAAGGCCTTTGCACTTCAACACATGTCACGAGAGCCACTTTGTACGGAAATTCACAGGTAAAGTGCCGCAGACCAGACTGAGCCCAGAACGCGGACACATACTTTGTGCGAGTCACTTTACACGGAAATTTATAGGAAAACGGCGCGAGACCAGAGTGAGCACCCTGATCAAGCACCGGCCTTTACAGCTACCATATGCCATAAGAACCCCTCAGTGTGGACACACTGTTTGGGGAATGAGACACAACTTGGTACATGTAGGTTGTTTGTCATCAAACACGAGCGGAAAATAACGTTGCTACCTATGCTTAAGTGTGTCTGCCTGTTCACTGACACCGCTCAAACAACTCTGTGCAAATTTGCGAACTATTCGTTGAGTTGATTCCCATGTTGAATTGACAGTTGTCACGTGACACAGTTGCTCGAAGACACTAGAAACCGAAACACATATCACAGCTGCAGCATGCTGCAGCGAATGCTGCGGAAGTGCAAAAGGGCGACAACACAGGACAATACGGAGAAAACACGATGTTGCAGAGGAAGATGATGATGTTGAGGAGGATCAATGATGATGATGACGATGATGGTGAAGATGACCATGATGAGGATGACGATGATGATGGCGATGATGGTGATGATGATGATGATGATGGTGATGATGGTGATGACAACGGTGAGGAGGATGAGGATGATGACGATGATGTTGATGATGATGATGATGAGGGTGAATTGCAACCATCAACCAGGTTGTGCTGGTGTAGATGTGGAAACGCAATGTTCCATTGAGGAATATTGGGGTACATTGAACTGACATCCTTTTGAACAAATATAGTGGACATTTGGATGGAACCTGACATGATAATCATCGGAGCATACCACATGGGCCGCGCCTTGGCTTGTAAGACGATGTGTTCCTGGCTCGGGAACGCCATGGTTGAATTTTGCTGTAAAGTTTGCATTGGATTTTTTTTTGATATCGCTGAAATTATTGCAACTTTGGTCGTTTAGTGATTTAGCACTGATTGCCTTTTGGCTACAAAATTGTAGCAAAGAATTGGAACATTAGAAAACTTTTTGCAGGTTGCTCCATATTTAGTTTGTTAAAATTTGAAGAGAAATATAGCCGCAACGGGTGAAAATGTGTGTTTGACCTTTTGGACAACCTGGTTATACATACGATAACCATCGATAACCCACTTAGTTTTTCTTTTAAACCAGGGTTGCTAAGAAGTTGCTATTGTCAGTGGAATGATCCTCCCACTCCGGCTGTAATTTTACTTGGGATCGTGATCGCTAAAACAATTTTGGGGCATTATCCAAGGTTGCAAGACTATGCAAGAGCTTTTGCAGATGCCATCCTCTACGCCCGGTGTTTTGTGAAGGAAATGAACAATTTGTCACAAATCTCGGAGGAAATCACCGATTTGCCGTTTAAGATTCGCCCCAGGAGCCAAGGTTGATTGTTGGTGGTTCTGGGTTAAACAAAAGATGGTGAAACAACCAACCGGTGCACGGTAAGAAATTATGCAATTAAAATGTTTTTTGGGTTTTATCCCCTGTCTTGGTGGTTGACTCATCATCATTGTTGTCATTGTTGGTCAAACGCCGCATTTCTTCAAAGGTTGACTTATCAACATTGTTATTCAAACGCCACATGTTTTCAACGGTTTCAGTTTCACAGGAGCTCTGGTGGAATCAGTGGAATGGGTGTTCGGTCTGGTCAAGTACTTCCTGAGAACCGTGTTGTTCAGACAGACGAGCATTTCCTGCCATAATACACTGGACCGCTTGACCTTTTGGACGTGTGAGAATGTGTGAGAAATCTGAAATGAGGTGAGCGCTCCCCAAAAAGACATACATCGACAGGGCGGCATGGCGTCTCTTGCCCCATTATATCCCTAGGTTTGAACTTCAGTAACATTGTAGATTGTAAATGTGACCAGCACGACTCGTGGGTCAATAAGATATATACCGAAACATGATTTGAACCATGCCGGGACCATACCCAATTTTTTGCCCCGTCAGAGACGTTGGCATTGTGACCTTTTAACAACAGAATCTCTTTGAAGTCTGTGCCATTGCAGTAGTGATGGAAAGCACCGCGCAAGTTCTGTGTTGTCTTGCTTGGCATCCATGTCTGATGTCCCACCGACATCGAACAACATGGGCGTTGTTCGGAAATGATAGGTGTCAACCAATTTTAATTATCAACGAGTTGCACTCATATGAAATGTGCCTTTGGTTTTCAATTAGTTTACATCCGTAGCAAAATACTAGAAGTAACAACCAACTGCATTGATGAACATGTTTGTTAATTACAAGTGTTTGGCCATATTGAGGATTTGAAGGGTTTTAAGAGGTCAATACCTGTGCAAATCCAATCTCTGTGAACTTCACTGGGAACAACACCCGGGTTGCTATCTAGGTCGTGGAATTGCCACGTCAGTTGGTCACGACGATTTGACCATGTTTGACCCATTAGACCCGTGTTTCGGGATACTAGGCTCCGCAGGGGCGTGGGTAACAAATCTCTGGGATAGGCGTCCGTCATATGCCTGTGCCTCATTTGGAATCTCAAAAAAAATCGCGGCGGATTTCAGCATGAAGCATGGGGATATTTGTACCATTTTGTATCTACACACATGCAATAATACCACGGTAGTTATCCCAAACATGATATTTGTTTTTGTCCAGGAAACCGTGTTTTGGTGGATCATTGCCCAGATTATTGCAATGTCAAAGGGGAAATAATTTGATAAACCATGAGGTTTTGATTTGACATTTTCAGAATATAGAGGATTTATAAGGACTTCACTGGCCAGAGTATATGATGGTTTGTTCATCCGGAATCAGTTCCAAATGGCCTTATTTATCCCTGGCTGGTGAATTGTCACGATTCAGAAAAAATGGTTGGCGAATGGGGATGGGTGAATCTTGGAGAACATCCAAGAGCTCGTCCTCGTCGCTAAGTTCTGTCCCAAAATTTTTGAGAAGATGGTGTTCAACTGGCCCTGGCGTTTTTTGGGGTTCCAGTTTCAAACTGAAAATTCTACGATTCGTAAGTGCTAAGGGGCCACTACCTCCGGGTCCCGATCATCCCGATCATCCCGCAGTGACGGTGACTTGGAGGGGTGAGGGCAGCTTAGTTGCGAAGTCTCTGGTAACAGTTTGCTATGGAAAATGGTGATTTTCCATAGCTATGTTAAATTACCAGATGGTACATCTTGAATTTAAGACCATGCAATCTGGGTAAATGAGATTAAATGAGGCTAATATCCAGTGAATACCCTCAAGTGCAGACGCTCTGACCCATTTTGGCGCTCGAAAAGCTGCTGGCAATTAGCTTGGGTTGGCTTTAAGCCTAAGCTTCGATGACCGTTGGCTTAAGCGCTTAGACAGGTTAAATCTTCAGATCTGCGGATGGTGGGGATCGGTCACGCCTATTGGATCCTGCAATTTCACCTGGCAATGGAAGAGCACTCATTTCAAGAATTCTAAAAATAGTTTCCCAATGTTTCCCATACTTTTCCATGCGTTCCCATTTAATGAAAGTTGGCATTTTCTGACCGCGATCCAGTAGTGAATTCACACAGTAGTGGGACATATGTAAAATATCGAATGTTAACATATTGATTCAGTTTGATAGAAAAAGCATGAAAAAGGTATTCTCTTCATAGATTTATATTCCTTTATATATATACACATATAAATGTGTATATATATACAGTATATATAAAAATTATATATACACATATATTATATATAATAGATTTACTGGATATAAATCCACTCGCTCCCTGTATTTTCCCGTGTATGTCCATTACATGGAGAATAGCTCAATGGCCATCAAATCATGGGGAAGATATTCCCTTCAATCCACTGACCAACCCTGATTGATTCGGATGTAATTTTCCTCTATCATGGGAAAATGATGGGAACATTGCTTTTAAAACTATTAAGCCAATATCAACCCGCAGGATTTGAGTCCCTTCACATCCCCTGAGTGGGCTCTGTAGCAGCAAGGTGCCATCTGCAGCCTGCCAGGATACAGTCGCGATGCGTTGAAAAAGACACGGAAAAACGACGTGGGTTTGGGATGTGATCCCCTACCCCGTTGATATATTGTTAATATTAAACACATTGATTTGGTCCCAATAAATGGTAAACTCCGTACTTACCCAACCATGATTTTTTGGGGTGTTCAATATGAGGCGATGGGATTTCATGTGGATTTAATAACAAAATTTACTGGGATGTATCATGCACATATGGTGACTTCAACATCAATATACTGGTCACTGGATTAGATATACATTAATACAACCCTGGATATACTGGTTAGACATATGCTATATATGTTGGTTTCACCTGAACATGTGAGTAATTTGATGAATTGCATCTCAATTTTCAATGAGCAGAGAAGCTCGGCGTTCACATCAGCCGACTTGGCCATTTCTGCTCAAGTTGCGTGAAGTCAGCACAGCTCAGGGATGTTTTACTCATGTGTGACACCCACAAACGGAAAAACACGACGATCAGACAATGTCTGGCCCATGTGATCAATCCCCGTAGGCGCCAAGTCCAGAGAGTCCAGCCATTCTCCATGCGAAGTCGTCAGAAGATTACAGCAGGGACCAAGCGGGTTGTAGCGGCAGATGGCAGCGCTGCAAACCATGATGGAGGCGAATTGTTCAGACCTGGACTCGATTAAGTGGTGTGATAAGCACAATGATAACCCCCTGCTATTATGTTGTTTTTCATGGTATCTAGGAATCTAGGAATCTAGTTTAAGATTAAGACCATATTATGGCGAAATGGTAAACTTTGGTACGGTGTGATTCAAGATCGGATACTGTTGGATATAATTTACTGGTATATGGTTATACTTGGCTTGCCGAATTCTGAACCATCCAATTCTGGAGGTACAAATCCATACAAAGCCAGTTTACCTGATAAATAAATCCGCATGGAAACTTGGCTGGACAGGTTGAGCCCACCGCTTATTCTAAATTCAAGATGCGATATCTCGAGCCTTCAGGATTCAACAACAACGAATTTCCCGTTTGCGTCCTGAGTGTCAGGACTTGGTGTCAGGAGTCATGAAGAACGCTGGGGCGCCCCAGGGCCCCAGGAGGAGGATGGTGCTAACAAAGCAACAGAGTCGAGTAAATCCTGTGCTGAATGCTTTCCTGGGACCTGGGATGCCATGTTTGGACATTCGAAATCTAGGGTAGATACTCATCCGTGCTTAATGCAGCCTCGATCTGAACAATTGCTGCACCCAAAATCCTCGTAATTGGACTCTCACAGAGCATGATTGCTGTCTCACGTAGAACATTCCAAGCTTGCAAGCATCCCAAGCTTGATCAATGGGCATAGACTATAGATATCATTGGATATCTATATATGATGAACGGGAATTCATTACATTTAAATCTCACATTTAATATAATTTAATTACCTTTAAAATAGTGCAAAGGGTATTGTGCCAGGAATCCAAACCACTGCCAGCGACTCAATCGCCATTTGGCTTCCATTTGGTTTCTTGACTTTTTTGCGGCTATTCCCCAAAGTGCAAAAAATGAAAACAAGAGTTGGCCTATATATTTATTACACTATATATTGATATAGTTTTTTTAAAAAAATAAAACACTATATAAATACATATTTATTACATGTATCGAAGGTAAGTAAAAACCTTGTCAGAAAAGACTGCAATGCTGCTAGGTTTCGATTGCAACACAGTTGCAGAATTTAGCAAACTGTATCCCACATCGGTGTTTGTTCTCCACTCATTGAAGGGTCCCTCATCGGCATCCCATGATAATCCCGGCCTGTTCGCCCTTTCCGGCGAACAGGAAATGGTTGTGGCTGTACGAGCTCAAGCCACCAAGATGATGGAGGCCTGGAGCCAGATCGAATGGAAGGTCGCCAATTGTTTGTTCTGTATGGTATAGAAGTATAGGACATCATACAGAACTATCCAGCACTGTATCCATATGTCACATCATAAATAATACATACATGCACAGTAAATTTAGCATCGATTCCTTCACTACCTTTTTCCACAAACCGTCCTTGTTCCTCTACGTGTAGTATACACATATTCCATAGTTGGAGGATCTTGGTCTGATAAAGCTCCAACTGCTAGGAATGGCATTTGATGGCTAGAAAAAATCGTGATGAACTGTGTGGCATGAGTTCATGATTCCCTCAATGATTTTGGTGTCGCCGTACTGCCAAGATTTGATCATCCAATCCCCAAGTGATCGTCACATCGGAATGTTTTTAACGGTTAAGATATGTTACGATCATCATCATTGTTTGATGATTGAAATCACCATATCTGGACAAACCAAGAAAGTTTTTTGTTGGATGGTATATCCGACTAAGTCCTGTTACATGCCCATATCTGGTCATAGCTTCCCATGTTTGTTGGTTTATATTCATTTAAGATTCTAAAATCCTTATTTGAGCAGCGTTTACTAGAAACATGAAAGGATTCATACAGCACTTAAACATACTGTTTTGCTCTGCGTAGGCTTTTGACTAGCATAGGCTTTGCATTGGTTATTTTGTGCTAGTTGTGATGGTGTCTGGCTAAAATGCAACTGCTTGATTGTCAAATCCTTTTTTGGGTTGATGCTTACCCCTGTATTTTAAAGCTATGAACAATCATTACGTTTCAGTTCGGTAAATCATCGAACTAAATGGGGCATGGTCTCCAGTTCAAAAATTGCAACACATTAGTTTTTCTTTTATATTCCCATTTATATCACTATAAATCCATTGTTTGGATCCTCAGGATTTTTTCACCAAACTAGACCCAGCAAATCATATCCCGTCATTTATAGATGATCTCCCAATTCAACCTTTATTTATGACGGAGATTTCCGATTGCCATTTTTGACCGGAGGAAATCCCCAGGAAATCTTTGTCATCCGGTTGCCTGCCTTTGCCCCAGGATGCCACGCCCTTTCTAGTGCACTGGGCCGAGCAGACGCAGCAGGTATGCCAAATCAGGGGTTGTTCTTTACTGGTTGTGTATGATTTATATACCCTCTGGTTATTTAACATAGCCATGGAATAGATGGCCCATAGAAATAGATGGTTTACCCTGGTTTACCTATTAATAGCATGGTGATTTTCCATGGCGAACTGTTAAATAGCCAGATGGTAAAGGAATTGAAGAAAATGCGGAGTGAGCCTAGAAGAATCTAGAAGAAATTAGACCAGCAGAAATGGGGTCGAAGCACCAATTTTGGTACCAGACAAGATAGAATTGACCAATCCAAAATCTCTAAACACCTGTGATATGTGTGTGTGTGTCTACGTCGGAACGCTACAGGAGTGGGACTATGGCACGAAGACGTATCCTTTGAGTAGCAAAGTACTGGAAATTAAAAATATGTCGGGGTTTGCGACTTGAGTTTTGGACTCCGTAGGCATCAGCGGATGCTCTCGCAATGGGGAAGAAGGCTGGGGCCGAGCAGTTTGGTTCCACGTCAGCTTGAGGGCTTCCGATCCTTTCAGGAGGGAAAGTCTAACGGACCCCGTCATTTTGTATGGTTGAATTTGTCCTGTTGTTCTTCCTTGAAACAAACCCAGAAATATATAAGACGGTTGAGTGATAGGTGGGAGAGAGATGTATTTAACGAGGCTTTTGGTGCCAGAGTTCAAACTTCTTGTCCTTTGAAGATATTGCTGATAGTTTTGTTATTGTGTGTGTGATGAGAGCCGTAGCCAAAACCCTGGCTGCCAAAACCCTGGCCGTCGTTTGTTCCAGTTCTATGTTTTCCACCCCTCTTGGATGTGATGTTAGCTTTGCAAACCCGTTTAGATTGTCATCAGTTCAGGTCAAACCATGTCAAATCCCTATTTTGAGGCTTAACAACTCCACTTCATTTAGGATTTGTTCAGCTATGTTCAGCGTAAATCCATATTTTGTGGTGAACATCCCCGTTATTCCCCGTTTCATGTTGGGATTACCATTCGATGCAATGGCTGGGAGAAGCTGGGAGGCCTGGGAAGACCAGCCAGCAAGTCTTGCGACTTGGATATCTTCAGTGCTTTCATTTGTGGTCTTGGTATAATATGGTACTGTAAGAATATGGCAAGAATATGGCAAGAATATGCAAGAATATGGTAAGAATATCGTAAGACTATGGTCAGAATATTGTAAGAATGTGGCAAGAATAATGGTTAGAATATGGTTAGAATATGGTTAGATTATGGTAAGAATATGGCAAGAATATGGCAAGAATATGCAAGAATATGGTAAGAATATCGTAAGACTATGGTCAGAATATGGTAAGATGTGGCAAGAATATGGTAAGAATATGGTAAGAATACGGCAAGAATATGGTCAGAATATGGTGAGAATATGGTACGAATATGGCGAGAATATGGTAATAATATGGTAAGCCTATGGTAAGAGTATGGCAAGAATATGGCAAGAATATGCAAGAATATGGTAAGAATATCGTAAGACTATGGTCAGAATATGGTAAGAATGTGGCAAGAATATGGTAAGAATATGTTAAGAATACGGCAAGAATATGGTAGGAATATGGTCAGGATATGGTAAGAATATGGTGAGAATATGGTCAGGATATGGCAATAATATGGAAAGAATATGGTAAGAATATGGTAAGAATATGGTAATAATATGGTTAGAATATGGTTAGAATATGGCAAGAATATGGCAAGAATATGGTAAGAACACGGCAAGACTATGGTCAGAATATGGTGAGAATATGGCTAGAATGTGGTACGAATATGTTAAGAATATGGCTAAAATATGGCAAGACTATGGCAAGAATATGGTAAGAATATGGTAAGAATATGGTTAGAATATGGTAATATGGTAATATGGACATAATATGGTAAGAATATGGTAAGAATGTGGCAAAAATATGGTAAGAATATGGTAAGAATCTGGCTAAAATATGGCAAGAATATGGCAAAAATACGGTTAGAATATGGTAATATGGTAATAATATGGTTAGAATATGGTAATATGGTAATAATATGGTTAGAATATGGTAAGAATATGGTAAGAGTATGGTAAGAACGTGTTTATAATATGGCATGGTTTTTGAATATGGCAAGAAACTCAGGTCATGATATGACAGTTGTTTTCTGGACAACGATAATTCGTGATAATATGGTACTGTGGTAATGATTATGGATCAATTGATATGTTGTGACAATATCAATCAATATCACCTGAGAGTGCTCATGAATTGTATATTATGATGATAGCATGATATCATTGTGTTCTGTCAATGTCCATGATGTGGCATTTGTTTATCGGTATATCCGGTATATCAGCACAACTCAGACTTGTCCTAAACCTGGTTGATCCATGGAGGTGATCCTTATTGGTGTCGTGGCAGCATTGCTGCTGCGGTGCTGGGAGGTGCCATTGAGTCAGCATGAAATGCGCTAGGTCCTGCAGGATGAAATGCGCGATATGTTGCTGGTTGCAGTACTTTAAGTCATTGGATTCCATGGTTTCCAGACAGTTTTACACTGTGTTTGCCCCACTTTACTTTAGAATGTTTGGATGGGTGCTGTTAGGCTTTCAGGAGCCACTTGACTTGACTCGCCTGGAGTTTCTTCTCACAGAGTATGTCTGAGTTTTTTCGGACGTCATTGTACAAGGCTCCTCGATCCCTCAACGGAACAAAATTATTGCTGCCCCCAGATCATTAAGGGAGCAACTGGTACATTTTACATCAATTTACCACCAACACGGTCGCCAAACATGTCGCCCCCCGCCAAAAAAACAGCACCAAAAACCATCGGCCGCCAGGGGTGCAGATCTCATCCGACCAAGGAGTGGGAGTTTTTTGTGTTGACCGGAGCTGTGGTATGTTTTTCATGGCTAGCTGGCAAGCTGGGACGTGATTTTTCTTCCCCAATGGTCGACCGGAATTGTTTTGACTGATCCCCCAGAGAGTCATCCAATAGGTGACCGGCACTTGTAGGATGGACACTGGAATGTCAGATGGATTTATGGATTTTCCAGTGACAGGTTATCATCGATTTATGTCAATTCTAGCGACCTCAACCACAGATGCGGAAAGCAAGGGGGACTTATCTCCAAATGAAATCAGCATGAACAAAATGAGATGGCTCAGTGCTGAAACTTTGTCAAATGTCTGGTTTAGGCTTTGGCCAAAGCTTTAAAAGTTCTGTTTCTCTGAGGTTTCACGCGCCCCCGGGGGGAATGCAGTGTACAAACCAATGAAATGGCGCCAGAGTGGCCTTGCTCAGCAAGTCTTAGAGATAAGCTACTGAGGATATTGTCTATAGGTGTCTATAGTCTATAGTTGATGTGGTGCCCACTTTGAAATGTACAAGTAAATGTACAAGGATTGTTGTAATATTGTTATGCTTCAATGAGAAAACAGAGGATGTCCATTGATTTTCATTCCTTATATCCTTAGGATTGGATTACACTTGATTCTCAAAACCATTAAAACAATCCAGTCATCATGATGGGTTCGCAGCCACTCGCATTCTCCATGCTCATGGCTCTTCCAGTGCAGAGACATGTTTCTTTCTTTATTGGTTCGGTCGCAGCAGTCATTTTGGCTAGACGGACGCATAGAAGGTCGTTGGGTTTGCATTTGTTTTGCAAACTTTATGAAGTGACAAGAGATTCCATCGTCTATCTCATTGGATTGGTTGAAGGGAAGCCTGTACTTAATTTCATATATTTTCCTGTAGTAGTAGATTTGCACTTAAACCAATCCATCGTCCATCTTTCTTTTTCCTTGGCCTCTCATGAAGCCTTTGGACCGATCCAGGCATCCTGACATCCAACCGGTAGCTGTCAGCACGAATCCTTCGTTCCGGAAGATCTCCCAAGATCTCCGACGCAAAACCATCAACAAAAAGATAGACACTATCATGATTGTTTATTGGTTGAAAGTATCATAAAGTATCTGTTATTTGATTTTACAGTGTCTATCTTCAGCGACCAACAAAAAAGGATATCAACCACCAAAAAGATTGGGATTTTTGTGTCCAGCCATGGCCTCCCGTGGCCCAGCACCACGTTGGACGCAGTTGCCCAACTTTCCAGGATCCGTCGGATCGCTTCGTTGCGGAAGTCGTGGTATGTCGTTACGCAGAGCGTGATATTTTTCGTTATGACGTGAAGCAGATGTGGTCATTGTAGAATTGTAATTGTGATATATTGTGATTGTTGGAACATGAAATGGAACATGAAATTGAAAATTATGGTAGTTGAATTGTAGTTGATATAGTCACTAAGGATATCGAAGGATTTGATTTAGCACAATCAAGATTGTCTAAACATAGGGTAACCCAAAGTACAGTGGTTAATCATCACGTTCCCTATTAAAATGGCCACTTGGAGGGTATACCATGGTATACCCTATTTTGTTCTGATGGGATTGTGGTAACCATGGGATCCCCAAAAAGAACCCAAAGGAATATGTTATATGTTGTAATGATATTGATAAATGGACCCATAATCATTGGGATCAATGGAATATGTTTGTGTGAGTCCGGGAGTCCCCTAATTGATGAATTGTGATTTATATTTGGTTTATAATCTCCGAGATATTGGATCGTAGCCACTGCGTGGATCGCGGCTGATGGATCACCGCGGGATGCCACAAGGTGGCCATTGACGGCATATGAACAATGGGAATTTCAGGATCATGGAGCTACTGAGGCCATATGAATTGTTGGGATATTCCCTGAAAAATAGGCCTGAAAAATATGGTAGGTACCTCGAATTTGGGTTCCTGGAATGTGACATCCAGGAGCACCTGTAGAGAGCCCTTACAATGGCCATTGACATATGTTTGTAATTAGGATACTTGAGTTTGGAATTGAACCCCGCTGACGACTCCCCGGAAGATGGGTGATCGTAGAGCGGTAGAGATATTTGCTGGGTCTTATTCTACATCTGAAGACATGCCGTGTAGCGACGAATGGTTGGAAGCTAGGAAAAATTGCAATGTAGCTACAAAATTATACAAAATTGAGGTTAGTCAGCCAGCTGACATAGAAGAGATGGCCAACTAAGTGTTGATTTGAGGTACATCCAACTAAGTGGACATGCAACCAGTGATGATAGAAGCCACACGGCCTACAATCGATCAAGAAATGTGCAAACGCTGCAATGTGGTTCGGGAAACAAACAAACTTGGGACCACAACTAGCCTAAACCATGTTCTAACAATGGCTTTCCATCATTTGTTGAATCGTTGAGACGTTCCCAAGTCATTGACCGGCCTTGACCGTCTGCGGATCCCGGGTATGGCATATGGTTTGCTGGAAAAACAACTTGGCGTTTCACCCAAGTGTAGGCAAAAACACCCCAACAAGCAAGGTTAATCATCATGTTCCCCAGTGAAAAGTATACACAAGTGGCCATACTGATCCATAAATTGTGGTCGACACATTCAAAAATCTACAAGTGTATCAAATGTTTCCCATCATAAAATCATATAGAATCCATAAATGTTGGGTAAAAACTATGTAAAACAACCCCAATGTTGAGGTATCACGCAGACACCCAGGAGATGAACCACTGGGTGAAGATAGCGGATCTTCCAGTGAGGACATGGACTTGGCGCAGGCGAGGGATTCAGCCGCATGGGTTGGCTTCAGTCATCTCATTCCCCAAATTTTCACCTATGAATGGTCCCAATTATGTGGAAATCCCCTACTCAACTTACTTAACTGGATGTTTCTGCGGCCTTTAAGATGTTTAATATTTGGGGGAAGGGACTACTGACGGATTTTTTCTGCGAAACGGGACTGGATCTGGGATATCTAAGATTGGCATTGGCCATGACGGTGGATCTTTGGAATTTAGGTATGCTACATATCCATACATATCCATATCCCAACAAAAACATTGGATATGATCGCATGGGTTAGTGCACCCACTATCTCCCACTTAAACTATCACCAGTTTCAGTGACTCCAATGTCACAGCAAGAAAAGCTGGCAGTTCTGCATGTTCATCTCCCCCAAGATGGTATCATGATGGGTTTGTCACAACTCCCTAAAATTGCATCTATTTGCTACGTTCAGGACAAGAAAGCATTCTCTCAAGTTGGCTGTCAAGAAGCCACAACAACAAACTCCCTCTGTACAGCAAGAAAAGCAAACGGAAAAAAGCACTGCCAGTCGTCCATGCCCCGACTATTGAGGGCTCAGTCCTGTTTGCCTGGTTAAGTCCTCGTGCCTATGAATGGCCTTATTTTGGACATTTATTGATTACGAGTAAAGGGGCAAAAGTTCATGTAAATTTCCAGGGGTGTCCGGGCTTTGCGCAAAATTGTCCAATCAATTAATCAATCTGTAGATAAGGATCTTTAACTTTCCAGGCTTCGCTTCCTGGTTGCCTTTCACCAGGCAGACACCCGGCATGTCATCGAAAAATTGGCCACATCGGATCCGAGACCGAAATGGTTGAGATCGAAGTGGGCGTTTCAGAGGTGGACAAAAATGATGATCAATGGGGATTTAACCATGAAAAAGTTGTTTTTTTGCATGAAACACGTGCATTTAACCATGAAGAATGCACTATGAAAAACTGGGATTTCACCACATTTGACTCATGAATAATCACTTTGGGTGCGTTATAACCACCAAATGGCAATTTACTGTAATGGGGGGTATTAATATGACTATCCATATTTTTCAGGGGTAGCCTATTTTTAGGCAAACCCAGTTGGAATTTGTTTTTTTTGTTGTTCATGATTTCGGTTTGGATGCTTGTTTAGTGTGTTACTTTTGTTTGCAAGTATATAACATTGATAGTTGAGGCTGTTTCAATTTGGGTTGGACATTTGGATGTTTCCAGGACGTGGGTGGCGTTTTTGTTGTTGTTTTTTCAATTTCCAGAGGGTTCAATTTGAATGGGGAAAGTGAGGAGCACCATGGATCGCATGGATGGGGGCGGGGGTACCCGATTTTAACGAAAAATTGGCTTGAACCGCACTTGTTCCAAGACGATGAATTCTCAAAGATTGAGAAGACCATCGAGAAGATCCGCCAAATAGCATCCTGAAGCGCTAAGTGCTGCATGTATGGCACCACGTATTGATATGTATTATGCAAGATTTTGTAAGATTCTGTATCCGCCAACATTTCTTACCAAGATATGACATTCCGGTGAATCCCTCAGTTGAACTCACGGGTCAACCAAAAGGTTGACCTGTTGCCGAAAAGAAATTTTAGAAATGGAGTAGTCTTGTTGATGTCCCAGAATACGATATTTTTTTGCAGATATCTCAGAGTAGTCCAGCATCATTGGCTAAGATGTTTTTTTTGTTTGAAAAATAGTTGTCCCGAGTTATGCCTAACTTTGCTCAGTAACATCCCGGTAGGTATCTTTGGAACAACCAGCTATTGCCCCCACCCTGACACTTGACCCGCCGGGACATTCACTACAAACGTTTTTTTTTCAGACTTTCCCCAAAGATGGAAGAATTTAAGGCTAAAATGATAGATATTCCGTTTAAGATCTCGGTGGTGGTGGTGGTAACATCTGTAGGAAGCTTTGCCACACCTAGGATCTCTGCGTGCCAAGCTCGTGGAGTGCGGAGGTGCGGGATGTTCCGGGATGTTCCGGGATGTTCAGCAAGTGACCTGTGGATTTGATGAGCAAAAATGGGAAGAAGTTACCTTTAAATTTGGTAAACTAGCAGAACTGTGGACGATCACCATTTTCAATAGGTAAATCAAGTATAAATGGTCTTGTTCAATAGCTATGTTAGTTTTCCAGACAGTACTTCTGGAAAGGATCCAGTGAGTGCGAAAAATAGGACGGCAATCATCATTAGATACGGTTTGGTAAACCTAATGTATTTTGAAAACCACATCAGGAATACCAGGAGGAGGCAAGCGCAACCCTGATTTCAAGCGCATCGCGATATGTTGTTTTTTTCCTGGATCATTTATATATGCCAAGGGTGTGCATCTAGCGATCAAGACAAAAACAATCGCCTAGATATTGGAAGATGTACTAATACGTAACTATAATATACGTGTATATATATATACACAGACCTGTACAATGTATATGAATACTGCGGGTACTGTGTGTCTTGGCCTTGATGTGTGCGCACTTTATTCTTCTGAAGTACAGTGGTTGCATGTTTGCGACGTGTTGTCATACATCACTTTGTCGGTGTGTTCAACAAGCTGGCAACTTGAGATGCTGATGATGATGATGATGATGATGACGATGACGATGGTGGCAATGATTCTGATGGTTCTGATTATTCTTGCAATTCTCATGATTCTCATCATTCTCATGATTCTGATGGTGATGCCAGCTGACAATAATGGTTTCAGGCAGGTTGAAACCACGAACATCCACCAACTAATTGTCGTTTCTGGCCCTTGAGGGCGGAGAAGATGATGAGGCCTGGATTGCAGACTGCTCGTCAGAGCTGATGGGGTTCGTCGGAAAATGAGGCTCCCATAGTTCCGATGGATTCTTATCATGATCCACATTGAAATACGAAATGTCGAGTTGTGTGGTACTGTATGCCCCATGGTCAGACAAACCCAATGCCACATTGAACGCTGTGTCGAATGTCCTAATTTACCTGATTTTGACTTGGACAAAACAAGGGAATCATCCATCATCGGTCAAATTCAAGAACAACGAAAACATCTTGCGGGACGAGTCGGCTAAAACATATGAGTTGGTTGAAGACTTGTACATCTTTGTACAGGTACGAGTCAAAATACATGGATCAAGGCTCCGGCCCACAGGAGCTTCGACTGCTGTCGCTTCTGCTGCTTGTGCTCTGGAAAGAAAGCTTTGCACATAAAAGCCTTTACACAGAGATTTTTTTTTACACAGAGCAGCTTTTACACACAGAAACTTTCACACACAGACGCGTTTACACAGAGATGTCTTTACATAGAGAAGTGTTTACACAGAGGAGCCTTTACACACAGAAGCTTTTGCACAGAGAAGTTTTTCCAGAGGAAGCTTTTACACAAAGAAGTCTTTACACAGAGGAGCTTGTACACACAGACACTTTTAACATAGGAGCTTTTACACGCAGAAGCTTTTTACACAGAGAACTTTTACACAGAGAACCCTTGCCACAGAGGACCTTTGTGACGTCGCAAAATCACAATTTTGAACCAGTTTGCGCCGTTTGACCTTCATTTCGTGCGAAAGGGTTGCATCTGAGATTCCACTGCCACTCCTACGGCTATTACTGCTGCTGCCACTGCTACTGCTACTACTCCAGCTGCTACTGCTGCTACTGTACTGCTACTGTTTTTTTGCCTCTTCTGCTTCCCTGCTTCTTCTCCTTCGTTGCTTCTCTGCTTCTTCTGCTTCTATTGCTTCTTCTGCCACTACTTTTGCCTCTGTTCTTTCCACAAGCAGCGGGAGCAGCTTTAGCAGCAACAGCAAGAGGAGGAGGAGGAGGAGAAGCAATAGCAAACAAGGGTATCTGCACGGTTTGTTTGCTATGATGAGCCTTTTCGAAAGGGTGCAGATCAGGCACCTTACGCAAGCGCTCCCAATCGATGGTACGGATCACCGCGGAGCGATCCATAGCCGCCGATTTTTGACTCGCACCCATTCAACAGCTGAAAATCATTGAGATGCAAGTGATATAATCAATTACAAGCAGCCATGGTGAAGGTGCTTCATATTGGTTATATATCAAGTTTTACCTTACCATATATATATATATATGGTCAGCGGCCGCCCCTCTGTTGGTGGTTTCCACGTGGGTCACCCCCAGGAGGACTCGGCGAAAGGTGCCGCGGAGTTGGTAGGCACCCTGCGGGAGCTGGCAGATCCTCGACGGGAGTTTTGATGTTTTAAACATGTTTTTTTGAACAGTTTGCTATGGAAAATGGCACATTTATAGATGATAAGTATAAATATAGGTAGACACACACATATATATATATAGCCTTGCGCATTGCTGGGGGGCGGCAGTGGAACAATGTGTAATAATAGCCTTATTTCAGGTCAGTGAATTATTACAATTTTCTCAGATATATACAGTACATTGTATGATGATTTACCTTTTGGAAATTGGGATTACCTGTAAAAAGCAAACTGCTAGATAAGCAGATTGTTTAAACATGTTTTTATAAACCATTTTAGCGGAAACAAGCAACTGGGAAGTCAATCATCAAAAAAAAGTTGAACCAGGCAATTTTTCGAGAGAAAGTGAGGATAGAACTGGTGTAAATTCTATTACTAAACATTCCTTACATCGTTGGTGAAAACCGAATACTGACAATTCTCGGAATATAGTGGTGGGCTATTCAGTATTTATGTGAGCAACCATCGTGGAGAATTTTGCCTAGTTCATCCACCTTTGCTTCAAACCATACTACAGAATGGACGATACAATATTATTGTGGTACCCCTTGGATGGCTGTTTCACCAATTCCTCAGTGGCCAAATCATCTACCGATTTTCTTCTTGGAAATCATTCCACTTCAGAGGACCAGCTTTCGTGGCAAAAATGTGGGTACCCCAATGACTTGCCAGTTGTGCTGGTCATTGGGGATCATCAACTTGTCATCCATGTGTAAAATTCCACCACCGGGTTTACACCAAATCTTCATCCATTGTTTGTTTCCTTTCTCTTATGATTCTTTTGCTATCCCCAGTTTTGGGTTTAAAATAGGGTACAGCGGAACCGTAAGATAAGAACCAATCAAAGATTTTCCAGCCTACCCTGGGGTTCTTGATTGAGTGCTAATAGGTGGAAAATATGAGAATTATGAACGAGGGTACCCTCCAGTTCTTAATGGGTTAGTTCTTAAGGGGTTCATATGGTGAGGGTTTTGCCAATTCATTTTGGCGTGGTATTAGGTTGCAAAGGAGGCGGGTGGAAGAAAAAACAAATAGGTCCCGAAAAGTTTTTCAGGTGCAGGCATTCCAAACAGAGCTATAGGCCAGGTATTCCACCTTGCCAGGGCTTGAAAGTTTATTTTGGCGTGGTATTAGGTTGCAAAGGAGGCGGGGGGAAGAAAAAAACTGTCTAGGCCCCGAAAAGTTTTTTCGGGGTTTGGGCGCCCGAAACAAGGCAGCACAGGCAAGACAAGCCAAGACAAGCCAAGGGCAGCGTCCGAGGTCAGATGACCTGCAGTGAGCCTGGCTGGCGTCTAGCTGAAGCTGTCGACGTCAGTCTTTGTGACCGCGTGGGGCTCGAATCTTTTTAGGGCCGTACCATGTTTGTTATCGGCATGGAAGTTCCGCGGTACATATTTTTTCTTTTGGGAAATAGCTGCTAATAATCAATGTTTGGATATGTTTGGTATATTGGTACCCGTTAGAGGGAATAAGCACCAGTGGCTAGACTTCCAGGGCACCCCAGGGTTCTTATTTCAATTAGCTGACAGAAAGGGTTGAAGCCAGCAATCCAGCCCCTGAAGTTTTTATTGCAGTAGGTTCTTAAACAGTGGTTTCACTATGCTCCAAAATTTGATACTTAAAATCATACAGTATCCCCCCCATTGAACATCAACACAACAAAATATAATATCAAGTTGGCTACATTCGATGAATATTCCCATTATTGTGCCTGGTATATTCTCATCATATCCCCATGAATATCTCCATCAATATCCCCATTAATAAATCCATTACTGTAATATCTCCATCAAATTTCCCAATTTCCCAATGTCCCCACTACTACCCCCATTCATATCCTGCTAAATATTCCCATTTGAAAATCTCCCCACTCGTATCCTCATCATCCGTATTCATTGGTTAAATGGGGTTAAGTTCCCATTGTTTTAACCACCAGTTTTGTTGCAAAAAAGGGTTTAACCCCTATTTCAAGAGACACATGTCATATCAAACTGGTCATCTCTCTGCCTCCATTCATAGTTGATTATCCCTAGTGTGTTTGGTAGATTTCGATTGTATCCCCGTTAATGTCCCACTGGTGGTTTATTGTCATAGTCCCTAGTGTGTTTGGTATATTTATATTTCCACTAATATCCCCATTAATATACCCATCATATCATAGTTTATTACCAATTATCATGCTTGGTATATTTCCACTATACTTCGAGGTTCCTCCCACTTAATAAGAGGGGAGTAACCCTTATGAGTGGACCCCTGCGTGGAGTATTCCATTTATTTATTTTTTGTAAATAGGCTATAACCCCAATTGCTAACCACTTACCAGGTGGGATGATCCTCCAAGTATCTCCCTGTTGCTCAATGGGTGAGGAACTCTCGCGTCCTCGGATGACTTCGGTGAGTTCGGAACCCCGGTGCCGGCGAACCTCCACCTTTCCCCGGCTCACGGAGAAGGCCACCGCTGGGGTGAAGGGTCTATGGTTTATCCATTGGGTTGACCCCAGAAAATTCTTGGGAACAGAATGATAGTCCATTGGCTTTTGGGTACCCTATTTTCAGACCCATATTAGTTCATTCTGGATGAACATGCAGAGCTGCACAGTCACTTTTTGCGCTTGATCATTGGCTACTCCCAGTTGGCAACCCTCCTGCGAGGCGTCTTTTTTGCGGCGCATTCGCTCCGAGCAAACTTTCCCGCAGGACCGATGGTCACCTGCTCACCGGCTGCGAGGGCAAAATCAATGTGTTGATGGGTTTCTGATGGGAAGAACAAAGACAGTTTATGTTGCATTAGTTTCACTCGGACATTATATAAATCATTATCATCATTATCAATCAATGCGGTGTTTTCCTCTACCTGTGCATCTTATTCTGTCCTCTGTAGTCAAGCACACCATCAACTACAATTTCTAACCATTTTTTTAGGAATGACTATAGGAATTCATTTGGAACGAGGATTGTGCGTGCGTGTGTGTCATGCTGGATACTAATGCCAGGCACCAATGCACCTCGATGCACAGTCACATTGAGTGCATGGTTGCACTCAAATGTGTCATAGTATATCATGGTATGTGAATGTGTATTTTATTAGGCTACTATGTGTTAAATGAAACTAATTTTTGACACTAACATATAGGAGGCATTGAACGAGAGACGTGAATATAAGATGCAAATTGGGATGTTATCACGGAAGGGGTCGAGTAGTGATGCGTGTAATGTATGGTTATGTGATGTCCTTTCAGATACCACTATAATCCACCATATCCGTACGGGTACAATTCCCATTTAAAATCATTTGGCTTTGGAAATAGGATATGCATGGATTCAATGGATGCGCCATGATGCCAAAAACCCTTAATTGGTTCATCATGTTCCAACATTTCTCTGGGTAAATTATAACGACCTCACTGTTCTCCCTCACTGGAAATCATGGTTAGTATTGGAAATGATCCCCAAATGGCCTTAATTCAGGTTAGTGAAATATTATAATTTACCCAGATTTCTGTACCCAAGCACCAAATTTTGTCGCCAGTTCCAGTGGCGAGTCCCAGGAGTCGGGATTGCCCAGCGATTGCGTCTCTCGCAGCACAGGGGGAATCAAACATCGATGAGTTTGCCAGCTTTAAAATTATAAACACCATTTATAGAAGATATTACATCAAATAGCGGATTTATAAAACACGATATATAGACTAATCTATATATATGAGAGTATATTAGATTGTATTAGTATATATTATTAAAACATCATTTCTAGAGGATTTTCCCAGCTACAACCACCATTTATATCTATATATAGATAATTTCCAATTGCCAATGTGTGATTACCAAATGGTAACCTAGAAATGGTATGATCATCACAGGTGATCCTTTGGGCAAAGGATCAATAAATCATGGCCTTAGATCTGAATGCATGGGAACATCTGAAATCTTTTGAGAATACTGAGATGAAAAGAAAGTGAAGATCTACTGTAAATCCTAGGTTTGAGGTTAAAGATGGAGGCAGAAATCCTGTTTAGGATCTATTGGGATTGTAAACTAAAAGATATTTGATACACATGAAGAGAATTCGTCTCTGGTTGCGACAAACCTCTGAACTACTCAGATGATCTCAGATGTTCCATTGCCAGGATAGATTAGCAGGGTATGGGTCAAAATTAGGTACCCCAAAATTCTGGATGGTTAATACTAAACTAGACATTTCCATCTGTGGTCCCACATCGGTCTTCCATTTTGACCCACATCCAGCAGGGTAGGTTGCCAGTCGAAGTGGATGACGGTGCATCCCATCGAATCGAATTTTTTGGTGGTTTCGGGTGGAACAGCGCTTCGCTGATGCTAAAAATGGTTACGGAACGATGATCCCCCATTTTTTCTTTGGGGAAAATATGGATCATAGAACTATTCTATACTATTATACTATTCTTATAATCTATAGAATCTATAGAGTAATCCTTAATATACTACACGATACTATTCGTATAGACTATTTGTATCTATTGGTACTCGAAAACATTGTAGTTTCAGTACAATAGCCACAATCCATTTGAGCAGTGGGTGCTAAAGCCCTGTTGATTCATGATCCTATGGAGCGATACTGATGCTATCCAATATAGTGGGTATTATCACAGTTATTGGAAGAACTAACAACCAACTAACATAAAGGGACGACAGATGGTTTTGAATCCTGCTGAATTAGGATATTGTATAATCAGGGCCGGTACATACCAAACTAGACCTTTGTGGGTATGATTCAATGAGCAGTACGATTTGATTACGTAGCAAACATTGGGGTTAAAGTATGTTAAATATCAACAAATAGTAATATGGTTAGACCCATGTTTGCTAGTATATAGCTACTGAATTGATATGGGTATCAATCCATTTATAGCTACGTAACAATACTTTATTGCTATTTACATGGATTGATATCGGTGAAAATTTCAGACCCGTGGGACCACTTGCCATTTGGAGTTACAGAAAGAGTTTTGGCGAAGCCAATTTCGTGCCTATATGCAGACTAGACTAAGATGTTTCAAGGGATTTCAACAACTATTAAGCCACTGACTAGAGTTAATTTTGGCAGATAGATATAGATAGATGGCCATACATACTACCTTTCTTTGCATGTGGATCCTGGGGTGCTCAATTTGGTCTGTACCATCCCTGGGGATATCGGGACTGGTCGCCATATTTCTGTGCCATGGACAACGGCATGGTAAACCGATGTAAATCGCCAGGGGGGGGTGGTCCGGGATGGTTATCAAATGTTATCTATCTATTGATGGGGTTTTATAATGATTTATATACCCATTTTGAGGAGGTCCGAATGATGGTGGCATGACCATAGCCCGGTGGTCAGGAAGCAACGGCAGCGGCGGACTACGAGATGCCGGTAGGGGCGACCTAGACATGGCGTACGGGATGTATATGGGGTACTTGTATATGGCAGGGGACGGTATATGACATGGTTGCCAAAGAGTGATACAGAGGCTATAACCATAGTTGTGTATATATATATACACATAATTTGACTCCATTATTTATACATAATTCGATACATATTCTTATATAATATGTATGTTTGATATATGGCATATCTCCCCGATACTTCACTTATTGATTTTAATGATCACTCCCTTGTTCGACCCTGCACTGAGAGGATGGAAGCAGGGGAAGGGGTTTTCTCATCGGCAAAGCCAGCGATAGGCCATTCCTCTTTAAAGGTCCACGTGATGCATGTCCTTTTAGGTTTATATTTAGTGTAGTTAGCTTATCAAACTGTTGAATGAGGTGTCCATGATCAATTGAAAAGGGTGTTAAATCCACCATGAAGTTCCGATGACCAAGGGTAAACTTACCAAATTGTTATATATTTTTGTCACACCCTATGGCACTATGGCCATGATTCATGCCATGATTCATGCCATCGAACTCGGCCATTTTTTTGGGAGGTCCCCAATGAGTCCATGACCAACGAGACAGTGACCACAGGGACCACTGCTTCGGTTCATGACATTCCTCACGAGGCTGGGCTGGTGATTTTCCCATGGGTTGTAACGTGGTACCCTCTGGTAAACTAACATAGCTATGGAAAATGGCCCATTTATAGATGGTTTACCTATTAAAAATGGTGATTTTCTATAGCTATGTTAAATTACCAGAGGGTACCCCCAAGAATCAAATGGTCATAAGCCATAAGCCAACGTGTATTGCTGCGGGCATGATTTTTTTGGATATCTTTAAAATGGTAAAATGGACATTAATGGGGTATGGTTTATGATTAGGGGATTTCTCTAGCATGATAGTGGTACCTTTTTGTGGGGAGAATTGTCAGGAACAAGCTGTTACCGCCACACTGCTGCCACGCCTCAGCAATACTACGGCTTTGCTACTGCCATGCCTGTTGCCACACCCCAGCTCTATTACTGCCACGCTCCAGCTCTACTACTGCCACGTCTAAGCTCTCCTACCGCCACGCCTGGTGCCACATGCCAGCTCTACTACTGCCATGCCTGCTGCCACACTACGCTACACTCTCACCTTTGCTGCCATCGTCTACATTCTTTCACTGCTGCCAACCCTTCTTAAAACACGATCTGTGCACAACAGGCTTGTGTGTAACAGACATGTTCCGTTTTGAATGGAAACATGGATGAAATATAAGAGGGGTGCCAGGACAAAAAGAATAAATGCAAAATCTTTTGGGAGAAGCGCCAAGGATAGTTTTGGTCCAAAGTGTGTTTCGAAGGTTTTTGAATACACGTTTCGCGAGCCCAAGATTCAAAAATCAGGCTTGCACAATCAAAAATATGGAGCTCTTCTATTTTGAAAATTTACTTCTTGGAAATGGAGGGTGGGCAAGTTGGGTTGAGGTAAATGTTCACCAACATAATTTCATATCACTGTCCTTTTGCGTGTTGGCCCGTACGTTATTAGTATTCATTAGTATTCAGCATTGGTTTAGCAAAACCCAAAAAAACTTCAAGAGAATAGTTCAGGAGTCAGCAATGCATTTTTCAAAAACAGGTGTTTGATAACGCATGAAAAAAAAGAAACACAAGGTAAACAGGTAAACTAGGTAAACATGAGTGAACTATTCATTTGCCATATTTTTTATAGTAACAATTTTAGTCATGGGCAAATTGCATTAAACATTGATATTTGTTGTTTTGTAAAATATTGCAGTTGGTTCAAGAAGAGACAAAAGTGGCAGGTGTGTGGCAAATGTGTGGCAAATGTGTGGCAAATGTGTGGCAGGTGTGGGTGGCAGGTGTGTGGCAGTTGGTCGTTTCAGTGTAGCAATGTGCCCGGTCTGTCTGTCAGAGAGGGCGGCAGGTGTGTGAGGCAGTTAATCGTTTTAGTGTGTCAGTTGTGCCCCGTCTGTGTGTCAGTCAATGTGGCAGGTGTGTTGTTTCAGCGTGGCAGGTGAGTGTCAGCAGGCAGGTATGTCTGACAATTGGGCTTATGAAAATCATGGTAGAGAAACCTCCTAAGTTATGATTGGGTTCACCACCTGATGAGTTCTAAAACTGCTGTTGGTGGTTTGTTTTCGATATGATCAGTATATTCACAGACGTATACTCCGGGCAGCAGATCCTAGTGTATGACATATGTGCCTGGTGAATCGCACAATAACGTTGGGGAGACCATAACCCACATATGTTTTGACCATGGCAGATATTCATGTATGTATATATTATATGATATATAGTGTAATTACATATATATACATATGTATATATATATATATATTCGTATAATGTATGTATTTTAATGTCTTTATTATTTGCAGTAGATCTTCTACATAGAAATCTCAGAAAATCCCAATGACTCACGTCGTTTTTTCCCGGCGACTGGGTGGTGGATGTTTACATCCCCAGGGCGACTCGCCGAAAGCCTATCCGCTTCTTGTTGGCATCGGACGAGACACTCAGGTTCAGATGCTATTGTTTACCCTCTGGTAAACTGTTACATAACTATGGGAAAATCACAATTTTTAATGGGAAAACTCACTATAAATGGCCATGTTCAATAGCTATGTTAAATTACCAGAGGGTATATATGCACATGATATGTACGCTATCTCTGTAATTAAAAGAACATAAATTTGTTTGCAATATGTTTTTCTGTTGGTACTTGTTTTTTTTGTAGACAAACTCACATGAACTGTGTGTAACTGTGAGTGCTGGACCAAGACTCAACAGAGTCTTCCTAAACTGTCTAATAATATATAATTTGGTTTGATGTTCCTGAAACTTGGTTTGAGGTGTGTGTACATACGTAATTATATGTATATAGAAGATACAGTAGAACACATAATGTGCACGCAGACACATGGTGTGATATGATATGGTATATGATATATGGAATGTGATATATGGAATTTGTGATATATGATATGATAGATGGTACGAAGAAATGATAAGCTAGTCTGGATATGCCATGTGGACATGCTATGGCCTTTACCCATGCATAAACATTCTAAGACACATTCAGTTGTGTTGTTTTCCTCAAGCCAATGACCGAACCACTGTCCATTCCCAACCTTCACCCAAGCTGTCCCAAGGACCCGTGAAGCTGTGTCGGAGAGGAGTTGTAGAGGGGTATACCTGGGATGGTTGAGACGCGGTACGTATGTATGTATATATATATATTTACAGTATTTATTTACTGTGTTTCGCTTCTCAACCATCCCTGGTATTCCGATGTATTTTATTTAGGCCAGTTTGGGTCAATATCCATCATTTCGTTCAATACGGTCTGCGTATGTCTGCGTGTGATATATTTTTATATTTACCTCCATTTGGACTGAAGGGATAGATGTAGATAAATATAGTGTACATGGCTGATTTGGATTGATTTGGCAATATTTTTCAATCAGACCAGCACTGTAGTGAAAGTCTAGAGCCTATTGCTGAAGATATAGACGCAGACAATGACAGAAGCTTAGATCATTGCGCTGAAAACAGATAGCCAGCCCAAACATTGGTCGATCTTCTGCAGTATGTGAAAGAAGGTTATATGATGCTATCATATAATATATGAAATATGGTATATGAATAGGTACATTTTTTTTTGTTCTCTCTGTTCGTTCTCTCTCTCTCTCTCTCTCTTAGCGGATGTTCTCCATGGTAACACGGTGGCGCAACGGAGGAGTCCATTCGCCACTGGACCGCCGCTGATCATGTGGGGAAAAGTGTGGAAGAAGAGGCCCACCTCCGTTGAGACAGTGGGCTGAACCTTGTGAAACCTTGGGGAAGGGGTAGTTTAGTACTTTAACCTTTTGCACTAAATGAATATATATATGTATATATATATACATATATAGGAATATAATATATATATATATATGTATATATTATATGTATATATATATTATATATATTATATATATATATTGCATGAACCTGCCCAGATGTTTTTTTCTGCAGTGTATCTTAAGGTTGGCAATGATTCGAGTTGTGGTTTGCACATGTTTGTTGGCTCCTGTGGTAGGAGTGTTTTGCTGGGTGACGGATGCTACTGGTACACCACAGGTTGTCCTGAGAACTGAAGCGTGGCCTGAAGATACTTCGTATGTGTTTTGACAGTGGAGCTTCCATATCTGCCTTTGCCTTTGTTCACCTTTTTTACCGCCGCTTGTGTGTGTGAGGGAAAACTAGGTAAAGCGCCTGTTTGGACATCCACATCATCATTGGACAGTTGTTGCTGCTGTTCCAACAACTGGTTTGACTCCCCATTACTAAAGCCCTGGAGCCACAGGTGGAGTGGCCATGTTTAGCTTCAAACTATCCAATGTCTAGGTGCAATGGTGGGCCCCCCAAACCACTCCTGAATAGGGTCATGATCAGAGAGCCGGATCCAACGATTCCCCAACTGTTTGGAAATCTACCCTCTGGTTATGTCAAAATAGCTATTGAAAATGGCTATTTATAGTGGATTTTCCCATTAAACATGGTGATTTTCCATAGTTATGTAACAGTTTACCAGAGGGTAATTTAGCAATGGACCAATCTCCAACTAAGATATTCATTTAGATTCTGTTCGTTGATTTTCCCATGAAAATGATCCCAAAAATGGCTATCTGGTTGGTGGTTTGGAACATGTTTTATGACTTTCCATATATTGGGAATAATAATCCCAACTGACTTTCATATTTTTCAGAGGGGTAGGTCAACCACCAACCAGCTATTTTTTTTCCAGCTTTCCATGGTTTCCCATGTTGGAGTTCACCCATCCAGGTCCAACTTGTCGCGTAGCACCATGGTGTTTCGCCTCCTGCGGCGGGAAGCGCGGGCGCTGCTGTCCTGCGGTGAAGAGTGGCTGGTGGGTGGAGGCAGTTTGCACCTGGGTCGAGCCACCTGGCAATTGGTTGAGTAAAGAGGTGGGGTTCCCAAAGGATGGCGAAGTTGTTGGTTGAACTAATGAAAGGTGAATTCTATTTGTTTTTTTTTGGTTGTGGTTGTGGTTGTGGTTGTGGTTGTGGTTGTGGTTGTGGTTGTTGTTGTTGTTGTGGTTGTGGTTGTGGTTGTGGTTGTTGTTCTTGTTGTTGTTGTTCTTGTTGTTGTTGTTGTTGTTGTTGTTGTTGTGGTAGATATTTATATGGTTCATGGAAATTATAAAACAAGTTATAGCTGGGGTGCCCCAACTTGTACCACGTTGTCAAAAGTGGTCGGAGTTTGGAGCTCATAATTTTGTTGATCATGAAGCCTTTGTTGTAGTTGTTGATTCCTGTTCATTTGTTTTATGATTGGTATATGTTTTCAAGTGACATATTTGTGTTGTTTTCCTATAGTGTTTTGCGATATGTTTGTATTTCATAATGTTACGTTTTGTATTTTGCATCATGCAGATACGAGCATTCTGCCTGTGACTGTGGTGGTGAACCTACGCAATGTTTTATCATTTCATTTTGTTGGCTGTTTTTAAACAAAGCGATTGTTATATATACAGAATTAAACTGTTCATTATTTTTCCGACCAATCAATGCTAATGACCTATCATAGATGATGTAAAAACCTTCGATGCGGACATGATATAATAATTCTATATAATTCTATATATATGTATATACATATTCATATATTCTACATATGTGTATATTGCATATATATATATATATATATTATGCAATTTTTTTGTTTACATGCATACAACGTTTGAGTTTGTCAAACAAAATGGTATGCTGCAAAATTAATCTCAATACTGTATCGTATTCCGTTTGAACAATCGCTCTTTTTGACATATCTCCTGTTTTAAACATCAATATGTATATGGATCAGTATCTATCTATGTTTGTTTATCGTTCTACTCATTTATGTGTCCTTTTATATTCCTATCTATCATGACATATATATATATATAATGCAACAGTACATAGATGTGTACATATTACTATATATATATAATATGTGGTCTCGTGTTCCGTGTTCCTACCCCCCCCAATGGTATGGGTCCACAGGTAGCACCCCCTTCCCTTCTATTTGCAAGCTATTGGCAGCATTTCTGAGGTCCAGCCTCGTATTTGCTAGGTTTTTGCAGCGATTCTGACTACCAGCCTCGCATTTACTAGGTACATGCTACCTTTTAGACGACCTACGTAGCACACATACTCCCTCAAAGTACCTACGTGCTACCTATAGTCATATATACAAGACCTATGTATCTACTTCCTATATACATGTATATACACATATTATAGATACATACATATATATATACATATTTTAGATACATATATATATATATACACATACGCACATAAATATATATATACACATGCGTATTTAAATTTACATGTATATATATATATACATATATACATATATTCACATAGATATATATATATAAATAAAGATAATATTCATATATAGATATATATGTACACATACATTTATGTATATATATACATATATATATATACATATATATATATACACATATTCGTATATATATATATATGTATATATATATATATATATACGCAGTACCACACCCCCACCACACCCCCACCACACCACAGGGGGGGAGGGGGACAGTACTATGGCTGACCCATGACCATGACGGAGGGGGGGGGGAGGGGGGTTGGAAGGCTGGACCATATATGTGTTATTCCTGTATATATATATAGAATATGTATATATATATATATATACACATGCATAATTATACAATATATATGTATATACACACAATTATACGTTTAATATCATATATATACTGAGTTTTATTTTTGTATATACACTTAATCATTTCTGGAAATATTAACCACCAATTGGCAATTGAATAGATAACAGTAACCAAACATCCTATTGGAATGATCATTTGTAGATATTTATGATAAACCCATCAATAAATCATGATCTGATAAACTTTCCCCAGAATGGGAAAATGATCAATGTGTTTGTTACTGTGTTTGATACATGTATATATCCCATGAAAAAATAAGGTGAAGCCCCATGGATAAACCCATCCTTTGAGATAGATCAACAAATCTATGGATCCACCATTTGGGGATGCTCATGGCTGGCTAAATGTTATGATTACAGTTATGGATTAAACCACCAACTGACAAATCCATTGAAATGTTATAGTTATATCTCCATGTTCCAAAACCGGTTTATATATAGATGAAACAAATCACTGTAAATCGTGGTATAACCATAAAGTGGTCACGGTTATACAGCAGCGGTCTGCACAAATTATTGTAGGGCAATGTCAATAGTCTATTTCCCTATACTATGTACTACAATTGCCATGTACTGTAGGCATACCCAGGGAGAACATTATGATTAGTTATCCTAGTATGCAAGTGTGAATCACTGTTTGCAATGTGATTTTCGACAAAATCCGTAGGATTCTTGTGTCATGCGAGCGTTCAGACATACAAGGCTAGGGCAGGAAGGTGCGGCAATTCGGCAATGTAGCTGTTTGTTTGGCACAAATGCAACAGGTTGTGTGCAAAACGGCTGTGAAACACACGATTTGTGTGGTTTTCATATGTTGTCATGTAATATCATACTATACATAAACATCCAAAATATTCTAAGTGTAAGGGGGTCTTTTTATTTTTTAAATTCTATGTGTGAATTAAAACGTCTCAACAACATATGAAAACAGATATATCCTGAACTCACGTTAAACACGGAAGTTGGATTTTCCAATATTCTAACTGGGGGTCCTTTACTTCAACGATTTGGAAATATGACCATCAAACAAAAGAATAGATCTTGAAAAAATACGGATTATCTAGAGGCATTTTTTGATATCGAACAACATGAAACCATAGGGCTTTGCTTGAAACTAAACTATGAACACTTCATGATATTCAACTATGAATGTACCGAAAATGATGATAATAACATGTGAACAATTAGTCAAGACTATGCACAACTATGAACTATTAGCCATAGTTATGCCATAGTCCTTTTGATACCATAGTATTTCCCATTATTGGTATAATGTTATCCAATATGTATATATATATATATGTCAATACACCATGTCCTGTTTTGACCTCTATTGTTGATTATTATCCCACTATTGATACCATATCCAACATCATAAAAATACTATTCCCATCATAGAAAAAATGCAATATACACCGTGATTATTTGTCCTGATTTTTCCCATTATTTTATATTGTTTTGACCATAAACCATATCCAACATCCTCTCAGGTGGGGCTCTTGGCCAAAGAGGTAATGGCCCTTCTGGCCACGCCGTCCGGCCCTTCGCGGGCACTTCCTGCGCCGCAGGGAGTTCCCCCCCAGGCGAAACAAGGGGGGTCGGTGGTGCTGGAAATGGCTCATAAAGGGGGCTTTCAACCACCAAAAATGTGGATTTAACCATGAAAAAACCATCAAAAACTGCGGAATTAGCACTCTACGAATCTAGTAATTTGAGATAATCATCAAACGTGTTGGATTTAACCGGCAAAATCAAAACGATGAATGAATGGGTCTGGATTTTTGTCAATATGGGTGATGCCAGTGAGCTAGGGTGAGTATGACAATAAACCATGGGATTTCAGGATGTAGAGGTTTATATGTTTACTGTATATGGAGGAACATTCCACAAATAGAGGCTTTGCTGTGAACCAGAGAACTGTTTTTTTTTCAAATGCCAACGCTGGGATTCAACAAATCCGGGGGTGGTTGATGATTTGAATCGACCATGCACTCAGGGGATTGGTTAGTCAAACCTGTAAACAGAATTATAACCATCATGGGGATCAGATAATCATGAGATGGTTGTTGGTAGCCATTCCCCTGAGAGATTGAGTGTCTTTTGTTTTGTTTTTGTTTGTTCAACTTGCTTGCGATGATTGCTTACAGTAATATTGTTTTGGGATGGGTTACCGCAACAACCAGGTCGATATTTGGCTAAGAACACTTGGGATTTAAGTAGCAACCTTCAAAAGGACCATAGTCATGATCGTTCTAATTTTGTTGTTCACTCTTTGCGACTGGGTAAATATCCAACTGCATCTACCAGCCATGGGACCCCCAAAAAAACCAAGGCCGCAGATCATGGCCAAGAGCCTTTGTGGGATAAGACTCACGTTTGCTTGCGCGAAGGAGGAGCACCCAACTTGGGTGGGAGGATTTCTTGTTATTTTGTTAGATAAACGTGGAGTGGTTCCTTAGCACGCATATATTTACAAGCCGTATCTAGTATAGTATGCTACCGGCTAGACTCACCCTTTGCCGAACTTGCAGTGAAAGATTAGTTATTAAAACCCTAAAAGGTTTTTACTGCTTGAAACTGGTACATTTCCAGACAGCCGAGGTTCCCCGAGTCCAGGGAAAGACCAGTCGTCATATGTAAAAGAATATACCTGGGAACTGGATCTGGTGGAGATGTCCCCTCTTCATCCCTCTTCAGGATGATGTCAAAAGCAAGAAACATTGGATATGATTCTTGGATCTAGCACTGCGTGAAAAGGGATGCAACCAACCACAGATTGGTTCCAGCAAACATAAGGAATATAGGAATTAACATAATGTTTCAAAGACCAGACTTGATGTTGAATTTTCTCAAAATACCACAGGCTATGTCAGTTCCTTTTTCGAAATTCCCCGTTGCGTTTCACCAACTTCCAGTGTTTCACCATGGCATGTTTCCCCAGATTTTCCCCCAGTCGGGGCCATAGGACTCCTCCAGTGGGTGCGTCCCCTGAGCGAAAAGGCCGCGCAGGCGGAGGCTGGGGAGGCCAGCGAGGCGCGGCGCGAAGATCGTGGCCTGGCCGGAAATCGTGGCCGGTTGGTGGATGAGTTAGGCGATTTCCATGGATTTCACCATGGAATTACAGGGGAAATCTATGGATTTTATGGGGCTTTAACATGTATGGAACTATGGATTTCTGAGAGGGTTTGAACTGTCAAACAGATGGAATATCATTGATACATGATGATTTGTTGATGATTCTCGGGGATTATACTATCCAATATATACATTAGCATCACCATAATATGGGAATCCCTATTAACCAACCGGTATAATGGAATGACAAAGGGTTTTGAACAATGCTCAGCTGGAAGCGAACATCCATGGATATTGCAAGCCCAAAACAGATAGAAGGTGGTAAAATCCTACTATATGACTATATCCTACTAAAAATACTGTAGTGATAAATCACTGTTCTATTTGTTTGGGGTGTGTATTATATACCTAGACCCTCCAAGCACCTAGAAAAAGCGGGCTAAATGATTTTGGGGCTTTGAGCAATTCTTTTGGGCCATACAAACCACACAAATCATACTTAAATGCACCATTTTTATGGTTTTAATTGCTATGATGTACTAACAATGTGTGTAAATGTCAATGAATGGGTTCATATCGTCCCATTTGAGGTGCATTGGACTGTCCCACCTGTGACAATGTATGCCTAAAATGATGAGGGAGAAAAGATGATGGCTAACCGGCTAACCGGCTACCTATGTTTGGGAAGTGGGAAGAACTCATGTTTTTTTTGGGAAATACGTAGAATGAAAAAACGACATCAAGATTTGACTCCGTTGAATATGGACCAGAAACACCCCATGCCAATGGCAAGAAATGCTTGGATGGGATATGATGGGATGGAGAGCGTGAAGAAGACATTTCAACACACTCTATGAGGGTATTCGGCTACAAAGAAGGTTTGTTAAGATATGGGTCAAATGTTTGGTGGAAATGGGTGCTTAGATATTAGATTATTAGATACAGATAATGTTCAATTTTGAGGGTCAGTACAACTTTGACTTGCACCCAACTCACCACAATTGGGTTTGAACATGTTTGAAGCGGGGAAACATTGGTGGGATCAGATAACCCCAACATGAACATGTTGATTCGGAAAATGATGGTAAACCACTGGAATCATGTTGTTTGGTTTTTTCCATCTTCAGCAATCCCATGTTTAAGTGCTATACCGCAATACCCATTTGGGTATGGGTCAAAATTAGGTACCCCAATAATTGGATGGTTAATACTAAACTAGATATTTCCATCTGTGGTCCCCTAGGTCTTCCATTTTGACCCACATCCATTTCTGTTGGGGTCAGCCCAGGTTCACCCACGGCGGATGGCAATCAAGTAGGACAACTTGGACCACTGCACGGAAGTTCTGCGACTTGGGCATTTGTTAAAAGGTCAACAGTCACGGGTGATTTTGCCATGGATTTTACATGTACCCTCTGGTGAACTAACAGTTTGCAATGGAAAGATCCAGCATTTTTCATGGGAAAATCCACTATTTCTATGGCCATTTTCCATTGCTATGTTAGTTCACCAGAGGGTATTTACATGGGTATGGGTCAATACCTATTAATACCATTTTTTATGGGATGAACATCCATTTAGCAGCTATTTTGATGTGAACTACAGGGGTACAAGGTTTTGACACACTGCCATATATATATATATAATCTCTCTCAAACGTGTGATTTAACAATGGAAAATATGGATAGATCTGGGATATAATTGCATGATGTTGGATGTATACGATGTGTATGTATAATTATATATATACATAAATATTGTATGTTGATTCCTCTTATTTCTTTTATGGCATATAGTGGAGTGGAATACATTACAAACACTAGTTGATATCTAAGACTATATTTTAAAAAAAATCATCAAACATCTACGGATTTAGGAGATTTTGACATTTTGACTTTTGACCTATACATCTTCGGGTGACCTGGATTGCCAGATCTCCATCTTAGGTTGAGTTCCTGGGTATCCAAGCCAACCCCAAGTTGCGCTTGGGCGACGACGGGGGTCACGGAAATCCCCAAGTGTTGCACGTCTTCCGGCTGTTTCCTCCACATCACTTGCGACGGCAGCCCATGACTTTTGCCGTGGACCGCCAGGGTTTGGTGGGTTTCAAGGCTGTTGAAGGGCAAAACGGCAAAACTTGATGAAGGGATGTTCTGAAAGATGCTGTACATTACTGCACTGTAGATTTTTTGTGGCTTCATTTTGAGCAATACATGTGCAGAACTAGAAATGAGTAAATTGAAGCATGAGTATTGAAGATTTTAAACCACAATCATCCAAATGGGTGTAAACTATACTTGAACCCCCAAGATGTGTTTTCCTGAAGAGCAGAAAGCTTGGGAATTCGCATTATCTATTTGAAATCCTATGAACCAACCATAAAGAGCATGGCATCCCATCATGAAATTCCATGAAATTCCATGAAATTCCATGAAATTCCATGAATCCCATTGAGTCTCAGTCTAATCCTATCCCTACCTGAGATATCCACCAGGAGACCTCCGCTGAGCTGGAGCAGTGGATGCGGGCCCTCCGTAGCGCGACGGAGGTGGTAGTACCGCCTGCGCAGCCACACAGCAGGCAGGGTGAGGACGGGGTGTAGATCCAAAAAGTTAGAAACCTGGGAAAAAGATTGGGAAAATAGCTAGGAAACATGTTTCTACATCTTTTTGGGCGGCCACTTCAAAAATGGAAGAAGCCTCGCAGAAATTCTTCGTTTTGGACCTTTGGAGCTGTCAACTTACATGTTTATAGACTCGCAGAATTGTTTTGTTTTGTACCTGTAAACTTCCACTTTTGAAGGAAGTCTCGCATAATTGCTTCCTTTCAGATAGATAGGTAGATAGATAGAAGGTGGAAAACTGGGTGGATGGATGGATGGATGGATGGATAAATGGATGGATAGGTAGATAGATGGATGGATGGATGGATGGATAGATAGATATATAGATAGATCAATAGATAGATAGATAGATAGATGGATGGATGGATGGATGGATGGATAGATAGATGGGATAGATAGATGGGATAGATAGATGGGATAGATAGATGGGATAGATGGATGGATGGGTAGATAGATACATAGATAGAGAGAGAGAGAGATTAGATAGATAGATAGATAGATAGGTTAGGTTAGGTTAGGTTAGGTTAGATTAGATAGATAGATAGATTGATTAGATAGATAGATAGATAGATGGATGGATGGATGGATAGATAGATAGATAGATAGATAGATTAGATAGATTAGATAGATTAGATAGATTAGATAGACTAGATAGATTAGATAGATTAGATAGATTAGATTAGATAGATAGAGAGATAGATAGATTAGTTAGTTAGTTAGTTAGATAGATAGATTAGATTAGATTAGATTAGATTAGATAAGATAGATAGATAGATAGATAGACAGATAGATTAGATTAGATTAGATTAGATTAGATAAGATAGATATATAGATAGATAGATTAGACAGATTAGATAGATTAGATAGATTAGATAGATGAGATATGATTAGATAGATTAGATAGATTAGATTAGATTAGATTAGATTAGATTAGATTAGATAGATTAGATAGATTAGATAGATTAGATAGATTAGATAGATTAGATAGATTAGATAGATGAGATAGATTCGATAGATTAGATAGATTAGATAGATGAGATAGATTCGACAGATTCGATAGATTGGATAGATTGGATAGATTGGATAGATTGGATAGATTAGATAGATTAGATAGATTAGATAGATTAGATAGATTAGATAGATTAGATAGATTAGATAGATTAGATAGATTAGATTAGATTAGATTAGATAGAGAGATAGATAGATAGATAGAGAGAGAGAGAGAGATAGAGAGAGAAAAAGAGAGAGATAGAGAGAGATAGAGAGAGATAGAGAGAGATAGAGATTGATAGAGATTGATAGAGAGAGAGATAGAGAGAGATAGAGAGAGATAGAGAGAGATAGAGAGAGATAGAGAGAGATAGAGAGAGATAGAGAGAGATAGGTAGAGATAGGTAGAGATAGATAGATAGATAGACAGACAGACAGATAGATAGATGATAGATATTGATAGATATTGATTAAATATAGATAGATTTAGATAGATATAGATAGATGGTGACATGGATGCATAGATAGATAGATTAGATAGATTAGATAGATAGATAGATAGATAGATAGATAGATAGATTTAGATTTAGATTTAGATTTAGATAGATAGATAGATAGACAGATAGACAGATAGACAGATAGACAGATAGACAGATAGACACATAGACACATAGACACATAGACACATAGACACATAGACAGATAGACAGATAGACAGATAGACAGATAGACAGATAGACACATAGACACATAGACACATAGACAGATAGACAGATAGACAGATAGACAGATAGACAGATAGACAGATAGACAGATAGACAGATAGACAGATAGACAGATAGACAGATAGACAGATAGACAAAGAGAGAGAGAGAGAGCGAGAGAGAGAGAGACAGAGAGAGAGAGAGAGAGGGACAGAACGAGAGGGAGACAGAGAGGAGAGAGAGAGGAGAGAGAGAGATGGATAGAACGAGAGACAGACAGAGAGAGAGAGAGAGAGATATATATATATGGGTACTGGGGAATAACCGTGCCCCCTGGAACTGGTTTGTTTATATGCTTTGATTCATTTAATTCCCCAGTGCCCATGCAGACATGTACACATTTTAATATATATATATATTAATAAAAATACCACAATTCTCAAAGCTTGGATACAGAGAACTTTGCAAACTTTGCAAAGTTTTCTGGATCCAAGATTCAAGATTCAAGATTCTGAGGGAAACTTTTTGAATCCCAAGCCTTGGGTCTGGATGAGGGAAGTCTGAAAGGATGATTCTGATTCAAAAAGTTTCGCCTAGAATCTTGAATCTTGAATCCAGGAAACTTTGCAAAGTTTTCTGGATTCAAGATTCAAGATTCAAGATTCTGAGGGAAACGTTTTGAATCCCAAGCCTTGGGTCTGGATGAGGGAAGTCTGAAAGGATAATTCTGATTCAAAAAGTTTCTCCTAGAATCTTGAATCTTGAATCCAGGAGGCTTGGGATTCAAAAAGTTTCCCTCAGAATCTTGAATCTTGAATCCAGGAGATGTAAGTCGAGAAGGGGGGTCTGGATTCAAAAAGTTTCTCCTAGAATCTTGAATCTTGAATCTTGAATCCAGGAGGATCTGGATTCAAAAAGTTTCTCCTAGAATCTTGAATCTTGAATCTTTTTGCTGTAGAACAATCTATCATCAGCTTATTCTGTAGAGCCAAATCTTAAAGGCATGTTTGCTGGCTTTAAGCGACCTGCCTCTACTTTGAGCATGCAGACGGGTGGTCAGGACACACCAATTTCCATTGCTGCCTTCCAGAAGAGTGTTTGTGAGGATTGGTTTACCTCATCAGTCGTTTTTGCTATGAAGGCATTGAATACGCCCCTGTTGGTGCCAATGCATTTGAAAGACACTCTTTGTCTGCGAGGGCTGCTTCTTTGCCAAGCACTGAAGCTCTTTCCAACGGCTTCGAAGTGCCCTGCAAATTCTCGTCACAAAGTCAAGTTGGAAGAGACTGGGGATCGTTTCCAATGGACATGCTCCGTGAGAGGCCACAAATGCTTTCGAGCTAGTCTTTGTCCAGTGGGTTTGCTTTCAAATGTGAGGCTCAATTCTTGGCTGGCTTTCTTGTACTTTGTCAATGGCCTGAGACTCAATATCCGTTGGACGAAGCTGACTACGGACATTGAAGAGATCTTTGGTGCCCATGATACCAAAACATTGCGGCGGTGGAGGGGATTGTACCAAGATGCTCTCGAACTTTACCTCAAGAAGTATGGCCAGCTTGTGCTAGGCTCTAAAGCTGGTGATGTCGTTGTCTTTGATGAGACGAACATGGGACAGCCTCGTGGGATATCAAAGGCCGCTACCACCAAGAAGACCCATCATAAATCCAACAAGATCCAGAGGGATCGTATTGTGAAGCGTTTGCCTGCTCGAACTTTCCATCGGCCAGCAAGTTGTCTTCGTCGCCCTGCTGCCTCTTCATCAACTTCTGCTCGCAAGCGGCCTGCTGCTGTGATGAAGTCCATCTACAACAAAGGCATTGCTGGGACGTCCAAAGACCAACGGACTGGGCGTTGGCTCTTTGCTGCTGTTCCCGATACACTCATGACAATGGTTGCAAAAGGTTCAGCTTCCATATTATGGGCCTTCCAAAGACAGCACCAGACGGCAAGCCCAGGGGCATCAAGAGCATGAAAAAGGCCATCTTGAAGTGCATTAGCCCAAAAGCATTTGTGGTGCATGACAAGTGGAAGGCCTCTTCACCGGCTCTGGCTGACATTGGGTTCAAATCCGCGCCGCCTGTGAACCATAGCCAGGGATGGCGAGACCGTGCAACGGGCTTTCACTCCAATGACATTGAAAGTGAATTCTCCCGATTGAAAAGGTATGTGAGAGAGCGTTATGGCCGCCTATCCTTCCAATGCCAAGGGGCTGACGACGCAGAGGAAACGGATGCCGTGGATGCCGGAGATCTCTATGAGTATACATTCAAAACGAATGTAGGGAATAGCTTCTTCGATGTCTTGAAGGCCTTGCAAATTAAGTCACCTTGTTAGCTGGATGTCTGAAAACGACGCGTCTGGGGAAAACACAAATGGTGCGATATCGTCTGTTGATTTGTCTTCTTGTCTTCTAGTGCAATCAGAGCATCATGCAGTATCACACAGCAAATCAATGTCAAGGCTGACGTCAAAACATTTGGCAGTGCATTATCTGCTCATTATGCAAAAAAGCCAGGTCTGCTACTACACGAATGGACTTCAAAGGCATGGACACAAAGGCAACTGCTTCTGAACCATTTACAGGGGGCACGGTTATTCCCCCGAACCCATATATATATATATAGGCACACAGGAAAGGAGACAGAGAGAGATAGAGAGAGAGACTCAGTCTGCCATCCATGCGTCACGACAACTCACCTTTCCTATACGTAGGTTTCTAGGTTTCCTATACATTTGAAACTTCCGCCACCGCCTTGTGTGGCACTAGTGGTATTCCATATTATCCCAGCATTGCTTTGGTTAACCATAATTAACCACTATTAACCACAATGGTTAACCATAGTTAATTAACTAAGGAATATATGAACCATATATTGATTCAAGGATTCACCATAGTATTGACAACTATTAAGGACGATTCACTCTCTGGACTATATTGTATATATATATATATGATTGTTATGGTTATTAGCCATATTGCTATAAAACTTTTGTTGTTATATAACCGCTATTAATCATCATTGCCCACATATTATATCCACATTGATGGTTAATAGGTTTAATATTATTGGCCATTATTAACAATTAGTCGCACTTATTAACTATGAATAACGATATTATTAACAACTATATGAAGCATTATTAACCCTATTATTATCGCATTTTTAACGCTATATCAGACTATATCCCAATAACACACATATTATTAACCACATTATTCATCACGACACTCAATTTAACCCCAGAAAAAACCAGACTATTAAGCATAGTATTAACCATATTTAGTCACAAAAAAAATCACAAATATCACTAATATATCACATAAAAAACTATAGATTGTAGATGATATTTATCACAGTATATATATTAAATATAATATACCATTCACCATTCACCATATTTAGTCACTACACCATTAACCATAGTATTAACCATATGAACCAAATTATTGACCATAGTATTAACCATATTAACTCAACCATATTAATCATAGTATTAACCATATTAATCATAGTATTAACCATATTAATCACATATTAATCACCATAGTATTAACCAATACCTTATTAATCACTGCACCATTCACCATGAACCGCCAACGTCATGGCTCCCACAGGTGGCTCCGCTTGGTGGACTTCTGGGAGGCCCGTGGGCCGCCGGAACGGTGTGAGGCTCCACCCGCCAAGCTTCAGTTGCAGGCGGGAAACGTTGCGGCAGGGGCGAGTTAAATGGGGGGCATTGAATGGTGGTTTAATGGGATTTTATTGGGATTTTATGGGATTTTATGGGATTTTATGGTGATTTTATGGTGGTTTAATGGGATGTAATGGGATTTTATAATAATTTCATAAACTATAGAAAATTTAATGGGGATTTACCATTTGGTAAACCAACATCGGTGTGGAAAATTGCCATAACTATGCTAAATTACCAATTTCCATATGATTTCCCTATTTAACTGGGTGATTTGCCATAACTATGCTAAATTACCAAAGGCTATTCCATACAAATCTGCTAATTTGAGCAATTAAGATTTGGAATGACCTATCACTCTACCCTAAAGCAGGTCTGAAAATTCACTGAAAATTGGCATGTCTATCGAAAATGACGCTTTGACCATAAAACATGACGATTTTATCTATGAAACATTGTTATTTTATCAGACTAAAATGGGACCTCCACTTAAACCCAATGATTTAGAAAATAAGGTTACCTTTGAAAATACATATTTTGCGGTAGGCCCCATGTTTGGACGAAGCCGGCGACTTTCTGTAGTGCCCAGCCACAAGTCTTTTCTTGTTGGGAAGAAAAACAATCGTAACCTCGTGGGAAACATGAACACAGGTGGCTCATCATATGTTTTTCTTACGTTTGGGTTTACAGTGTAACAAGACTCATGATGTTCAATGATTTTACATATGATTGGGTTTACATATAAAAAACCATATCATGTTACAGTGTATTGTAAACCCAAACATATGATCATCATATTCCCCCCGTATTTCATGATTTCCATGGCTAGAAAACAGGATCTTTTCCGGGACCAGGTGCTACGCACCTCTGGCTTGGTGGCCGACAGGCTCCATGATTCACATGACTTGCCTGGACCTGAAAGTGGGGAATATCCTTGCAAGGCACGCGCAGCAGTTGGATGTTTTTACCAAAAAAAAAAGTCACGTTGAAGCAATACATTGGTGAGATAATACGATGAGATATGGTAAGATGGTGGGCCACACATGTTTCGTTTTCCGTCTTTCTGTGTTGCATCTGACAGGTTGGCAATGCCTCCAACCAATTTTCCTCTGCTGGACCCCACAACCTTTACGTCCTGGGACAAGTGCACGGATGTCACTTTCGCACCGCGACGAGTGCCCTGGGTCAAACTTGAGGCCAGTACTTAACAATATTTTTTATTATTTATATATATATATATATTTAAGACTATTATATATATATATTGAAGAATATAATAATATATATATATATGTATATGTACACATTGTCACATTATACTATCTATGATTTCTAATATTATTTATATATATTACAATATATCATATATCATATGTAATATAGCATATATAATATGTAATATATCACTTGTAATGCAATATATAATATTTAATATACAATATATCATATATCATATGTAATATATCATATAAAAGATAAAATATATATATATATAATTATTTAATATTTAACGTAACATATATAAAATAATATGTAATACATAAGTTTTTAATATATAATATGTAATAAAAAAATTATAATATATAATCTATTTTTTGTAATATATACAGTAATATACAATACATAATACATTTTGTATATATACGTATAATATGTTATGTACAATATTATAATATATAATATTTAATATACTGTATAATATATAATATGTAATATACTATAATATATAATATATAGTATAATATACAAAACATAGTATATTATACTTAATAATTATTATATAATACAAAATGTACTAAAAAAGATAAGGATATTTAATGTGTAACATTTAATGTTATTTTAATTTGAAACATATGATATATGATATGTGATATATAATATATAATATATTTGTTTAATATTTCACATATTATATATCATTCATAATACATAATACATAATATATAGTATATAATATATAGTATTTTCTTTACAATAGTGCATATGTTTTTAGTTATATAAATATGTATATATATATAATTAATATATATATATGTGCAGATTATACTGTGTATAACATTAAAATATTACATTTTAATCTATATATATATATGTAAAACTATATGAGTAACCGACAAAATTTGAAGACTAAAGTGTTTTTTAGTGGACATGGGATGTTCAAATTTGTGCGGAAACATTCACAACCGATAGGGGACCACCCACTTACCGATACCCTATTTTTACACATAGCATGGAAGTACAAGCAAACCTTCACTCATATGTAAATAGCCAACGTTGATTGTTTTATACTGGGTCTATGGATGAATTGGGGATGAACGTAATCAATCGAGCAGCGGTTTTCAGGGGAAAATGTGTAGTCAGCCCTACTTTACCGCATTTGTTGAGGATATGGTGTGGATTGCGCCGGAGTCACCGTGTTTGGGCACCAGTTTGACCTGCCCTTGTGGTTCGAGAATCCTGACGAAATGGTGGAGTTCAAGGCACGAAAAGCGCCAAAAAGATTGGAGAGGAAGCAACAACCAACCCTCCAGCAATCAACCTAGCAATGGAAGATCCAAAGTTTTTGATGATGTCCTTTGATGTTTTTTTTTATATGTCTAGCCTATCCATAACATTTTTTCATAATTAGCGAGTTCCCCAGATGCCAGCCCTCGAGTCTTGCAAATTCTGCTGAGTTCTTTTGAGCTGTCCAGATAGTAAGATTAGGAAGTAGCTGTGGCATAACCCCATATAATCCCAGTGATAATCGGTGTATCTTCTATATACTTATGTTTTGTGGTTGCAGAATGTTGCAGACATTTGAGTTCATTTTAAACATGTACAACTATATAATTTAGGATTATGATCCCCCCAATGACTTGAATTGAATCAGACGTGCCGCAGGTCTACCACGAGCCGGAGTATGATGACAGCGAGCCCATCCTGTTGGGCGGAATTCGCATCCCGCTCTTTACGCTTTCGCGCGGGCGTATGGTGGCATTGCAGCTGCCCTTGAAGCAGGACGGTCGGGGGTTCGCTTGGCAGCGCCGGAAAGTGGATTGCTTCGAGCGCCGGAAAGTGGATCGCTTGGAACGCCGAAAAGTGACACGTACAGACACATAAGAGATACAAGCGCTATAGGATGCTATAGCTACATATAGACACAGAGACATAGACACATAAATGGACACATTCATACGTGCCTATACACGCTGAAGCACTGAAATAGATGTACGCAGGTACACATTCCAGGAAATTTTTAGCAATCTGCCTTCCGGCCCGAAATCAACCAGTAGTCCCAAGTAACCGAACCCGTGTCCCAGTCCCGTGTCCCCAAGTTAAGCCCTGAAGGTCTGATTCCCAGCCACCCTGTCCGTTAGACCCCAGTCCCAGCCACCTGTCCGTGAAACCCACCCCATGTCCCAGCCCGGTGTCGCCGCTTGTCCCAGCCCCCGTCCCCAAGTTAAACCGCGGGGGTGTGATTCTTTGGTTCTGATCCACCATGCTTGTCCCCTAAACCCACCCCATGTCCCAGCCCCTTGTCCCGACTTGTCCCCTAAACCCGCCCCATGTCAGCCCCCTGTCCCCGAGTTAAACCCTAAAGATGTGATTCTTTTGGTTCTAACCCACCATGTTTGTCCCCTAAACCCACCCCATGTCCCAGCCCTGTGTACCGACTTGTCCCCTAAACCCGCCCCATGTCCCAGCCCCGTGTCCCCAAGTTAAACCCTAAAGGTCTCATTCTGGGTTTTTGGTGCTCTAAGTGATCCCATGGTGCTCTAAGTGATCTGGTGCTCTAAGTGATCCGCTTTCCGGTGCTCTAAGTGATCCCCTAACCAAGCAGGACGCAGGTTGGAGGATTTTTCTGAGAAGGAAAGACTTCCCTATTTTGCCACGCGTGACTAAAACATATTCATTAAAATCATACTAAAACCACTTCTGAAAGTATTTTGAGCCATAGATTCAATCCCGCGAATATCACCATGTTTCCGGATGTGTGCACGTGATGTGCCAAAGAATCAACTCCACTTCCCCCTGGAAGGATTTGTAGATCTACTACCGACTAACAATAGTGAATTTTGATATTTTTTGAGCGTCAGGTTTGACAGTGATGGTCCCCTACAATAACCTTCCTCAAGTATGCTTAAGTTCCAGTTCATCCCATTGTTTCTGACCAATGTATATATATATATATATTGATATTGATATTATATTATATTATATTATATTATATTATATATTATATACCATATTTTTATATTATTTTATATATCATATATTATATATATTATACAATATGTATATATATATATATATCATACATATATATATATATCATATATATATATATCATATATATATGTATTATATATTATCTGTATTATAATATATCTTATTTGTATTATATATATCATATATATTATATGTATTATATATATATATTAGGTCCAATATATGTTCATCATCATGTTCTCCATGGTTTGATGGCCATTTTGGGGCATCCCAGATTCAGACAAACTCAGGGTAAATTGATGACTTAAATCCAAACTTATTGGTTCTCTACTTCTTTTCACTCGGATTGAATCCCTGAATTTAATGGATTACTGATTACTGTAAATATCTCTAAGTTTACAGGTGAGGTTTAAGTAAACAGTAAATATCTATTTTATGGTTCATAAAAATCTTTAAAAACAATTACACATTTCTGTGGTCTAAAGCTCAATGTTTGTGTTTGCATCCCTACCTTGATGGGTTGCATTCATATTTTCATGATTTATCCTCTGGTAATTTGTTACATAGCTATTGAGCATGGCCCATTTGGTTCAATGATTTACCTATCCAAATGATTACTTTCCATGGCTATGTCAAATTGCCAGAGAGTATATTTTATATATATATGGTATATATATATATTAATTATGTGATATTAATGTCCCATTAAATTCGCATTCAATGCCCATTAAATCACCATGACATCCACTCGACCAGGACGATGCCACCCGCAGAGGTTTCGTGAACGTCTCCTTTGGTCACCTGACCATCGCCGCCAGGGTGGAACAGCCGCTGGGTCCCTGGGCCCTGCACCGGCGGAGAAGGGTTGCAGTTTGTTGTTTTAACATGATTATAGATGAGACTAATATATAGATGACAACAACTATATCTTCTATGATTATAGAGTAACTATCGAGGAATCATACAAATGGGACTAATTATATATAGATGACCATGGACATAGTATGATTCCTCGATAGTTACTCTAGTTTTTTTGCATATGTTTTTTTCTCCAGCAGTTCATGGCCTCATTTGGGCAAACTCAGCTGCAGACCGGGGAGTTGACGTTGTTACAGAATATTCAACGATGATCCGAAAAAAAAGGGAAAACCATCATTTAAAATCAAACAACCTACATTTAGCCAATACAGATGACATATTTTCCAGATGTTTGTAGCTTGGTTCATCCACTCCCAGCTTCGATCCCAAGGCTACCTCTGCCTACCCGTGGAGCCGCCCATCGAAGGCGCGCCTGGCGCCCCCTTCGCAGCGACGGCCAGTCCAGCGCCCGGATCTACGGCGCTGGACTGGGCGGATTTGGAGAAGCAGATCAGTGCCGCGGTGGCCGTTTCAGCCCTGAAAAATGGGAGGATTCAGCATCAAAATATAGGTCAGCATTGGTGGATCACCTCACTTGGCAAGTGGTTACTGTAATAACCCTGGTTAGTACCATCTTGTTATTTAACAGTTTGCCATGGAAAATCACCATTGTTTATAGGTAAACCATCTATTTCTATGGGCCATCGAAAAACCATGGCTATGTAACAAATAACCAGAGGGTAGGTCAACATTGGTGGATTGAAATAATGAGAAATTTAATCATCAACAATGCTGGAAAATGTGCTCTTCAGCCAGCCAGATTGGGGTATTTGAATTGCTTTAACAATCAGAAATGGCCGAAAGAAAATAAGGAGCTCAGGAAGAAACCAAAAGGATCTACAAGAAGATGGCGATTTGGCCATCAAGAGTGATGATGGTATCTCTATCACGATTGTTATTTGTTCAAATTGAAAATGGTGGATAGCCCAAAGCCCAAAGATTTCCATGGTCAGTGTGAAGATGGTGTTCGAGAACACCATGGATCTTTGGGGATCTTCAGATGTTGATATGGGGAATCATCCTATCAATGGCCTGGCCTTTTTACAGGGAATCAGGGGATGGAACAAAGACAATCCAACACATCCAACATGAGATTTCACCAAGACTGGATTGATTGGAAGGGAATACAACATTCTAACGGCAATAGTTGCTCTAACCAACAAGTGGAACTTCAACCATATCAATGGACGAGGATTCAGCAATCATGGAGATGCAATTAACATGTCCCTTAATCTACAAGAAACTATGTTTTATCCAAGAAAATCTGGAAGTTTTACATCTATCACAAAACACGTCAACGAATCCAATCACTTCGGGTACGTTGAAGTGCGTGGGATCCGGTTTGTAAGTGGTCCAGTGGTGAATTGCCCAAAGATAAGTGAACAGATCCTGTTCACAAGTGGATTCAAGTGTTAATTAACTGTAAGCTGTAAGTATGATTGCTAATCAGTAACTGACCAACTTGAACATCGAAGTAGCTACGGACCATGAACATCAGTTGGTGTGGCCCAACTTTGTCAGCTGTGAAACATTGGCTCAAAAGAATACCTTGACAAAGGTTGAAGTGACATGTGCAAGTGGATCACTTTATAAATGAAGTTCAGGTTGTTGATGTGATTCTCTACAAATCTCTACAATAATGACGATATCACTTTTGGGGATGATTGGAGTGTTTTCGGAGCAAAAGCCTTCAATGCAGCATTGCTCCACTTCTACAAGATAGACTCAGATAGACAATGAAACCCAAGGGCGGCCCATGGTCCAGCTTTCGACCACAAAATGCTTTCCGTTGGCTTGTCACTTTATCCACATATTGGGGTAGTCCGCAACCAAAAACGATGAAAAACGCATCGGTCCCAGGTCGTTTGGTGGAACTGATCCAGATGGTTTTTGTCCGATGGTCACCTGGCTTAGCTTCTGTGTGGAGTTGGTGGTTGAGTAGGTAAAGACGAAACAAGTCGAGAAATCAAATCGTTTCGAGGTTTGGGGTTGGACAAACAATTCACAACTTCCGGCTATTTTCAGGTTCACCAGAGTACTCAGGTTTCAATCAATATCAATAGCCGTTGAACATCTGATTTACAGTCGGGAAATGCAATTGTTGCATACTTTTGCACTGTATATAAGCTTGGCAGAAGGTGTGTCTCAGTCGAGTGTTGATGGCCATGAATGAGAGTATTTGCAATGAATCCTGCCAGAAGAGATTGATCTTGAATATTGAGGTAAGGTAACAACATGTAACAACCATGTTAAACCTTGATTTAATGATATATCGGTGTTTTTAACCATCAACAATGGTGATATGTTTAATGAATTATGTTTGATGATCAACAGGAATTTCATCATCATCATCATCATCAGCCATGTTCAAACGGTCCACCTACCTACACGCCTTATAAGACCTTCCACTTGCAGCTTATTCCAGTTTATTCCAGTTGCAGCCGAGGCAGAATAGCGTCATCTTTGTGATCCAGTGGGAACATTTTTGGTACTCCTTGCTGTGGTTTCTCTTCATGGAGCTTTGGTGTCTCGGTACTCGGTCGCCGCGAGGAGGCCAAGAAAATGACTTTTAGCTGTCGGGTTAGACCATGCTGTACCATCTCATACCCAAATTTGATGATATTTGATGAAAAGTCACATATATTCACCATATTCAGCAGAGTAATTACCTCCATGGTCCCAATAGATCGCACCACAAAGTGGAGGGCTTTATAGATGGTACCATGCAGTACCAAACCACTTAATGGCATGTTTACCCTCTGGTAATTTAACATAGCTATTGAAAATGGCCATAGAAATAGTTGTTTTACCCATTAACAATGATGATTTTCAACAGCCCAGGGGGTAGGTGAATTGGATCATCCCAAGGTTTCTTTTCCTTTGGAGATGGTCTTTCCCCATCATCTTCGCATTGCTGCTGAGACTCGTCGGTCGTTTGGGGGCTGGGTCGTTTGGTGCGGTTGAAACTTCAGCTATCATAGCTGTTTAAGCACCAAAAATGGGAAACTTGACAGCAATTTTTGTTAAAATCCTCTAGATATCCTTTTCCTATTGCTTGGTTGACTACTATGCTGAATAACCCATGTGATTTCTCCATGTGATTGTTGCCGCACCGAAGAGTTTTCTGCAAAAAATGATCCATGGAGCCATGGAGAAAGACCAGCCCCATTATATTATTATATATTATTTATATATATATATATTTGTATTCATATATATCATGTTTCATTATATCCCATGATATGTCCATGATATTCTCATGATCTGATGCATTGTCCATGATATTTCCCATATATTTATCCATAGTTTCTCCCAAAAAACAGCACCCGAGTTCTCCTCGAAGCCACCGCCTTTGCCCCGGCCGGAACTCAGGAAACGCACCCTGGACTTGCGCCGGCGCCTGGCACCTGCGGCACCTGCGACCGCGGCGACGCTGCCGGTGGAGCCGCTACCGGAGCACTGGCGCTTTGAGCGGAAGCACAGGCAGAGCTGGTGGCCCCGTGGATGGATTGAACCATGATTTAACTAACATAGCCATGGAAAATCACCATTTTTAATAGGTAAACCATCTATTTCTATGGGCCATCTATACCATGGCTATGTTAAATAACCAGAGGGTAACCATGATTTCACCATGATTTAACATTGAACATGCTGAAGGGTTGGGATGTGAGCATCAAAGTTGCGAAATGTTGGCGTATTAGAAGAATATTTTTTCAGAGACTCTTTGGCATCAACATTTTGGATTTCACCAATGAGCTTAGCTAGCTCTGGTCAGTGAGTGAGTGGTGATTTTACAATATTTTACACCTCACAAAAGGGGATGTATTGGTATACCCATAGGATCCATGTATGCTATATATATATGCTAACATTTACCGTCTATACCCCAAATGTTACCGTATATAGCAGCACCATGGATCCTATGGGATATAGTATATACTCCTCCTTTGCCAACCACGCCACGTGGCCATCCCAGCTTTATTAGACCACAGTCACAACCATGGCCAACCCATTTATAAGCATCCACATATCTATATACATATATATATATAGAGATGGGATACCGCCAGTTGAAGTTTATCATCATTAAGGTTGTATACTTGTATCCTATATATATAAGCAATTGGGAAATTTGCTATCCATTAGGAAAAACATTAGAAACAGCAACCCAAATTGGGACGATTCTCGGGCCCATGGAGGCAAGTAAAAAAAAAAACATATGGGCATGCACCAACCTAAATGGGGATGTCTCAGAATGTGGTGGTTAAATAGCTTGTTGTTGACCTGAGACTGCATAAACATAGGGATATCATGAATGATGAGGATTTACCAACCAAACATCGGGATATACTTCTTTGAACTCACCCTTGAAATTATACTTAATTACACGCTAAAATCCAAGAAGCAAACAATCTGTAGCAACATCATACATAGTCCAAATATGTCCAAATAGTATACAGTACCCTAAATTGTCATCATATTCCCTATTAAAATGCCAACCCGACTGGCGACACAGACATCGTTGTGCCGCACGTCGCCTCGTAGGAGAAACAGTTTTCACCCTGAAGCTTCGTGTTCAGAGCCGCCTGACCTCGTGACGTGGGAAGCTGACACTTCGATCCGACGTTGGTCAAAGCTGGTTGGGCCTTTTACATGTTCTTTGTGTTCCACACAGCCATGAAAATCTATGAACATGCCATGAATAAGTCGCCACCCAACAGTCGTTTGATCTTTTTCAGGGAATGCCTTACCTCCCAATCCTCACCAAGATTCGAATAGTATCCACCAATCAGTTATTGTTATTTACAGATATTTACAGCATATGGATGTGGATCATCCCAAATTAGATATACCCTCTGGTTATGACTAACATAGCCATGGAAAATGGCCCATAGAAATAGATGGTTTTCATGGAGCTTCAATCAACCACTAAGCGTTTGTATCAACCATCGTTCAACGCCACGTGGCGGTGGTTGGATCCCGGTGTTTTTGGATGGGTTGAAACCACCCCTTGGTTTTCTCTGCAACATGGCCCCAAGAAATATATGGATGTGGGTCAAAATGGAAGACCTAGGGGACCACAGATGTTAGTCTAGTTTAGTATTGACCATCCAATTGTTGGGGTACCTAATTTTGACCCATACCCATATGCCTTTAAGGTGCACGGAACCTCTGGGCTATACCAGTGGGGGATTTCTCTGGAACTAGGACACCCCAAGTCCAAAGCATTGTCAGGATTTTGCCATTATTTGATGGTCATAAATTATCATAAATTGATATAAAATTGTGATACTCTCCAGTAAATCAACGGCAAACCTACCATTGATAGATCATTGTCTTAACGGAAACCATGGGTTCTCCATATCGATGTGTTAATTTACCAGAGGGCAATCCAGAGAGTAAACTCACATACATAGATGTGAAAAATCCAGCCATTGGCAGACTATTTTCCAGGGGATTCCCCCATGGGTTTTCCACATCTATGTTAGTTTACCCTAGGGTATCCTTTCCCAGGAACGGCGCTGGATGTTTGGAGGCTTCAGCGCGGACTATTTGATTGATGGCGCCCCGGAAGCCAAGCCGAACCAGATGACGGATGTGATCCTACCGTGAGTTGTGATGGGTGGCCTGGGCAACTCCCAAAAAAGTTAGCAAAGTCACATCCGAGTCTCAGAATAGTGGTGAATGATTCATGTTTATGCCTGTATTTTTTTGGGGGACACAAATGTCGTTGTTTAAACAATGTGATAATGTCTGAAGATGAGGGATAACATTGAAGCAAATAAATGCAAAATGATGTCGCACACATGATGATTTGCATCCATGACGTCTTGGGGTACCCTGGTTTCAGACTGCCCCCATTGGGTGTGAATCATTTTGTTCGTGGATCTACAATGTCGATCAATGGTGGAAGAGAAGTGCATCAAGGTTTTTTCAGTGTTTAGTATTGGATCATATTGGATCTATTTATTGTTGGGGTTGGATATATTATATGGATTTATATGGGATCTAATAGATTATATGGGATATATATATATATATAATTATATATATATATATGTTGGAGATATTATATGGGACACATTGTTGATGTATTTTGAATTATTTTATATGTGATATGTGGGGGAATGGCTAATGTTGCTTCAGAAAATGCAGGGATCATCATTGTGGAAGCTCGAACAGAAACATTACCCGGATAGGATGCGAGCTGACCGTAACATATGCTTATTTGCCAACGTCAGGTTTTTGTAAGTATGTATGGTCATTGCTAAGTGACAATATATGATATGTGATGATTGGCCATCCTAGTTGTGAACATGTCTTCTGTGACCAAAACACATTGGACATGCCTCGGCTATATATAGATGTGTCAAGGATCAAAATCTGCGGCAGGTTTTGATGTGCCTCCTTGGGTTAATGGTTATGGCCAAGAATGTGGTGGTCCACAGGCCGGAAATCGGTACGGAAAAACCCAGGTGAGTTGCCTTTTTTTGTTTGGATTCCCAGCTTCTCGAGGACTTCTTGAGGACTCCTGCAGGTATTCTTTGGCTATGAGTATTCAAACCTGGCAATGAACTCCTTTGTTGATATTCAATCTACTTGTAGATGAGGTTCCATTGCCATGTGGATGGTGAGAGGCCATCATCTTCATTGGTGGCCAAAGATATCGCTACCAATGGAAGGTGGCTACGGCGTGGGGCGGGGTTTGATGCGGGGATACCATTTACTGAGCTGGACCGCTATGGATCGAAGCGTTGTCTGAAAGAGACTTTCGTATCAGCTTGTGATGCCAAATGTGAGTTCCAAGAATGGTGCGCTAGGAAAAGGATTACCTCGTGTGGCCATCCTGGACAGGTGGTTGTTAACGCAGATACTGATGAGAATGGCTGGCAATACGCCTTTGTCGTGGCCTCGGCTTATGAGAGGATGGTTCGAGCTGTTTCATGATGAGATTGTTGCGAAAGTCCATGAATTGAGATGTATGACGGTGATCACGCACAATCCTGGGAGAGATCCCTTCGATGATATAGAAAATGCCTTACGGGGAGTAAAGGGTGTCAACGATGACATACTACCCATGTTGCTACTTCTTCCAGTGCTAGTCACTAGTCGCCAGGATAGCGTTGAAAAGACCAAGATGCTGCATGGTCTTTGGGCACTTGGTGTTCTGACCTGCAAACGGCCAAGGCCTTCACTCAAGATGCCCAATGGCGGCATACCATGGATACGGTCACTCGTTTGGAACCATATTTAGATGGGAAAAACCACGTTTGCATGTGAATCTTGTTCTCCCATGTTCTCCCCATTTATGGTTCAATCCGGATTTTGGTTGCTTACCCTCTGGTAAACTAACATAGCTATGGAAAATCACCATTTTCAATGGGTAAATCCATTATAAATCACCATTTTCAATAGCTATGTTAAATTGCCAGAGGGTACAACCCAATTGTTGCTTTTAAACTTTCATGTTCTCCTGTGTAAAAGACCATGTTTGTCGCTGTAGCCAAATCCCCATGGTCGTTGGTTGAAATCCCACGTTGGTTGGCGATATGAATTAATCACCAAATTTGATGTCCCAATTTTTGCTGCTTGAACCACCAAATTTTAGTTGTTTACTGTAACTTTGGTTAACTCCCCCATTAAGATTTCTTAAATCACACATTTTACTTGCTTTAATTTCAACACCCTTTTTCTCTTGGTTAAAACCAGCATCTTAGATCACGATTGTTTGTTGATGAAATCACATTCCCATTTTTGTCCTTGAAGCTAAAATCTCCATTTGTTGTTTGAAGCACGCATTCTTGTTGGCCGTCGCTAAGTTCCGAATTTCTTACCTACAGTACATAAATCATGAGTTTTCGTTGCTCAAATCCCTATGTTTGCATATATCATCATATTATCATATTGATGATTGCTGGTTTCACATATTTTTCTCAACCCTACTAGGCCCTACTTCAGATGATGATCCCCAATTGACCAGCGTATCTTTTTCAGGGCTCAAGCACCGAGGTTCAAACCTGGGTACGCCGGCGTCAGCACCACGGCCGATGTGTGGCCTTGGCCGATGCCGAGCCGCTTGGATTCAATCGATTCAACCACTAGGGGGAATCTTAACAGATTTCTTAACCATGTCTTGCTATTAGGTATTTAGATGATTTTAGATGTATTTGGTATGATGTGAACATCCATATTATTGACTATATGTTCATACGATTGGACATTTATCCGATGACATATCATTATTTCATCTTAGTTCCCCTAGCCCCATAATGCCCCATATAGAAAATATTGTTTGATGTTCAAATTACCCATATGTCATGCTTAAATCATCTCAAAACACACAGGATGGTGCCCCCCAGTTATAAGTTGGTTTATAAACCCCATTACCTATAGTTATATCTACCATAAACCATAGTTATGGGAGTTATAAACCAACTTAGCTAACTATGGGGCACCACCTTGCATGTGTTTCTTCTGTTTTTTGCTTAGTTCTTGCCAGCATTTCTCGCCCACCCACCGGCAGGACGCCGCCCTACGCGGAGGATCGGCCCGAGCAGAGCCAGGGCCTCCAGGCACCGGTGGAGTCGTCCTTGACGGAGAACGACCAGAGACCTGGCATAAAAAATCACGACGGACATGTCAAATGGGGATGGGTCAAAACCCTGGTAACCTACAAGGTGGTGCCCCATAGTTAGCTAAGTTGGCTTATAACTCCCATAACTACGGTTTATGGCAGATATAACTATACTTAATGGGGTTTATGAACCAACTTATAACTGGGGGGCACCATCCTGTAGTGAACCCCAAGTCATAGCTGGGATTTATGGATGTTCATCCCACTAAAAATGGTATTAATAGGTATTGATCCATACCCAAATGTGTGGTTCTTCTTGTGTTTGATGTGTTTTTTGGGTGGGAAGAAACCAAAGTATGAATAAAGATTGAAACCCTTGAAACATGGATATATATATATATATATACACATGAGATTTGATTAACAACAGGAATATACAGGAATATGATTTTTGGGAATTTCTGGGATTGTCCAGAAACGGGGATTGCTGGCAATGGGGAATTTACAGGCAAAAATATTTGATGTATGATAGTCACCCCAAAGACAGACATGTAATCTGCCACTATGTCAATAGGTTTTTACTTCTCTAATCATTTTGGGATCGCATGTAAATGGCCATGCAAATAGATGATCGGCGAATATCAGTGATGGAATTGAATTGATCAGAACCTTTATTGGCATTCCTTCTGTCTGTGAGGCTGAATCGATATGTGAAGCTCTACCTCTCGATTCGCAATGATGCGGTTTGGATGAAGCGGCCGTTTTTTCCTGGGGGTTGCGGCGAGCAGTGGAATTTATGACCATGCTTTGCGTAGACAGGGAAGTTTTTCGACATACCACGATGACACAGATTTGACTATCCCTCCGAAGAATAGCTAGAGCTGGCTGCAAACCATTATTTTATTTTTTAACAACAAGCTTGTTGGGGAGGTTGACACCTACAGCTTGTTGCACCTCACATATGCGTGAGAGTGACTTATTGTGGGCGGTTCAATGTTTAATGAGCCAAGCGGGGGTTTGCCATTCCTTGAAAACTCCACAATGCATTCGATGTGAGGGTCTATTCTAGATGATACTTCATGAGCAAAGTCATTGAATGAAAATTATTTGAAATAGTCTAACATAGTCTAACAATGTCTAAACCATGTTCTTACATAATGATTTATCATTTCACTTCTCCGCAAGCCTCGTAGTACTGTTTCTCAGGACTCTCATCCCCACTGGTCAGTGCAGACAAACACCTGACATCACCTGGCTTCGAACCTAGGATTTTACCATCTGGTTGGTGGTTTGGAACATGGTTTATGACTTTCCATATATTGGGAATGTCATCATCCCAACTGACGAACTCATATTTTTCAGAGGGTTAGGTATACCACCAACCAGATTTTACCACATTTTACCTTGTCTTATCCAGGACATCCAGAATGACGTTGAATCATTCGAATCATTTCGACTCTGTTTCATGTCCACAGTCAGAATCTTTAGCCATTCCGGTTGTGATGGGATGCAGCACAAGTTGTGATCCAAAACGCTTGGTAATTCATGATTCGATTGGGATTGACACTTGCTTCTACTGACTGTTTCAATCGAAATTTGATGAACTGTTCATGTTTGAAAAACCACGTAAATCCGAGATCAGGAGAACCCCCGCCCAAACATTCAGGTTGACTTTGTTCTCAGCATGTTGGAGAAGCACAAGCTGCTTGATTGAAATCTGAGCCCAGCTGCCGAAGATCACTCGTATCTGCCAATAACAGTGACCTTAATTCATGTGTAAACACGATCCGAACAACTCTATGATGTGTGTACATGTCATGAATATATCATAGTCATTCATAATCATAATCACTCATATCTACCTATAACAATACAGAGGTTTCAACCTCCTTGGCAGTGCTCACCGGTCCCCTAGATCCGTTGCGTTCAACGCATCCGTTGCGCATCGTTGCGCCGCGACACGGAGGAACTTGATCACCTGGAAGGACCGAGACATTTCGTCCATCATGGCGTGGCTCTTGGCGATTCTGCTGCTGATCAGTTCTCTCATCCCCACCCGAGTGCCGTGGCCGTGGCCATGGCATCATATGGCATCTCCAAGCCGGGAAGTTGCTTGGGGTTTTTTGCCTATGGTTGGTAAATCTCCTCAAGTGGTTGCCTAAGTACACTGTAATGACAGGAAATAACAAGGTTCAAGCATGAACAACGGTGAAAAACGAAGGGTTCAGCCACTTAAGTGGTGGAGTTAACTATGGAAAATGGTGAACAATTGTGATTCAAACATCCAAATCATGGATTTAACTATGAACAAATGATCAAACATGGTGCTTTAACCAACGAAATTGTTGATTTAACAAACACACATGCTGAAAACACAGGCTTTACTGTAACAATAAAAAACACGTTGAAAAGCTGATGATTTTAACATATTTTAACCATCTACATTTGGATTTGACTCTCAACAATTACTGGTTGGTGGTTGACATCCCCCGATTTTACTTGGGGGGGATTTGGGGATCATCATCCCATGTCTATGGTTGACACAAAAAAAATGCAACCACCAACCAGCATATGTTTTTGACATACAAATCCCCATATGTTCTGCCCTGATATTTGTGTATAGAAGGTGGGTGCTGTGTATTTCCCTCTTCAACCAAATACAATGTTTTATTCTGCTTGATCAATGGACTTAGCAGAAATCTTTGCTAGCTGGGTCGGAATCCAGAAAAGTAGTCAAACTATATAGATGGATTATAAATCCAACTACTGAGTACTGACCAGTTACTGTACTATGTTCAACTTCTATGGACCCATATTTTTTGGGAATTTTCGGGCTTCTGGAGAAAAATGGGGATTTAAAATATGTGAATCGACTTTGGATTCTCTTGTGTGGCAATGCTGCCGACGTCTATGTTTGTCGGTTCAGGATGGGCAACGATGTGAAGTTTCCCAACGAATCCACCATGTTTGATATTGTTTGATGGTAAAATCAACCAGAGATATCCATATATATATATATCATATATCCAGAATTTATCCAGATATATCCAGAATTTATCCAGATATATCCAGATATATCCAGAATTTACCCAGATATATCCAGATATATGATGATAATCCAGCTATTTTCGGAACAAGTCGCCAGTTTTGCAAGGTGATCCTGGCCGGCCTCGTGGCCTTCACCTTCTACTTGGGCAGCTCCATGGGCTTTCGCAAGCGCCAGCACCGTCGGGACTTTCTGCTGGAGCTCAGCAGGTTGAGCTGGGCCAACGGAGCGGGCACCTTGGAAGCCATGGAAAGACCGGGAGTCATGGGAATATTATACAATATACCCTCTGGTTATTTAACATAGCCATGGAAAATCACCATTTTTAATAGGTAAACCCAGGTAAACCATCTATAAATGGGCCATCTATACCATGGCTATGTTAAATAACCAGAGGGTATATTGTATAATGTTGTATTTATATATATATATATCATAGATTATCATAGTGATACAATGGAATTATAATCAGGGCAAAACGGGCAAAACATAAAGATGTGGGCATGGGTCAAAACCTATGATATTACCATCATATGACTGGAATAACCATCCATTAACTAGCTACCTTCGGGTACTTAGGGAAGTCACTGCCATGAGAATGAGGATTTGAGGTTACCATGGGAATTGGGATTATATATTCAGACCCAGACATGGATGGAGATGGGTGGTTTAAGCAAGAAAGATCGAGATTTGATTTTGATCCCAGAAAATTTGATTGAAAGTTCATGAATGAATTGAAATGTCAACCAAACTAGCGATGTTGGGGTTGGGTCGATATATCTTCAGGACCATCGATTGTTGAGGTTTGGGATGGATAGCTGCCAAATGGTATGAACCCCAGAGCCTTGCAGAGGTTTGACTGTTTGACTACCATCTGGTTATTCAACATAGCCATGGTATAGATGGCCCATGTATAGATGGTTTACCTATTAAACATGGTGATTTTCCATGGCACACCGTCAAATAACCAAATGGTATATGGAAGTGTGAAAGCAATGAAGATGGGGATGAACCCAGAGTTGCCTTCAGTTGATCCCCATTGTCTCCATCAAAATATCGTATTCAAATTGCTGCTTGGTTGTATACCCCATTTTTCAGACACACCCAAGTTCAACAACAAATGAGGTTCTTACAACTGTTTTGCAACATACATGGGAACTTCATTTTGCAACAGATCGTTAAATGACCGTTTTTTGTATGGCCTTTCAGGGACGGATAAGCCTTTTTTGCCAGTTTCGATATGGTTTTTTGGGATCATCAGATCGCACTGAGTCGCACTGCAGCCGTGAGGTAAAAAGGTGGAGTTTCAGGGCACCGAGCCCACCTCGGTCTTGGAGGAGAATGGCGTTACACGACTCTTGTTGAGGCCATGGGATATTCATGGGATTGTGCGATCGAAGACCGTTAAGGTATTGGCTGTGTCTATTGGGTATACCGGTATACCTCTAAATATCCCTAAATGGCAATCTGCGGAAGGGAAAATGATTGTACTCCTTAATGGATTTGGGGAAACCATCGATTTTCAGACAAACCGATTCTGCCAATGTTGGAAGACAATTCCACCAAACATTCCCTGACCTGGTTGGTGTCCAATTGTTTCCCATGGTTCCTTCATGTTGTTCTTCATGTGTATTTTTTCAAGGTCCAACCTGGGACACGCCAGGGATTGGTGCAACGGCAGCTTCAAGACACAGTTTAATTTGAAGAGCCTCTTGGCCGCTGACAGGGGTTTATATTCCCTAAAATGGCAATGTTGATAGATATAATTATGTTTCATCAATGGAATTAGGGGTACCCTATTTTCAGACAGACCCAGATACCGTAAATCTGCAATACAGCAACCAACATATTTTTCCATTTTGGCGTGTTACATTAATGTGTATATATTATATATATATACATACAATTACATGTATTATATGATCTACTTTACTGGTACTGTACCTGGTAAGAACAATTGATATGACATGTGCGATCCCCTCCAGTGTAGATGGAGAGAGATAGAGAGAGAGAGAGAGCGCCTTCAGCTGTCTAAGGCTTTGACCATTGCCAGAGCCTGGCACAACTCGCAGATTTGGTGGTGTCGCTTGGCACGGTCACAGGTAGGTTGGCAAAAACGCCAGTTGTGTGGAGAGAAAGATGCAGAAATTAAATGAACATTAGTTGAAAATGGTTGTTCCTGTCAAGATTGGGTTGGTATTTACTGTGGAGAAATGGGTATGGATCAATACCTATTAATACCATTTTTAGTGGGATGAACATCCATAAATCCCAGCTATGACTTGAGGTTCACCAGGTACCACGGTTTTGACCCATCCCCACATGGGTGATGTTGACCACTCCCCTGCTGGAAGCCCCGAAAGAGGGCCCACTGGGCCCCGGAAATCCAGAGATCCAGAGGCAAAGTTCACCCAGCATCGAGACGGCGCCGCGGAGATATCGCTCGTGGCATTCCGCCTCTGGGATTTAAGATCTACCCTTTGGATCCCATTCCCATAGGATCCATGTATGGTATATATGCTAACATTTGGGGTATATTGATGGTAAATGTTACCATATATAGCATACATGGATCCTATGGGTTTGGATCCCATTGGTAAATTAACATATAGACCCTGAAAATGATCATGTTTTTAATCAATTTTTGATATGTTTGGTGGAAACTAGCCTTCCAACCCCTATCTGGCAGGGTCTATGTGAAAATTTACTGGAGGGCAAAAGTTGGGAAGATCGGTGGAAGATATGGGAATATGGAATGGGGTCAACCGCAAGTTGCGAAAGTGAATCATGGTGTCAATGGTGTCCACCAGTTATAATTCGGTGAGCATCCTTTTTTGGAAGTCGGTTTTCAACTGGTGAGGAGAGTTGAAGCAAAGGCTATGAAAAATATGTTTGCAGCTGACACATTCATGTCATTTCACTCCAACTTGAGTCTCAACAGGTTCAAACCGCCCTGCATCAAAGATGTTTGCAATGATTTCAATCAATGATGGCAGAAAAATACAATGGCCCTTTGTTTGTCCCTTAATGCCTTTCCCATCCTATCCCTTTGACTTTGGTTGGGGATATTGAAATCTGACGAAATCTGCTCAAAATCTCCAAAAATCAAGGTAGAAACCTTGTACGCTTTAACACCCTTTAAGTATGTATTGTTTAAGAGTCCAACCTTCCATTTTTCTCGACATGTTCGAAACCGTTTTGCGCCAGGAAAATCTCCATCCTTGTTGGTTTGAGGTTTTTTGATCCATCGAAATCCGATGGCTGATTGTATTGTAGCACCATATAACCATATTGGTTCCAACACGTTCCATCCCCCTGATACATTGGTTCATATTGGTTCAAAAAAATGGGTGAAACCCATCCAAATAGTTGATACTAGTTGATCATCTCAATGGATGTTCCCTCAAAAATGGACGGTCCAAGCCGCCGCTTTTTTTTGGTCGCCCCCCCGGTGGGATGACCGTTGACCACTGCGCCCAGGACGTCTATGGCAACTTCTTGGACCATGTGCCATCCGATAGCACCGACTACGACGCCTCGTGCATCTGCTACAAGTTGCCGGGCGCAGGGAATCTGCCGGAGATCGATGTGAGTAGCTGGCCCATGCCGGGAAGAAAAAGTGGTGCCGGGGCAGGCCTTTCTGGATTTTTGTGGAAGGGCAGTGATTTCAAAGGGGGATCGATGTGGGTTACTCCCTCTGGTAAACGTTTACATAACTATGGGAAATCACCATTTTAATGGGTAAATCAACTATAAATGGGCAATGTTCAATAGCTATGTTAGTTTACCAGAGGGTAATCTAAGGATGTTCAAAGGGTGTCTAAGATATTCTAACTAAGGTTACAGTACTTTTTCGCTTAGGATAGCTGAGGGCGAAATGCAGCCAACGGCTGGTTTTGTTGGAGATTATGTGCTGGTGTTTGCCACTTAACACTTGCAAGGTATCGTTTGAAGGTTGAAGATGACCCAGATGACGCAATAGTTTCCGGAAGAAATGCTGACACGTTACTTTAAGTTTTATCTACGTAGCTTCTGTGAGCCCTAGGTTTGAAATTTGCACCATATCCATCCATTTCCAACTATTGTAACTATTCAATCATATACTTGATTCATTCCCACTGCAGCCCAAAAACCAAGGGAGGGGCCTGTTGTGAGCGGCAGAAAATTGCATTCTTTTTCGTAAATCCTAAATAAAATTAATCCAGATATGAACAGATTGCACTTTAAAACCCCTACTTTCCACCCAACTATGTACAAAAAAATGCCAACAAACCAGAAGGTCAGGTGTTTATTGAGGAGCTCTTGGATGTAATCTAGTTCCATGCAATCCCCATTGTTTAAGAGTCACCTTGTGGATTGTGTTGCCCTTATTGAATGCAATGTATTAGATGCATCAGAGTCAGAAGGTAATGGTAAAGGATCATTTTAAATACACACAATTCAGGAAGAAATATATTGAAATATATAGAAATATATATATATATTTGCACCTTAATACCATTGACATAGTTGCATGAACCTTTCCACTATCCCTTGCAAAATATCACGTGTGTTTCTCCAAAATGCAGGATTTCCCTCGAAGTACAGCCTTCCTTTGCAGGGGATATATGTTTCTGTAGTATGTAGCATGAATTTAACACATTGAATTCCTGTTCTAGATGTAATATTAAAATATATTAAATACAACAATGAAGCCTCCCCTGCTTGCAAAGAAGCTTTTGTCATGCTTTTGCAATTGTCCTTTGATAAAATTAAATGTTTTTTTCAACACGCAATACCCCTACAAATTATGGAGGCATCCTTTAAAAGATGCAGCATTCCTTTTGAAAAAGGGCACTTTCTTCCAAATGATAGGCAATAATCCTGCACCATATAAAGCGTGTGTTTTAGCTTGCAGCCAATGTTTTAGGCAGAATCTATGTCAAAAAGTGAAATGCATCAGCACAATATTCCCTGAAAATCCTGTGAGGATGACTATATTGCTTACAGATGGCAGTTATTCTATCAGACAATATGGCATTCTGTGGATCAAAGAAGCATGTTCCAGCAAAAATAGAAGATAATTTTCTTGACGCATCTAGTATTCCTATTGGACAGGTTCAGTCTTCCTTGTTTGTTATATTCTTAAGACCAGCTCTTTCTCTAAAGGAAGCATTTCTTTTATCGGATATGAAAGAAGTGTGCATTCTTCTTAATCAATTGCGTCCATCATTTTGCAGAGGGTACTCCCCAAAATAATGCCTGATTCCAAAGGAATTCCATATCATGTCAGAAAGAGTGCTGCATATGCAAAAGGATTATATTTTGGAATAAAGTGCCATTGTCTGAAGAAAATATTGTATCTCACTCAGGGAGGTTATGTTATTTGAAGAACAAAGAAGATGTTTTACACATTCTTCAAGAAATACCATACTCTTTTGATAAAGGGACCCTTGATAAAAGGACCACTATATACACAAAAGAACCCCATCTTGAAATTTGAAATTAGGGTTTAATGTTTGAGGGGATGTTGCACCTTTTTCAAAGAGATGATGCATTTTTTTGAAGGGACATATTCCAGATAGTTAAGACAAGTTCTCTTCAAAGAATGCCATGATCACTAGAACGGATCACCGCATATATAAATGAAACTGAATTTGAAGTGGTGTTGGAATCTGTCAGTAGCAGGCTCCATGCTTTCTATGCAATCCTGTATGTGTTGAAGGTCTTTTTCAACATATTACTGCACTCTTTTCAAACAGAAATTGCAGTACTTCAAAGGGAATGCACAAAGTCAGGCGGCACTCTCTTTATGGAATATCACGTTCTTACAAAAATGCGACTTGGATTCATAGATGTTGGGTGCTTGTATACAACAAAATGCTGAACCCATATCCTAAGTGCACTTTGTTTGCTTTATTTTGGTTCAATTGTTGCTGCATTTTTTGAAAAGTGCCAAACCCTTCAGAAAGCTAGATGAAATACAAAATTGCTCTCTGAGCATCTGATTTTATCAAAATGTGGAGAAAAGAAGGCCAGAACTAAGTGCCGGAGTCATGAAGTAGAAGGTTCTGATCTGGATTAATCAGGATTAATCCAGATTAATGAGGATCAGACCAAAACCGCGAGAAAACCCAAAAAACAAACAAACAAACAAAAAAAGGTTTGGCAACTAGTCCAGAGGTCAGAGTACAGTTATTGTGGACACTTTTTTTTTTCCGTTTTTTTAATCATGATTGATTAATCAGGATTAATCAGGATTAATCTTAAGCGACTAACTTAAGTGGAAGTGAGACAGAACATAGTGTTGCAGTGACAAACACATGGTTTTGTGAAGAGACGTGTGGTAGCCGACAGTGAGAACGGACTGTTTGACCCTACATATGGAACGAATTGTTGTTGTGGATTTATTCATTGAATGTCTACCCTACCCCAAAAGCTTGAAATTCACCGCTCACAACAGGCCTTTCCGAAAACCAATGGTGCATCATCATCAGCAGCAGCATCATCAGCAGCAGCATCATCAGCATCAGCATCATCATTTTCCTAATCGTCGCAAGTAAAATTGCCATTTGTGTGGATGTAATGTAAATCCACATTTCTTGAGAATTACATTATTGAGTATCATATATTATCATATATTATCATATATTATCATATATTATCATATACTATCATATATTATCATATATTATCATATATTATCATATACTATCATATATTATCATATATTATATATTATATATTATGATATATTACCATAAATAATTTTTATGATATAAGATAGTTTATCATATGACTATTACTAAACCATACTAAATCACTTTATGTGTCATGATCACTCCTCATTTATTCATACAAAATCCCCATTATAGCCGTGCCCAAGCCTCCCTAGCGTGCCGGCTTTTTTTGGCGTGCCAGCGTGCCACGGCGACTCGACGTTCCCAGGAGCCTCTGAGTTCAGAGCCTGATGGAGTGGTGATCGAGGAAAGCCACATGGAGGTAATGGAGGTTGGCTCCGGCTGCTGTACCCTCTAGTGCTGGAAACCCAATATTTTGTTTGGTTCATAGTGGCTCAATACCAGTTCAAGTTCATAATGGTTTATAGTGGTAAATCGTGTTGAATAGTGGTGCATCATGGTTTATAGTGGTTAACAGTGGATATTGACAACAATAATGTCGGAAAGCCAATGCCATACTACCATGACTGGGGATTGTTCAAAATGGCACCTGTAAAAATGGTGATGACTTGGGGATGGTTTATGACATTGGATTTCACATTAAACTGTTTTGTTTGTTAATTTTTTTTTGGCACTTAATCCTTTTTAACCTTTTTCGTAGGTAAGTCATCTATAAATGGGCAATTCTTCATAGCTATGCTAGTGTACTGGAGGTTTATTTAGGATTTCACCATCAAAATCATTGGTTTTAATGGGGATTCAATGGGGATTTTCCACGATTTAGTTAAACATGTTCCCACTAAAAGTGAGGATTTAATGAGATTTAACCACTCAAAATGGGGATTTAATATGGTGCCTGTAACATGTCCCTTCAAGGAATTCTGGGAGTTACTTTGGGGTTCAATATATAATATGTGAAACTGGGTGATATGCTGATTACCCTCTTAGGAATTGGCACATCCAAAGTATAATTAGTGAATATCATCGCATAATTGGTCAGGGCCCTTGTATTGTGAATATACACATAGTTTCTGCCTATGTCATGCTGCATATATATATATATACACACAATATGACTGTATACGCTACATACAGACAGAGCATGATCAAAATATGTGTATATATGATCATATTATGAGTATACGTGTATGATGAATATACAAATACACAGACGTGTGCGTATTTTACACCTGAGTCGTCCCCATGGGATTAACGCTTGCAGGTGGCCTGCGAGCCAACTATGCCCACTGAGCATGTCTTGGATGTGGCGTTCAGAGCTCAGCGCTGCGAGTTGGTGAAAACAACGTTTCTGGGGCCGAACAACTCATTTGTAGATCATGTTCCAAACGGGAAACCGTGGGTTGTCATGGGTTTTCCATAGTTTTTTGTATGTTTACTGTTTACAACACATAGTTTACCCTACTAACCCGAAACTGGTTGGTTGGTTGGTGGTTTGGTGTTTTAATGTTCAACCTCATTACTTAGGATGGTGATTCCACCTACCGTAAGTTCTTTGGAGGCCAAGCCACCAACCAGGAAACAACGGGGATGAATTGCTGCTTGAAAATTACTCCCCCCTCCTTGAATAGTGATTCACATGTTTTGCTCCTCTTCCGGCATACTGGTATGATATTTGTAGGTAGTATGCCCATTGTCTTCAAAAGGCCACCCAAATCTGATCCACCAGCAAGGTCACCCATGCGCGGGCCAACGTTGGGGCTGCCAAGATGAAGGAACTTGAAACTGGACCTTTGAACTTTGCTGAACTTTGCTATGAGTCTCTATATTCATCTACAGTATATTCCAGAGTCCAGAGTATGATTTCAGAAACATTCAGAAACTGGATTTCGAGGTCTTCTAGCCTTGGTGTGGGTATCATTGAGACGGCTGAAAGGCGGCGGCAAAAGGGACGGTTAAACGGAAGTTCTGGGGAAGTCCATGTGAATCACATGGGGATTCAACGGAAATTGTGAGCCGTGACGAAGCCTCGAAGGGCTTGAGATGTTTGTTGTTTTCGTATTTTAGGTCCGAAAATCAACTTGTTGTTTGGTCCGAAAAGTGGTGACTGAGTCCCCAATTCTTGGCATAGATTAATATAGAAAAGCTAAAATGATAATCAACCATGAGATGTTTGAGGCCGCTATAATTGGGACTATAAAATTCATGAAAATCACCCCTCAGCAGAGTGCTCAGATTGTGGGTCGAGTCTTTTGCAGTTTTGCTGGTCATCTTGGCTTTTCTGAGAATAAAAGATAGAATGTGAGAATAGAATGCCAGAAAGAATGTCAGAATATATGCCAGAAAGTGTATTAGAATAGATACCAGATAGAATGTCAGTTGTCGAGTGTCAGAGTATATGCCATGTCAGGAATGTTTTTGGTCAGAATATATGTGCCTACCCTCTGGTTATTTAACATAGCCGTGGTATAGATGGCCCATTTATAGATGGTTTACCTATTAAAAATGGTGATTTTCCATGGCTATGTTCAATAACCAGATGGTAATTCCAGATGATATGTCAGTGTGTCGTGTGTCAGGCTTGGGATCACCTGAAGTACCCTGGTAATGACTAACAGTTTGCTGTTGAAAGTGGACCATAGAAATATTTGATTTACCTATTAAAAATGGACTACATAACAGTTTGCTATTAGAAATGAAACATTGATTTACCTATTAAAGATGGTGATTGTCCATAGTTATGTGAACGTTTACCAGAGGGTAAGCATTGTCAATCATTATTAGCCAGCCATTCATAATTAACCAATATTAAATTAATAGTATATTGTCAACCATAATCAATTAACCATCACTAATTGACCATGCTTAATCAGTATGTTTTTTATATAAACAATTGTTAACCATTTTTCAATTAGCCAATATTTATCATGATTAACCACTAAATTAATATGGGTATGGGTCAATACCTATTAATACCATTTTTAGGGGAATGAACATCCATAAATCCCAGCTATTTTGATGTGAACTACAGGGGTACTATTGGTTTTGACACACTGCCATATGGGTGATGTTGACCACACAATTTTTCAATTAGCCAATATTTAACCACTAAATTAATATATGATCAGCATTTATTTGCCATCACTATTTGACCCGCTGCCTGGAGTCTCCAGCTGCAACGACCTGAGGCAGCGCGAGCTGCGGGAACTGCGAGGCCTGCGGGAGCGACGTCGATCATCGACTCCGCCGGCGCAGGCGAAGGGTCATCGAAAATTGAGCCACTCAAGAAATGGGAATAACTCATGGGAATACACCGGGAATATATATATATATATATACATATATATATACCTGGTAAGCACTGGGGGTTGTATTTTCAAGTCCGTTCTGGAAAAGTTGACTTTTTGATAGGTGGATTGAAAAGAATCTATAATGGGAATATAAGGGGAATCATTCATTGATAGATGATATTTGATTGGTTATGAAATAGGGAATTATACCACCTGGGTTATTGGGGAACATTTACAACCTATGGCCCTATGGTACGGAAACCTATTCAGGAACTAGTATAATGAAATGGGATAGGGGTATTTTGATCGGTTCAATTGAGGAAGAGACCACCTCATGTCAGTGGGATCCAAGCATTTTTTCAAAAAAAACTGGACCCATGTCAGGGGAATAGCTAATACATCTATGTGTTTGATTATCCAAGTATGTTACCATAACAAATCCAGCAATCTAGCAATACAGAATATGAATTTGATAAATAACGCATAAAATTATCGAAAAAATAGATTGGGATCCCGAAAAAATCTGGAGGACCAACAGAAATGATGCTTAAATCACCATAAAAAATCTAAATATATATATATAAATAATATATATATATACTATATATATAATATAAATCTTAATACCAAAGATGTTTAAAACCTAGCAGATGTTCTCGGCGAAACGGGTTCTGTTTGTGCGGTGTTTGTGCGTAGGGGTGGGGTGATTGGTCGCACAGGTGCGCCCTGAGATGGAGAGTCAGGTGCGCCCTGGCCCAGGTTCTGGGATCACGACGGGAACTGCGAAATATCTTGATCAATATGGAAAATCTATGGCAAATATATGGGAATATAATGGAATATACGTGTATGTATAATGCGATATATACATTTATACATATATGTATATATAATTATATATATATATAATATATATATAATATATATATAATATATATATATACAATATATATATACATATATATATATACATATATATATATATATTTATGTGAATTTATATGTGATATATGTGAATCTTCTGCAAGATATGGGAATATATGGGGAAATCTCGAGGTTTAGTGGGAAGGTATAGGAAGATCATCAATAAATGCGAAAAACAACACACGGAATTTGCGTGAGTTTGCTAGTGTATGCTAGTGTCAGGTTTGATTATTGGAGGGAAAGCCATTTTGACCCAGCCTTGGTACCACCAGATAGATGGGTCAAGTAGGTGCGCCAAATCGTTGGTTACAGCAAATCCGAATCCTGGTTGATTGCCCCCATTGATTTCCGTAGCACCCCTGAATTCCATATGGCCTATCATTGACCCACTTTAACTTGCCATAAAGCGGGGACCCCTCCAATTCTTGCACACACCCAAATACTGTATCATGTTATCCACCCTGAACTATCTCATCCAGATTTCACTAGATTCAATCAGGTTTCATGTATCTCATAATATAAACCTATATATTAGTGGGTGCGTGGGCCTCTTTATGGGCTGCCAGCACTGGTCCAGAACTATATAGGCTATGTATATATATATACACATCTAAACCACTAGATTAAATCAGGTTTCATGTAGAGTTCATGTATCTCAATATAAACATATAAATAAACATATAAATAAATCTATATAAATCTATATAAATCTATATAAATCTATATAAACCCATCATTTCAGATGCTTCAAACCACATAACTCCCATTGTTTTCCCCAGCGCTGCTGCCGCAGGTCCTGGCGAAGCTGAACAGCTGCAGCCACGCCGAACTCACGGAGCTGAAGTTCGTGGGACCGGTGACCCCGGTGACCAATGGGATGGACGGATGATATGGGATGTACCCGATGTACCCGGCCTGGTGAACTAACATTTTGCAATGGAAAATGGCCATTTTGAATGGGAAAACCCAGGTAAACCATCTATTTCTATGGGCCATCTATACCATGGCTATGTTAAAGGTAAACTAACATTTTGCAATGGAAAGATCCACCATGCTATTAATGGGAAAATCCACTATTTCGACTGGGCCATTTTCAATTGCTATGTTAAATTACTAGAGGGTATTTGTGATTCATAGTGGTTCATAGAGGTTCTGGTTGGTTGGAACATAACATGATTTTTTTTTTAAGACTTTGCATTCAGTTGCGGAATGTCATAAGCCTCAGATTGTTCAGAGGGGTTGAAACCACCAACCGTGTTAATAGATAGATGTTTTTTATGGATAGATAGATAGTTGTTATGATATGGTTACTGTTGATAATTATATTAACAGTGGTTCATAGAGGTTGATAGATGTTAATAGATATTCATAGATGTTAATAGATGCTTAATAGTGGTTAATAGTGGTTAACAGTTGTATTGCTTACCGTAGGTAACTATAGTGGAACGCCAAGGAATCGCAAAGAAATATGGTAAACCCCATAGTTCCAGCTCTATTTTCCAATGTTGGGATGATATGGAGTATAACATACCAATAATCATGGGGTAAAATATGGATTAATGGTGATCGATAGTGGCCAATGAAATGGATAATTATAATAATCAATCACTATTAATAGCCACTATCAATCATTAAACATTATAGATATGATAGTGGCTAATGGATAACTAATAGTGATTATTTGATAATATGTAGTTAAAAGTTATAATAATAAGGATAATTTTGGATAATGATGGCTAATCCTGATCAACAATGGTTACTCTCCGGCAATGAAACAGCTGGGGAATCCCCGATTTTAAATGGAGGTTTATAGCTGGGAAAATCAAGGATAAATCGATTGATTGCCAGAGGTTAAAACCAATTACTGGTGTCGAAAAGCAGAGGAAGTGCCACTATCCTTTGTAACAAAGTTGCCCCCTGCAACCATGCATGAAGCTCTACAGTAGATGCACCACCTTGAGTTTGATGCTTTGGGAAGGAGCATGGATAGACTGCTGTAGTTGGCCTTGAGTTCAGAGATCCATATCATTACGGTGGACATCAAGCTGCCGTAGTCAACAATCAGCCTGCCATCACTGCAGTAGCAGTCAACTTACCAACAGTGGAGACATTATCCTGCAATCATTCACCATCATTTGTCATGATGAACTATCAACCTGCCATATCAAGGCCAACCAACACTCAAGATTTACCATAAGTTTGCCATCATTAAGCAACCTACGACCATCAACCATTAAGCTACATATATAGTAGATGTCGTCAGGATTGGCGATGTGTGCTTTGTGTTAAGTTTTTGTGGTTTATTTCACCCAAGAAAAAGGATGTAGATGATGTAGCACCAAAAAATACGTACCCCAGAACATCCTCCAGAAGGAAGGTCGCTCATCCATTAACTACTATTATCCATTATTAACCCCTTTATTTATATATTATGAACCACTCTCATAGTGGTCAACTATTATGGTCAGCAAGAAACACCTCCCACCGGTAACCCAGGTCATGGTCAACAAGATCCTCATCCAGCGACGAAAAGGCGTGCCAAATGTCGCAGATGTGATGTCTGAAGTTTGGATTTGGTGTTTGTAGTGATTAATGATTGATTATGATAAACAATGGTTAATAATGGTTACTAATGGTCAATCATGGTTAACAATGGTTAATAGTAGTTAATCATAGTTAATTATGATTAATAATGGTTAATAGTAGTTAATCATGGTTGATAATGATTAACAATGGTTAATAATGGTTACTAATGGTTAATCATGGTTAACAATGGTTAATAGTAGTTAATCATAGTTAATTATGATTAACCATGGTTAATTAATAGTTGTTAATTATGGTTAATTATGATTAACAATGGTTAATTAATGGTGGTTAATCATGCTAATTATGATTAACAATGGTTACTTAATAGTGGTTAATCATTGTTAATTATGATTAAGAATGGTTAACAGTGGTTAATCATGGTTAATAGTGGTTAAGCATGATAAATAATGGTTAATTTATGGTTAACAGGTGTTAACATATACTGATTAAGCATCGTCAATTAGTGATGGTTAATTAATTGTGGTTGATAATATAGTAATTTGATAATGGCTTACTAATAATGATTGATAATGCTTACCCTTTGGTAATTAAACATGGCAATGGGAAAACCGCCTTTTTTTTGTGGAGGTTTAGTTCGCTGGGAACATCTGGCAAAATCATCGAACTCAATGGGGGCCGTTCCAGCACGCCAAGGTTGACTACTGGAGGGTCACCCGGTTTTTACGATTATTTTACCGCAAAAAAAAACATGATATTTCAGGTTTTTCTGTATTTCAGGAGGATTGGCCATGATAGACCCCACTTACTGATCGTCCACCCCATTTTCAGGGATCATTATAGGATCATTATAGGATCAGTCCAGTGTAATTTCATGGCAAGAAATGGTTGTGGCAGTTTTGAGGAGTGTAAATGATGGTAGTCACAAGTTCAGCTGTGCTTCAAGTGGTCGCAAAGAGTGAAACATTGCTTAAATGCTTATTTTAATCAAGATTTATATATGTCAGGGGTGCTCAATTTGCTTGCTGGTTTCAATGATTTGAGCAGTTTTAGATTGTCCATCGTTGTCCATCATTGTCCATCATTGTCCATCTTGTTTTTGTTCCAAAATATTATGCTAGATATTGCTAGATTAACAATGGGATATGTTTTTTCTCTTAAATCCCGGAATGGAATGGTTTATACATGGCTCTACTCCTCCAAAATGTGCATTTTCATGGGGACAATCATGATAAACTAGAAGCTTGTGCGGTAGCCTATATAGTTTCAGACAAACCAATATATAATACTATAGACATAATCGTTTCATGGGCAGAAACTCATATATACTCTGTAAACATGGGGCTGCCGCAACATTAGAGAGAATCATAACATTGTTACTCAGGAAAACAATATGCAAATGTATACAAATAGTCGATTTGTTCACATCTAGAAACAATGTGATATACATATATATATATATATAGTATGCATTGTTTTTTTTGTGATGTATTTTGGTCCAGTTTTCCATGATTTTACAGCAATCCTCTCTATTTGGTGGTGAAAAACCATTGTTTCTGGGTGTTCCATGGTTTTCCAGCCATTGTCCCGGTAAAAACCCATGGTTTTTCTGAGTTTTTCTGCAATTGTCCCCAGCTTTCCCCCATTTTTCAACGGCTGTCGCCGTTGGACCGTTGGAGGTGGATTCAAAAGCATCCACGAGGTGCAGGAAGTGCTGGGTATCTTTGGGAAAAAAGTGGAGCCTTGGCAGCAGTGGCCGTTTTCGGACAACCGCGTTTTTTTGTAGCTTTGATATGCTTTGATTACCCATAGGATCCATGGTGCTGGTATGCATATATGCTAACATTGGGGGTATATTGATGGTAAATGTTACCATATATAGCATACATGGATCCTATGGGTTATGGATGTATAGCTATGGATTTGGAACGATAAAATTATAGCTGTGGCCATGACGATTTTTATAGACACATTGCCAGAAGCAGTCGGCAGGTCTTTGACTCTGTTCCTGTGGATGTTTTGCACATGTTATAACTTATAGTGTGGTACAGCCAATAAACCATCCCTAATAGTACCATAAATGGGTAGTAAACTCTATCCCTAAATGGTAGGTTTATTGGGGTTACCACATCCTCCAGTTAGTTTCATGGGATTGTGATCCTCGGTTGTCGCTTCTCTACATCAGCTACAGCAGCCAATGCCTGGCTGCCACATCGACTTTTGGCCATCACAAGGAGACATGTGTCATTTTACCCTAGGGTAAAGTAAGATGAATGTGGAACATATTGGAACATCAACCATTTGTAGACGATTTTCTGGGGAAACCATGGCTTTTCATGGCTTTTCCAGGTCGCAAAAGTTGTTCACCTCCTTGGTTTCTGAGGTCAAGAGTGTTGAGGAGTCGTTGATGCCACGGTCCCGCTAGTCGCACGCGCTGAGCACGTGACTTGGGTCACAAAAAAAGCCTTGTTCCATTCAACAACCCAGGGGCATGTTCAGTGTTGATGTGCTGCAAGATGTTAAAGAGCAGCCACAAGTCCAAAATAGTCCCAGCAGATCTCTACTGATATTATGATGCAATGATGATATCATACCCACTAACATCTGAATGGAACAAGTACTTCTGTAACTTTATGAACACCTGCTAGTGCCAGGTGATCAAGCTTGTGAAATAAGCTTCAAGGGGTTAGGCGGTTAGGCTTTCTTTGCCGCTACCAGGCTACGATGCAAGTGGTTGGATGCACAATTCGCAGTTGCATTGCTTCAATTAGTTTCAAAGCTGAAAATTCACTGCAGGCTGGAGACTAATGACTTTCATGGCCAGCATCATTGTTGGCAAGTGCCTAAAAATGAGTGGCAGACACTGTCCAGCTTCCAATTCTTCAGTGGTTTCATTGAGGTGGTGCTACATGCGTTTACATCCTGACTGCATTTTGTTTTACTGATGTGGGTATGGATCAATACCTATTAATACCATTTTTAGGGGGATGAACATCCATTTACCAGCTATTTTGATGTTCACCAGGGGTACAAGGTTTTGACACACTGCCATGTTTCTTCATGTTGTGCTGATGTGCTGTTTTCACCGCAGATGGTATTGCACTCATGGACGGCATCGATCCATCCTGATCCCACGCCTTCGAAAACTATGGCTCTAGGGACCAGCTGAAGTGCTTGGTATATGCCTCGGATGATGCTGACTGGAAGAGTCTTTCTTTCGGATGATTCAAACAACCCAGGAGCACAGATCTTGATGAGCCAAGCATAGCTAAGCTTTAAACAAAAACAAACCCAAGAGAAGTAGAAATTGCGCCCAACACATGCCAGGAATCTTTGCAAAAAAATAAAACTGACGACGTGCCGCAAGTTGTTTTTTCCGCATTGGCCATGACTTCAACAGAGGAGGAGATTCCGAGCACCAAGGCTGGGGGGAAGCGGTGGTCATCCCCTGAAATGACGGGCTGGTGGATCCAATGAACTTGTGAAGGAATACACGGCCATTGTATGTATATATATATATATACACCCATAAGCCAGAAGTTAGAGGGAGGTTTCCTTAGCGGGGGTACCCCACATCATCCAAGTCATTAGACCTCCAAATGTTGGATCTTTGAGATCTTTGAGGATCTTTGAGGTATCTCAGGTGAAAAAGACCTGCTGTTGGGATATGTTGGGATATGGCAGGAAGACACCAATGACGATGAAGTCGACATGGAGAACTACAAGGAGGACGCAGCCCGCTACAAAATTACTATGATAAACTGACTGTTGGAAGATGTTTGAAGGGGTGGCTGAATCCTTAGTGAATACTTGTTAATATAAAACCTACTCGTAACAGTGGAACCACTGACAAGCAAAAGAGGTGCGCCAGGAGTCGTTTAGCATTTGAGAAGCACAAGCTGCAATTTAGGTTGCTGCCATGCGACACAAATGACTCCAATGGAGGCTATTATATCTTCAAATTGCAAGGCTCCGCGTCAAGGATACTCTGGTATCAACCACGGGCCATACTGATCATAATCATTCAACCAACGAATGCATCATTGCAATCAAAATCATATACACATAATATATATATATATTTATTTATAATCATTTTCAAATGCACGAACTCATGTGAAGTGTGTGACAAGTCGAAGTGTGTGTGCTATTTTCGGCCCCGGACAGAATCACAACTGTGCCAGGAAATTGAACGACTAGTTCGTCGTCATCGCAACGAAAAGCGCGCGTCCCAGTGGGAGATGGTTCCATTGTAATCATACCATCATGTACCAAGTACCTCTCTCACCATCGATGAGAATAGAATATGATATGAAATGCGTTGACTATCACATCCCATCTAAAGATGCAGCCTGGGATATCCTTGGAATTCCTTGGATATCCTGGGTATTTGCATGCTAGATACCGCTCCAGGCACCTAATAAAAGTGGTCCGTTTGGTTCCGTTTGGTTCCTCGTCTCCGCAGGCATGCTCCAGAAGTCCTCCCTTTCGACCAGGATGTGGTCGAAACCATGTCAGAGGCGTGGTTTCAGCTGGTGAAGATGTGTGTGGCTCCGGGATTACAGGGATGGTAATACAGTGTGTGTGTGTATATATAGCCTCGTCCCAGGTCTTGGAACTGCGCAAACCCGAATTAGGTTGGTAAAACTTGTCAATTCCGTGACGATGACAAGTTTCATTAGGGTCATCATCATCATCATCATCATCATCAGCATCAGCATCAGCATCAGCATTAGTATCATCATCATCTGCAAGTTCACATGAACGTTAACATCCCACCCCATCCCACCCCACCCCGCGTGTGCGTAGCATCAACTGCTTCTGCAAGTTCACATGAACGTTAACATCCCACCCCATCCCCCCACCCCATCGTATGTAGTTCCAGGACCTGGGACGAGCCTATATATACACTGTACACTATAAATAGATACATATATATATATTTATTTATATATACACCATATATATATATATATGTATACATAGATATTATATATATATACAGATATATATATATATATAAATGTATATATATATATATTATATTATATTATATTATATTATTAAAGGGCTGCCGCCCCCTGCCGCCGACCCCTGGTAGCGTGTGGGGTGCAGAGTGAGGAGCGTGGAGTGTAAAGTGCGGAGTGTGGAGTGTGCAGTGGGTAAAGCGTAGAGTGTAGAGTGGAAAGTGTGGAGGATTAAGTGTGGAGTGTAGAGGGTGAGTGTGAAGAGTGTCAAGTGTAGAGTGTAGACTGTGGTTTTATGCCTGGGGCTTTATCCAACCATGACGGTGATCCCCCGATGGTGGAGCGAAGATAGCCATCTATTCCAGTCGCCACCAAGCATCAACTATATAAATCAATGAGAGACCATCCATGGGTTACATTTGTTTAATGGGTTATGGTTAATGATGGTTATTGCTTGTTGATGGTGAATAATGATCAATAATTAACGCCTCCTCGGCTCCAATCGCTCGCAACAGCGGATGCTGCGATACCTGTCGTGTAGAGCTCCCTCTTTGAGACGTTCGAAGTTTGGAGGCTCAAAATGGTTTCCAGGTGAGCTGGATCCAATTGGAACATGGGGGAATCTTTGGATAGAAAAAAAAAGGCGGAACCTCAAGAGGAACGGAACCTGAGTTTTGGGGATGAATCATGAACATACGCAGAAAGATGGCAAATGGCCGTCAACTTGGTTCACTTGGTCCAAAATGTCGGTCCATCCTAGTCCCTATCTCGGCGGTGACAGTTCTTCCCTAAATCCCACTTAGTTGTAAGTGCGGTTTCGGAGAACTTAGACAAATCATAGCCATAGTCATTAATATGCCTTATATTCCAACTTGTGGTTTATAACCCATGGTTACATTTGTAACGTCACACCCCAAGTAGGATCATAAGATGTTACAAGTTCGTCTAAAAAAAATCATGATCATTTGCTATGATCTTACCGGTGCGAAACGCAGGGAACGAGTCAGGGAATGATCCACAATCACTAGTAATAATCAGCCCAGCAACCTCCAGCAACCCATCCATTCCCATCCATTCCCTACGTTTAGCACCAGTAAGTTAGCCCAACTGATGTACCCTCTGGTAATGGCTAACATAGCGATTGAAAATGGCTATTTATAGTTGATTTCCCTCTTAAAAATGGTTGTCCATAGTGATGTCATAGTTGACCAGACGGCAAGTGGAAGGTTTACCAATTTTTACCCAAACAAATCACCCAGTTGTGGTGGTAAATATACCAGCACCATGGAGCATTTTACCATAGTTCCAACCTGCTTTTCCAGTCAGCAGCAGGTGACATCACCGGGCCATGGCACCTACTAGAATAACCTATTAACACCGATGAAAACCATATAATAACCTATTAACACCATGAAAGCATAAAATTCCCATGAGAGTCGACAGTTGGTCCCAAAAATCCAAGCATGGACGCCAGATTTTCGCGAGGTCCAGTCGTGGAAGACCACCACCAACAAGATGGTCACGGAGAAGCACACCAAGGTGAGGAATGGCTGGTATTGTGATATGCGTTGACCATGGGAAAGTGGTAAATGTGACGAGGTCAATCAGCATATCGGCGATTTACACTCATACGACAGCTCATGTTTTGCAGCCTCGGTTGGCCCATCGCCATTTGGGCGAGCCTCAATTTCGAGACAAGCCTTGAAGTATTAATGTTTTTCGCTTCAAGCGCTTGTAATTGGAGATAACGAACAGTACTTTTTCGGCATGTCAAAGCTCCAAGCAGCATGTCATTCAAATCAAGTGACATAGAAAATGATTGTCCATTCGACTAGGTCTACCTTCTGGTATTCGAACATTGTAACATGGTTTGCCGGAAAATGTATCATTTGTCGTCGAATGATTGGTGGCAATGTGCAGTGGATGGTTTGTGCAGATGCAATTGTTAGGATGGTGTGTGTGCTTTGATTTGAAGCTGGCAATGAAGTGGGTATCTGGGCTCGAGTGTAAGACGGTCTCCCTGTCTTTGTAGCATGGCAGCTGCTGCGACAGAAAGCAGCCCGCTGAAGAGACGTCGCCAGGGAGTTGCTGCCGTGGAGGCGGTGGCAGTGGCGAGCATTGCGGAGCTGGGCAACCTGGGTGAACACGCCGTGGCCAACGTGGAGGTTGCGGTGCTCCAGGTGGGGACTCTCCGCAAGGAACCGAAGCCAAGCTGCACGGTGATCGTGGGAGACAAGAGTGGCATCGTGCAGTGTGTCCTTTGGGATTCTGTGGCGACGAGGATGGCCACCGTGTTGCAGGACAAGTTGGAAGAGGACGCGGATGGATTTCCAGGTGTGAGCCTGAAGGGATTCCAGGTTCGTCGCCTCGCCAGTGTTGCGGGAATGGAGGTGGTGAAGTTGCAGTCGACTCCGCGGAGCCTGGTGGAGGTGCAGGCGTTCATGGAGGTGAAGATTCAGGTGAAGAGCAATGTGCTGAGCGACTTCGCTCAGTTGGAGGTGGCGAAAGCGCCTTTCATGGTGCACCTGATGGGCCGGGTGATGGAGGTGTCGGAGCTTGGGGAGGCATCTTCCGGGACTCCGATGCGAGGCGCCAGCCTGCTGAGCAACAAGGGCGAGGTGGTGGCTATCAAAGTGCACGGGGACTTGGCCAGCCACGAGCTCTTGGTGGTGGGGCAGCCCGTCTTTGCATTCTATGTGGACATCAAGGTCAGCAAGGATCCTAAAGCAGCAGCCACGGCTTTCCTTTGGAGTGACTCCTACCTGCTGTCGGCTGGGCCGATTGTGACAGAGAACTTGGACAGCAAGCGCATGGTGGAGTTGAAGTGAGGGGAGGCTCGTGAGTATGGCTGTGGCCGCCGCTACGTCAGGAGAGTGCAGCTGGGGAGCTGCGGCCATGAGAGCCCGTTTTTTTCGTTCATACGTGGCTGGCGTTGACGACGCCCGTGTGGCATTCTTGAGAGTGGCAAGGTCGGGCTCGTTCATGGAAGTTTGGCTCGATGCTTTTTGCTTCGGGAGAAAAAACGTGGCTGCACGTGTGCTGTGGCGCGGAGCTGTGGTGTTTATGCAGGCTAGCGTGGGTAAGCTGGCACGAAAGCATCATGTGTGCAGGCTTGGTTTGAAGAAGGAATGCAGATGTCTCGCTGACCGTCCAGGTAGAGCGGTGCTTGCGTGGTGGGCGATATGAGGCTTGAGATGGGCTGGTGGGGGCGAGACCATCGTCGAAGAGAGAGAGGAGAGAAGAGAGAGAGAGAGAGAGATATATATATATATATATCATATATAATTATATATCTCTCTTGCTGTCCCTGTTTTATATGTTTATTAGAGTATATATATGTATAGAGAAAATGTGTGGATACATCTATGAGTTTAGATCAAGAGAGATAGATAGAGAGATAGATAGATATATATGTATATATATATGTGAGGCAGACGGAAGTTTTAGGACCCGCTACATCCGCAACGAAGTACCAGCAATGGATAGGTTATTTTATCGCTAGACGTTCGGCAAAGATCTGCAGCGGCTTGCGCTTTGCAACCCGTGTGCCCAAGTCATTTTTCCATTGCAGTATCCGATGCGGAAATAGGAGCCTTATTTCCATATCAATTTTCCACATTGAGATTTTGGTTTAGAAGGATTTGTGGGGTAGATCCAGGTTGTATCCAAATGTCGATGCTTGGTTGTATATCCTGATGTATGCCATATCCTAAGTGAGCCCGAATCAGCATGATCATCATGATTATCCCATGACGAGTGTTGTTTTGGAGTACTATGGAATGGAAATAGCGCACATTGCACCCCAACAATATATCATATCAGTACTGATATATATATATATATAGATATATACATCTAGATATATACATCTAGATATATATATATATAGATATACACACATATATATATATCATGCATAGGATCATCATGTCTGCATCACCAGCATCGCATGACTGCATCAGTTCCCCAGGAAGAAAACGGTTTGTGCCTCGCTGCGATGACGGCGACCTGGCGATGTGCGCCTTGCTGCCTGGGCCAATGTGAGTTGGTGATGGTTAATGGGGGGGATACACATATTATTGGCAATAACAACATAGTACAAGGTGCAATCCCCCAGTTCTAAGTTGGTTTGCAACTATACTGTTTCGTCCTGATTAGTGGAAGGGTCTCTCACCGCAACAATAGCTATAGCGTCGTTCGAGTTGTGCGCAAAAAAGGCGGTTGCCGAGGGACCACAAAAACGACACTTCAGTAAGGATCTCAATTGGCGCCAAGTGCCAGTGCAAGCCCAGGACAACATTTTTTTTGGTTGAGGATCTACTGACATCCATGTCATCACCCACACCCCGGATTTTTCTGCAGGTATGAGTCTGCAGTGGTCTCGCGCATTCACAAGCCACAGGCACTGCACCAACCGTGGAAGAATAGCTTCCGGGGGTAGGGAGGTTGATATGATTGGGTTTACCATGGTTTACCATGTGCCATAACCCCCATGCATAGGGATTAATATACCCATTATGATTTCAGGAATACCATTCACGATGGTGGGATGAGGGTGTCCCTTTCATCCCATGTAGCTTCATCATGGCACATCATGATGTTGAAAGAAAGTTTGAAGGTAGACACACATATGACACATTATGAATCATTATGAGACTAAATCCATGCATGTTTGTAGTTATGTATTGTTTGCAGTGTTTCCAGCGGATTCTGCGGTTGTTCCCACTGGGTCAGTTTGTGCAGACATTGGGATGATGAAAGCAGCTGCAGCTTCTCAACGTGTATCAACCTTTGGGGGCGTGCAATCGCCCAGTCAGCCATGTTTGTTTCGGGGTTCCTTGTTGGTTGCCCTCCGTCAAACATGGCTTGCTGGATTTTTTTTCATTTGATGAGATGATTTTCCCATTGAAATGCCAATGCTTAGACTTTATATTTATAGGTGAGTTTCCAACATCCTTTGATTTTCCCATGAAAAGCTCTATTTGGTGCGGGAAATTTCCAGAAATCATCCTAGACATGAATCCCAAAACACGGTCAAGCCGGCTGCTATGATTCACGTTCCAGTGACGAAGGGTTATATAATTGTACACATGTCTATGTATAATCGTAATATGTAGAAACATGATTCACATACAGTAGATTCTATAGATTACTTAGATACATAACATTACATAGCAACAAGTCTACCTTCCAAATGCCGTAGGATTTTCCAAGGTATATCTTACTGAAACCATATGCTGATATGCTGGGCATAAAGCCTGTATCTTTCACTCCAAGGGCTGGCACCGGCAGGTTTGGCCGAGACTTTTGCACGACTCCAAATCCTTTTCTGTTCGCCTGTCACAGAGGTGGCCTGTCTGGCACTGCAAGCTTCTTAGTTTTTTGGGCATTGGAGAACTTAGAGCAACTCCCAAAAACAGAAGCGTCGATTGTTAGGATTTTGATAATTGTGGTAAAATAATGGTAAACTGCTCTTCAAACTACTGTTGGAAGCAGTTTGCTTTCATATTTGCCAACACGCATATTTTTTTGGTGCGGAGAAATGGTACGCACCGGTAGCACCCATGTCAGGCACAGCGCCGATCGAGGAGAAAGGCCTGTGTGGAGCTGCACCAGGCACATAGCAACACTGTATCCATGGGGATGGGTCACCGTAATGGGATCATCCACAATCCACCATACTATGGGATATATCAGGTATATTATGGGATTTTCATGACTTATGGGATAATGTCCTATGATCATCCAGCATATTAGGAAATATTTATATAATTGTAATATATATATATATACATACATATATTTATATAATATATATATATATATATATATAAATAATTATATAATATATAGATATATACATATAGATATAGAGATATATATATATATATAGATAAACATATATGTCCATGATATGTCCACTAGATTCCCATGAGCCTCCGCCCAGACCCACCGCGATGCATCGTGACATCGCACGCCACTTGGCGGACTTGGGCGAGGTGCGACTTGCCGCGGACTGCGGGATGTTTTAAACTGGTGGTGAATCATGGAACCATCTCAATGTGGCTTTTAAGATAACCATCATTTTTGACCATCATCTAGGGTTTTAAGCATCTAAAACTAGGGGTTTAGGCAAGGAAACCAAGCAACTACTCATGATGGGGAATTAAAACGTGGGATTTAACCGTACTATTGAAGATGATGTAGCCACGAAACGTGGTTGGTGCTTGCGACGGTCCAACAACATGGATCGGGCAAAAAACATTAATCTTTATAGATATATAATGTCATATATATATATATAAGATTAAGATTATGATTAAATTCGTATGTTGTCTTTGCAGCAATGACATGCATGTTTTTGTTGACATGTTTGTTCAGGGTATACCTAAGATTCGCCATGGAAAGTCTGGCCGCCAGGCACATCGCAACTCCTTCCGCTGGGGTCCGCTGTATAGCGACATCGGCCTGGAACAGCTGGAGGCGGTGAATGGGATGGGATGCTTGGTGGTTTAGATGGGTGCGTATGGGATGCATAGATATGTTGAAAAAAATCATGGGTTAGGACTAATGCTTAGAAATGGATATTGCAACAGCATGCTTTTGGTTTTTGGGAGCAGATTGTTGACATCTTAAAAGCAACCACGTGGTTACAAATGGTTTTGCTTATTCTCAATTTTCCACATTGAGAGTTTGGTTTAGAAGGATTTGTGGGGTAGATCCAGGTTGTATCCAAATGTCGATGCTTGGTTGTATATCCTGATGTATGCCATATCCCAAGTTAGCCCTAATCAGCATGATCATCATGATTATCCCATGACGAGTGTTGTTTTGGAGTCCTATGGAATCGAAGTAGCGCACATTGCACCCCAACAATATATTATATCAGTAATGATATATATATATATATAGATATATACATCTAGATATATAGATATATACATCTAGATATATATATATATATATCATGCATAGGATCATCATGTCTGCAGCACCAGCATCGCATGACTGCATTATTTCCCCAGGAAGAAAACGTTTTGTGCCTCGCTGCGATGAACGGCGACCTGGCGATGTGCGCCTTGCTGCCTGGGCCAATGTGAGTTGGTGATGGTTAATGGGGGGATACACATATTATTGGCAATAACAACATAGTACAAGGTGCAATCCCCCAGTTCTAAGTTGGTTTGCAACTATACTGTTTCGTCCTGATTAGTGGAAGGTTCTCTCACCGCAACAATAGCTATAGCGTCGTTCGAGTTGTGCGCAAAAAAGGCGGTTGCCGAGGGACCACAAAAACGACACTGCAGTAAGGATCTCAATTGGCGCCAAGTGCCAGTGCAAGCCCATGACAACATTGTTTTGGTTGAGGATCTACTGACATCCATGTCAGCACCCACACCCCGGATTTTTCTGCAGGTATGAGTCTGCAGTGGTCTCGCGCATTCACAAGCCACAGGCACTGCACCAACCGTGGAAGAATAGCTTCCGGGGGTAGGGAGGTTGATATGATTGGGTTTACCATGGTTTACCATGTGCCATAACCCCCATGCATAGGGATTAATATACCCATTATGATTTCAGGAATACCATTCATGATGGTGGGATGAGGGTGTCCCTTTCATCCCATGTAGCTTCACCATGGCACATCATGATGTTGAAATAAAGTTTGAAGGTAGACAAAATGACACATTATGAATCATTATGAGACTAAATCCATGCATGTTTGTAGTTATGTATTGTTTGCAGTGTTCCCAGCGGATTCTGCGGTTGTTCCCACTGGGTCAGTTTGTGCAGACATTGGGATGATGAAAGCAGCTGCAGCTTCTCAACGTGTATCAACCTTTGGGGGCGTGCAATCGCCCAGTCAGCCATGTTTGTTTCGGGGTTCCTTGTTGGTTGCCCTCCGTCAAACATGGCTTGCTGGATTTTTTTCATTTGATGAGATGATTGTCCCATTGAAATGCCAATGCTTAGACTTTATATGTTTAGGTGAGTTTCCAACATCCTTTGATTTTCCCATGAAAACCTCGATTTGGTGCGGGAAATTTCCAGAAATCACCCTCTAGATGAATCCCAAAACACGGTCAAGCCGGCTGATATGATTCACGTTCCGGTGACGAAGGGTTATATAATTATACACATGTCTATGTATAATCGTAATATGTAGAAACAGATACAAAACACTAGATAGCAACAAGTCTACCTTCCAAATGCCGTAGGATTTTCCAAGGTATATCTTACTGAAACCATATGCTGATATGCTGGGCATAAAGCCTGTCTCTTTCACTCCAAGGGCTGGCACCGGCAGGTTTGGCCGAGACTTTTGCACGACTCCAAAACCTTTTCTGTTCGCCTGTCACAGAGGTGGCCTGTCTGGCACTGCAAGCTTCTTAGTTTTTTGGGCATTGGAGAACTTAGAGCAACTCCCAAAAACAGACGCGTCGATTGTTTGGATGTTGATAATTGTGGTAAAAGAAGGGTAAACTGCTCTTCAAACTACGGTTGGAAACAGTTTGCTTTCATATTTGCCAACACGCATATTTTTTTGGTGCGGAGAAATGGTACGCACCGGTAGCACCCATGTCAGGCACATCTCCGATCGAGGAGAAAGGCCTGTGTGAAGCACATAGCAACACTGTATCCATGGGGATGGGTCACCGTAATGGGATCAGCCACAATCCACCATACGATGGGATATATCAGGTATATTATGGGATTTTCATGACTATTATGGGATAATGTCCTATGCGGCCAGACCCACCGCGATGCATCGTGACATCGCACGCCACTTGGCGGACTTGGGCGAGGTGCGACTTGCCGCGGACTGCGGGATGTTTTAAACTGGTGGTGAATCATGGAACCATCTCAATTTGGCTTTTAAGATAACCATCATTTTTGACCATCATCTAGGGTTTTAAGCATCTAAAACTAGGGGTGTAGCCAACGAAACCAAGCAACTACTTATGATGGGGAATTAAAACGTGGGATTGAACCGTACCATTGAAGATGATGTAGCCACGAAACGTGGTTGGTGCGTGCGACGGTCCAACGACATGGATCGGTCAAATAACATTAATCTTTATAGATATATAATGTTATATATATATATGATTAAGATTATGATTAAATTCGTAGGTTGTCTTTTCAGCAATGACATGCATGTTTTTGTTGACATGTTTGTTCAGGGTATACCTAAGATTCGCCATGGAAAGTCTGGCCGCCAGGCACATCGCAACTCCTTCCGCTGGGGTCCGCTGTATAGCGACATTGGCCTGGAACAGCTGGAGGCGGTGAATGGGATGGGATGCCTGGGGGGTTATATGGGTGCGTATGGGATGCATAGATATGTTAGGACTAATGCTTATAAATGGATATTGCAATAGCATGCTTTTGGTTTTTGGGAGCAGATTGTTGACAGCTTAAAAGCAACCACGTGGTTACAAATGGTTTTGCTTATTCTCGGACATGATATAAGTACGGAGATTTTGCCAGACAATATTTTGGGGATGTGCCATGTATCCATTTACGATCATTTACTAGCTAGAGTATATAAACAAGCTAACGACGTCACTATCCTGTGCACATGACAATGAGACTGAGAATGAAAGGGTAATTATCCAACAAAGAAATAATAATGTCGGCCCGTTTGAGGTTGGTGATTCAGGTTGTAGTTTAGATGGAGTAGAATCCAAGTTGGGGTCTGCTGGACGAGGCAGGTGTGTTGTTCAA